>JAHLJT010009419.1:190627803-190684907 GCA_031308135.1 Acheta domesticus | reverse complement strand
ATATGATAGGAAGTTGGAGCTGTTGTTAAGTGATGCTCAAACATACCAGGCTGTCGACAAAGACCCTACACCGACAATAGCTAGAATGAATAACCAATTAATCAACATTCTGTTCAAAAACAATAGAATTGATCTGCACACAAAAAACAAACTCATTTGCCACAATGGGGTTAGCCCCAGAATTTATGGACTAGTGAAAGACCACAAAGAGGGTAATCCACTGAGACCTGTAGTAAGTTTCATCAACAGCCCCACATATCAAACTGCCAAGTTCGTGTGTAATCTCTTAAGCAACTTATCTAGCAACCAATACAACATTAAGGATTCCTTTCAGTTTTATCACAACATTAAAACTCATACCATACCTTCTGAACATATCATAATCTCTCTGGATGTTAAATCACTGTTCACTAACATTCCAATAAAATTAGCTACGGACATTATTGCTGATAAGTGGGAAAAACTACAGAGCATCACACAGACCAAACTCACTAAAGTTGAATTTTTCCAACTTCTCAGTTTATGCTGTGATGAAGGATACCTTGTTCACAAAGCCAAATACTACAGAATGGTAGATGGTGTGGCCATGGGTTCCCCTCTGGCTCCAATTGTAGCTGACTTAGTTATGGAACATCTACTGGACAATGTTGTCAAATTATTGCCTTTTCAGCCTTCTTTTTTATATAAATATGTAGATGACTTAATTTTATCCATTCCCAGAGGCAGCGAACAACTGACTGTCGATACCTTCAATAGTTTCCATGATAAACTACAATTCACTATAGAGGTGGAAAAGGACTCCAAAATCCCCTTTTTAGATATGTTAATAATGAGGAGCACAGATGGGACTATTAAAATAGATTGGTACAGGAAACCGCATAAAACAGACCGGTATCTGAACTTTAGATCACATCATAGGCTGTCCTCCAAAATTAATGTAGCTATGGCACTCAAACACAGGGCCCTCAGATTGAGTGACCAATGTTTTCATGCAGCGAACATGCATAAAATAAAAAACATTTTGAAATTTAATGGTTTCCCTAGCAAATTGATAAATTCTCTTCTATACAATGCTGCCTTTGACAACAATTATAATGACAGAACTAATATAAGCAACAGTAATATTAATCACAGTAATCAAGACAAAACTGCTTATAAATCCTTAGTATATGTCAAAGAACTCTCTGAATCCCTGAACAACACACTGAAAAATGATAGTGTAAAAATTAGTTTTAACAATAAGAGAACGTTAGCTAATACTGTATTCAGCAACACCAAAGACAGAATTGATAAAGCTAATATGAGCAATATAATTTATTCTGTCCCTTGTGGGGGTTGCGATAAAAGTTACATTGGACAAACTGGCCAGTATTTAAAGAAAAGATTATACCAACATCAATACGATATCAAAAAAGAAATTCCATTATGTGCTCTAGCACAACATGTCCATGAATCTAGACATGAATTCAATTTTGAAGGTACTAAGATCTTGGACAAAGAAAATAACTATAATAAAAGATTATTGAAAGAGATGCTCTTTATCACTAAACACAAGACAGTCAACAAAAAAACTGACATTGATAAACTCAGCAGAACTTATGTTAATCTAATCAGATAATTCCTGCATGCACAGCTCATCTTCACTCATTTTCATGGTAAGTTATACATCATCAGATTACATCTTGGGTGTGGGAGATTCCATGATCCATGGACCTTTCTGTTTATGTATATCGGGTTAGCTCCTTACTGATTACACATATTCCATATCTTCTTGTTTCCTTGATATTGCTTCTCATTCCATCATAACTAATAGGTTTGCAATTTCTGATGGGTCACTATCAACTTCACACAATACTTTCTAACAATACAATAAAATTCAAATATAACAAGCAAATAATTAAAGCATAAAACAATTTTGTGTTGCTCGAACAGTTTAAGTGATGGAATCTAGTATGGATGCCCCTTGCATATACAATATATGTATAATAAAATAAATATATATTTATAAAAAAAGAGGGAAAAAATATATAAAATATATATATATATATTAATATATAAAAAAAAAGATAAAATTTAACTAAAATCATAATTTTTCTGTCAGTAATTGATAACAACTAGTGATGTACAATAGACATATTCCATCTGATCCATCCAATAGACATATTCATGCAGAAGGTTTTAATTTTTATATACTAGTTTTTTTTTTTTTGTTTCTTTTTATATATATATGTGTGTATGTATGTGTGTGTGTGCATATATGTATGTATGTATGTACATATATATACATATATATATATATATACATATATATATATATATATACATACAATTAATTATTAGCTTATGAGTGTGTGACCCCACTTTGACTCTTGCTGTACCAGTTATTTTTCTTGATAGCCATTGGTTAGCTCCCAGGGTATTCACTAGTCCATTCAGGAACATGCAGGCATGCTGTCCTGTGTGGCTTGTTTCTCATGATGTGAACTTTCATATTCTCTATGTAACTTCCCACGCATAGTAAGGTATGTGTCCTATTTCTCTGTAATTATTTGTAATTTTCTTTGTATTTAATTTGTAATTTTCTTTGTAATATATATTCAATGTTTTTATAATTTTTTTAAAATTATATTTGGAACTGTGAAATATTTTAATAACCGTGTTGTGAAAACTTGTCCAGCCCTGAAGATGGAGCTATAATAAACTCCGAAACGTCGGCAAACTAAAATATGTTATTTATTGGACCAAAACCCGTGAACCCGCAATGGAATTGTCTACAGAAAATGGTCATGAAACACAGCAGAGTTATAATAATCGTGACCATGCAATAATAAATTTTGAAAATTCTTTGCCTTCTCGTCTACGACAGGGTAAAGGGTAAAAATTGTTGTTGCCCTGACATTTCCGATAGACCTTGTTAAAACGTGGGATAGCCATCTGACATTTACAACTCTGTTTATCACGGGAGTGTTTGGAAGAATGCTTGCAGTGGGTGACGGAATTTGAAATGATACGTCAATCCCATTGGGTGCGGCGCGTAGCCACGCAGTGCGTGGGAGGGAAGCGCTGCACTCCTCGATGACGCACCCGGCTGCGGTGGCTCAGAGCTAGCATCGCCTTTGTCTCTGCAGCGTCTCTGATTAGGGTTCGAATCTCGACAGTAGCGGATTTTCGATAATAGCTAGTACCCAGCTTATCGACTTCAACCACGGTCTGGAGGAGAATTCTAGCGGTCGACTGATCTGATCGGTAGTTTTCCTTGTTTTTTCCAATCATTATAAGGCGAATTCTGGAGCAGTACCCTAACAAATGGACCACAGGTCGCTCGTGATATTCCTATCCACATCCTTATTCGATTTTCTCCCTTTATACACGCTTGTATTCACTACGGTACTGGTGGAGAGGCAAGCGGGAGCTTAGAGCTTGTCCCAGCTGGAACGGTGTCCCGCCAGGGAGACTCCTGGAAGGGAAGACCCAGAAAGTGGACGTGTAGGTCGCCGCAGGATATCACGCTCCAGGGGGAAGCAGCACCACCTTCCTGGATATAACTTTCACAGAACTTACGGAACTAATATTGTAATGGACGCACCCTGAATTATCAATTATCAATGAAGGCCTTTCTGCACACAGCTGTCCCGAGTGTTGCGAAGTTGAGCATCGTTTGTGTTCCGTGGCTCTTTCACGCACTACTTACCTGCATCATCAATGCAAAGTGGCATTGTTTGCGCATATGTAACCTAGATAGGTAAAGCAATAGGCGCTTGCCCAAATGTATTCATGTTTAATGATTTGCGAATTTGCTACGAAAAAGTACTTGGCAGTTATATTCCTGAGTTATGGAGTAGTAAGAGGGCAGTAAATAATGATTTGTTCAAACCGAAGCTAACGGGGCATATGAAGCTAATATAAACAATTTTACTAATTTTTATAGACAAAATCGCTCTTTTAAGCGTTGATTTGGCTCTTTGGAGTGTTTCAATAGACTCATATCAACAATTCGTCGATAAAAGTTGCAAACAGATGCTGCCAGAGAGCTCCATCAACGATCCTGTGCGCATGATTGCCGTGACAACAAGCTCGATTGACGTGCAGCAAAGTTAAAGGGTAAAGATTCCGGAGTTAGACGTCTGGGCTTTAGACATCCATTCTCAACCTCCAAGACACACATCCTTTAGGTCTGACTTTTCGTCTGTCATACACCTTTTCATCTGACTTTACGTCGGAAAGCGGCCGTAAGAATTATTAAGCAAAAGGTTTAATTACGTTCAAATTATACTGCACATTCCTTGCTATTGATGTTATGCTAATTCTGTTAATAAATATTCAAATTGGCGAACTTCCAATGCAACAAACAAATTTAAATAACGGAAGCTTCTATCAATGTTTATACGGAAGGATAATAATGGTTCAATGGTTTACAAATACAATCGTCTGTATATTTCTTACTGTCAGTTATTGGCGTCGAAAGTAATGTGCTATACGACTATTCTCTAATAATGTCTCCGCTTATTCTGAGGAGAGATGGCAGTGTTAAAAGGAGAAAGTAAAAACATGGCATCAGAGATGTCGCACGTTGCCACTCAGACTTCTGGGAAATAAGGATCATGGTTTGCGTCAATATCTCTCCAAATGGTGAAATACATTGTCACGGTCGTGGCACCGTATACACCAGTGGCACAGCACCACGTGGTAGTGTGGAACTGATATCCACGGGATATGCAAAACTCAACGAGCGCTTAAATAGTGTTCATATGATTTGCCCAGAATGTAAAGAATTCAATTTTGAATGCAATTTATTCGTAGTAGGGTTTTAATGAAAGCTTACAAATGTGATTCAATGGATTATGCAATATGTCGTATTGAAACATAATATATACACTTTGTGCGCTTTAATAAAATATTTATTACACACAGTAAAATATAAATACGTTCTAAACGCAGCGGTGTCAAAGTGAATTCGGGAACACAAAAAAAGTAGTGTTGGCCAGTGAGGTACTCGCAACACAGACGTTAGAAGCCAGTGTGCTTGTTAACCCCGTTCTACTGGACTCAGCCATGAAACAAGTGTCTACCACGTTATCTTTTGAAGAGTAACGCACAGATATATTGCTAAATATCGTGCATTGAAAATATGTTTTGGAGATTTTAAAAGTGTCAATTTAAAGTATTTGAAGTATTTGAATAGTCCTGGTTCTTCTTCTTCTTAATTTTATGAACATTTTCTTTCTCATGAAAGTTTAAATATGGGTAGGTTTCAAATCTCAAATGGGTGACATTATTCTTTATTATAATGATGACAGATAAACAGAAAATGTCCAGTGTACAGTGCAGAAACATATGGTTATTACAATTATTAAGGATATCATTTCCTAGTCCTATTTCTTTCTTACCAAAATGCACTTTTAATATTTCAATATATTCAAGATACCTTATGTCTCCGAATTTGCACGTACTTTTATTATCAAGTACATTTTCACATTTCACAGTAAATTAAGATATCAATATTACATTTAATTGTTTTTAATGATTACATTATCTAATATTAAAAATTAATGATCAGTAAATAGTTGAATATAATATATTCTCGAGAACATGAACTTCAATTTTTGGATTAATAATAGTGTAACTATGCAAACATTATTATGATTGAAAGAATTTTCCATCAAAACATTTTAAAGTGATTTCATGATAATCATTTGAAAGCAAAATTACGGATCTTGATAGTTAGAATCTTCAGTAAATTGTCCGGGCGGCAAGTGAAAGGTGACCCGTCGTATCATGTACTCAGCGTAGGAACCCTGAATCTCCTTGCACAGAGTAACCCAGTGACTTAAATTGAAATTAGCCACCAGGACTTTGTTTCGTACCGTACCGCGAAGTGCATTGTGCAGATGGTGATGCGGTCAGTCTTTTGAGCCCAACGAAGCACCGCTACCGTAAAGAGCCGAGTGTGGCGTCTCGCTGCCCACCGGGGAGCCTACTTTTGTGAGAATGTGTTAAGTCAGGGCGCTTTGTCCAGGTGAATGTGGACCAGGAAGCGCCACATGTCTCCCAGGCAATGAGTCGAAGCAGGAGGCTCCTTCCTGTTAGGACAATTGTCCGGGTGGTCACAGGCGACATCTTGAATTTACCTCCGAAACTGTCGATGCATTGATAGCGGAAATGAGAGAGTTTAATTGTGTTGACTTATTTCCTATATTTGTAGGTCATGTGTGTAATGTAAGAAATACGCTGTATGAACACTCACTTCATTGGCATTTAATAGTCACTTCTTCCTCCGCGCAATCTGAATTTTTCTTGGGTTTTCGTATTCCACCGACTTTGACATGCAATTTTGTGTATTCTGAAATAGTTTGCTGTTCTTTAAAACTATTGACAGAATTCAAGACATTTAAACACGTTTACGAATGGCTTTATAAATTAACTTCCACGAGTTTTTTGAGCGGTCTCGGACCAAAGGATCGCGGGTTCGAGTCCCACCTCGGGTACGGTTGTGTGTCTATTTTATCATTCATCATTCATCATTCATCATTTATCAGCAGCAGCATCATCATTTCATCTAATCCCCAAGGGATAACAACCCTGGGATATAAAAATGGAATCAGCATTAAATTGCTGATTTCCTCTGTAGAAAAAGTAACGTGCACCTTCCCCGATAATCATGTCTGAGCCCAGACGGGATGCACGTATCGCGTGGCCCCATAATGGCCGAGTCGCGAAACATAAAAAAAATAATATTCGCATCTCAAAAATTTCCCAAAGCCTTTCTAGGTGTACTATTCATTATACTTATCACACATGTGCTCTATAATACAATAATATTAATTAAATACGGTTTTAAAGTGTATTTCTGAGGAAATAGTTTCATTCTTTAACAAAATATCACACTATAAACAGCACACGTTGTCATGAAGATTTAACTAGAACTTAAATTTACCAGTTCCCTACAATTGTAATGAAGAGCTATCAACTTTTCGGAAAAGTTACATACATTACCAAATTTACTGCTATATCATCATACTCCAAACTAAAATACATAAAAAGTGACTTCCTCGCATTTGACTTCCAGAAATAATTTTAATAGAGTATATTAAATATTTAGAGTTAAATATTTGTTTTGAAAACCTAAATGTGTATAACTAAACTTTAAAACCTAAATGTGTATATTTTACCAATCAATACAAATAACAGTAATATAGGATTTCAAAACAAATTAAATTCATTAAATTGTTATAACAATTTAATTAGTGGTAGGAAGTGTAACTAATTGGGGAAAATAAGCAACTCGTACCAATAAGCATTGCTGCACAATTTATTTATACGCAAACGTTTATATAATTAATTATACATAAATTAATACACACAAAGAAAGTACTCTTGACTAATTGGCAAGAAGTGAATTATAATACTGAAACACAGAACTGCACACAGTAAAAAACTAAAAAGACTTTCTTGCGGCGTTATGGCAACTTGTTAGTTAAAATAAAATCCTACAAGACTGTGCTTCAGATTTTCTTCCCATATCTGTAAGTAAATACAGGAATTAAAAATATTCATGGAATTGCGTAAACTACTCGCTCGCAAAATATTATTCAAGATTCCCAATCAATTTTGCAGTATGAATGCAACTTACACTCCTCATGCATATGTCCTTCATTCTTCAATTGATCTGAGAGAATCGGGGATCCAAACATTAACAATATTATTTAAAGAAAGATACTCCATAGCTGAGTGAAACCATTGCTAGGATTCCATATAAAGAGCAATAATATCTTACGAAAACACATTGATTTTGTTTATTAAAATGTTGAATCCTAATTATTTTCCACTGCAGATAACAAACTATACATTTCGCATGAAATAAGTAAAAATGGTCGTTTGAAAATACAGATGTAAAAAATTTGACGTAGATTATGAGATCAGATGGAAGTCATGTACAGGACCTTTTAAGGTTGCAAATGTGTATATTTTCTATCAACATTGAATGTGGACATTTTCTGACTTAGGTGTTACAAATGTCACACAGAAGAAGTCATTGCCTGTAAATATGTGTGATTCTTTTCACCCAAATATTTTTAACGGAACTGGCTGACGTATTATATTGGGTTGTAATTTTACATGTCAGCGCATCAAAGTGTCAGTTTTGTTAAACGTAAGACTCGCCTTCACAGTGTGCACATTTGTTATGCTCTCACTTTAACAGACTTAGTATATCCTATTTGGGTGGATCTGGACTCCAGTTTCATTTTATCGCTGTTTCAAAAATAGACAATCGTGTTTTCACGGTTTTGCTTCAATTGACATTTCCTTTAGGAAAACGAATATTGAAATTCATTAACAGACAAAATTCAGCACTTCCTTGTTTCGTATATTTTCCTCTTCGCGCATATTAAAGGTGATGGACGTATGCGTTATTACATGTATTCATAACTAAATTTTGTTTTCTTAAGCTCAAAAAGGTGGATTCCGACATTACCAAACGATATTCTAATATATTCAAAAGGTATTTCTCTTACTAGTGTATCCACTCAGTCCTACCAGTCGTCTGCTGCTTCCTCTTCAAACATTTTCACCTGTTTATGGTGAATTGTAAATGAACGTATGAAAACGTAGTAAAAACATTCCCGAAGTATTTGAAATTGCTTGAACACTTTATTTCAACTCAAAGTAACGGACGAACGTCGTTAAAACATCTAAATTTTCAGATTTTAGAGGAATTTTTAATACTGCATTACTAATTTTTAACATATTAGGTTGTCTCATTGAAATTGTAACTATGTAATTCTTCATTGCTTGCACTTGATTAACCCATTAATGCCCAGCGTATGATATCACACGCTAATTTCTGGTCAACTCTTTGTTTATTTTGCAATACTTTGTGAATTTTAGTTCTTCAGTAAACGTAGACATCCTAAACGAAACATACAAGCAAGTTTTTTCATTATTGAATTCCAGATGTCGGTTTAGCCGTGATTTGCTAAGTTATTGTACATTCTTGGTCAGAGTGTACACTTGACTTGGGTCGGTTCGAATCTTCATCTAGAACGTGCTTAGCTGCTATAAGTCTGTGGTTAAGTCGGAGGGAGAGGCCGATGTAAAATAAACGGTGGTTGGTCCGCATCGAAGTTGACGGGGCTTATGCAGCTTAAATTTCAACAGTTTTACTCCTTCTTATAGAACAAAATACTCAATAACCGCCATTCGGTGCTTCGGGAGATCTCTAGACTCAATGTCTAATGTTTAATAAGTGTTTTCGACAGTGACAGATTTGTGCTTGGAATAATTAAAATTTTTCTAGAATATTATCTGCTATACAAACTAACTTAAGCTATCAATTTTATTTTCACTTTGTCGAATATATGTTGCGACATTTATGATGAGTATGGACTGAGTGCACTATTTCGCACTAATTCGACTTTTCTACCGTCCCGTCGATACTCTCAGTTTCTTAGAGGTCTCATTACCAAACTCGACCTCCAAAGCCAAAATTCTTCAAAAACCAATTTCTCCCCCGGATTTCATGTTAATACTACGAAATCTGCCAACAGCGGGATAATGATCCGATCAATTCCCCCAAAGACTGAGTCGAAGACAAAAAAGCTCTCAAGATTGATCCGCATAAAATCAAGTTCTTCTTGTTTTCTCGCAATTTCTGGCAGAATATTGTGCTAACTCGGGATTCTTGCGCCATAGAAACTACTTGAGGCGGAAGTGGTCTCCTAATAGGATCTGTCTTTTTATAATAGATGTGAATTCACAAGTTGTTCAGGCCTATAATTAAATATTACTGTGCATAAAACATATATTTCATAAAACTTTAATACAGTTTTTAGGAATGACTGGTACAACTGATAACAGAGGCCAGAAGCAAATACAAAAAAAAATCGCAAAGTAAACCATGCATTTTCCCTCTGTATGCGAAATTCAGCAAACGTGCCTTCCCGCTTGCTCCGAGGATTTTTTTTCTGCCTACCTGACGAATATGTCATCCCTGATGGAGCCTCCAAAGACCAACTTCTCCCTCCGAGAGAAGATCAGTTCTTTGCGGAGTAACGAGAAGCGGCGACAACGTGTTGATCGTGGCCGTGGCCCCCGGGCAGCCGCTGGGCGCAAGCGACCCCTCGAAGGACGCCCCGATCGCCTGGGGCATTCGGCGCAGCACGCCCCACGCTGCGCGATACAGTGCGGCCCGCCACACTTGGCTTCAACGCGAACGCCCACGAGAGCTTCGGGATGCTTGGTTGGTTAGTGATTCCGGTCGCGTCCGCTGCTAAGGTCATTATTCCCGGAAGTGCAATGCATGTTTTTCCTGGAGAGGTGGAGGTTGATCTTCCCCCTGCTGGATGGCGAGATCCGGCGCCGACCTACCGTCAGGTAGCGGGGTTTCCCCAAACAGGTATCTCCCACCAAGGAGGCACCTCCCCAGCGGGGACAAGCTCTAAGCTCCTGACATGTGTGGTGGTGTAGTGCATGTTAGTGTGTGTAAAGGGTAAGGGTAGGACAAGGAAGAGGAAGGAAAGCTCGCGCGCGGTCCGTGGCCCGTTTGTTAGGGTATTGCTCCGGCTTTCGCCTGGTGTTGATCGGAGAAACCATTGAAAACTACCGATCAGAGCAGCCGGGCGATAGAATTCTCCTCCAGACAGCGACCGAATTCGACCTAGCTGACAAGCTAATGTCTAAAATCCTGCCGCCGTCGGGTCTCGAACCTAGGACCTCCCTTTTATACTGCGATTTTTCTAACTTTGCCCCTCAAGGCCCGTCTCCACGATGGAATATATCTCGGTATTTCCCGACGTTCTCATTCGTGCCGCTAGAAATCCCATGATCGCGACCGCATCAAGCAGTGCTTGCGATCATGCGACTTCAAGCGGCACGACGGAGAAAGACGCGAGATGACGTGTGATATTCCGTCGTGGTCGTAGGGACTTGAGAGGCAGAGTTAGAAAAATCGCAATATAGAGGCATTGCAGAGACATCAGTCGATGCCCTGAGCCACCTCTCTGTGTGTTTTAATCGAAGTGTAGGCAAGAGACCGCGGGAAGCGGGCGCGTCACAGTCGCCTGCTGGGCGGCGCGGTGCCTCGAATGCGTCCGGCTGCGTCGGGGGCGCGCCCCTGCGCCCGCCCCGCCCCCCAGCGGCGGCCCCTCGCACTTCAATTGGCGGCGCGACCGCTGTTCATCGCGCGGCGCCGCCCGCCTCCACTCAACGCCCCCGCGCACACGCCGCCCCGCAAGCCTCGCCCCGCGCAGCGCGCTCGCCGCGGAACCTCTCCTGCTCTTCTTATTTATTTGTCAAAAAAAACAGTAAAAACTGTATATGACAAACACAACAAATATTTCGAACAATATCTCTACGGCAAATTGCTTGCCCCAGGATTCCGCATTGTTGAGTGAAAACTGCATTTCGATATCGGGAACCGTTTAGATTTAGAAGTTAAGGGGGTGGTTCAACAGATAATAAAAAGAATAATGCAGTTTTATACATCCTCCGACAAAAAAATAGCGGTTTGTTTTGGTTTAAATTTTGAATATACTGTTAGCCCACAATAATTGAACTTCTTCTGCTGAATGGGAAATAATTCAACTTGCAAATGAATTCCAGTCGCTAGAAATCTTTCTTGATGCGTGATTCCCTTCCCGAGGAAACTTCTTTTATGCATTTCTGTTGATGGAGATCATTTTATTTATTTATTTATTTATTTGTCAAAAAACAGTAAAAACTGTATATGACGTGTGGGGAAAAAGATTTATCTGCGCACATTTCCTTGAGGCCCAGAATTTAAAAAAAAACTACGAAAATAGAAAACGAAAAAATTAATTTAGAAAATAATTATTTTAGAAAAATAAAAATATTTGAAAAATGTTTGTTCCCCAGTTATAGAAAATCAATTTCAACGGTAAATGAACTACAGGCAAAAGGAGCGCTCAACAAAACGTGCTCACAGTGAAGCTACATTTACGTCCAAAAGCAAAACAAGGGGCCATCTCAGCATTTGCTCAATGGATCAGGGAAACTGGATAAAAACCTGATCGAAATGGGGGTCATTGACCCAGTCATTGACCGTTTTCTACCGCGGTCCTTTTGGGCCCCGAGCCTTATTGACAACTGGAAATGGTGTACACGAATGTGTACGGCAATTGAATATTGTAAATAATATGAATGCGACGGGCAATAAGCGTAAGTAATTGAACACCTCGGGGCAATAACATGCTATGCCACGATACTGCGGTTTTTCTAACTTTGCTCCTGAAGACCCGTCTTGAGGATGGAATATGTCACGGTATTTCGTGACGTTCTCTGTCGTACCGCCAGTTATCGCATGATCGCGACCGTATCAAGCAGTGATTGCGATCATGCGACTTCTAGCGGCACAACGGAGTAAGACGCGAAATGCCGTGTTATGTTTCATTGTGGCCGTAAGGGCTTGAGAGGTACAGTTAGAAGAAATCGCTCTGTATACCTAAGCTTTGAGAAAAAGGCAAGAAAAGGTTTAGACATTAGGCTTTCCACACATAGTAATAAAGAACATTCATTTATGAATTACACTGCCATCTTCGGACGAATAATTAAAATAAAAATCCAACATCTAGATACATCTATTGGTGTCGAAATGCACTAGTAACGTAATTTCATCAGAAATGCGTCATAGCATGTTATTGCCTCAAGGTCTTCAGTTCATTTTATATTGGGATACCTTCAATAAGTTATTTTCATTCTCATTTAATTATAATTTATTAATATTGAATATTCCATGTAAAGAATCACTCCAGTGTATGTAGCCTCCGTTGTATGTAGCCAGGCATAATGCTTTAGAAATATTTATAACAATTTGTGAATCGAGGTAAGTCAAATATCAGACATAATTTTTGAAATTCAAAGTAAGATGTTTCAAATGAGAATGGAAAAAACAGACTATAGCTTAGGTCAACTTGGTCCCATGTAACGAAAAAAAATAATAAGTCTAATAAAATTTGGGAAAATATGTGAAAATGATGCACGAAGGCATATCTAGAAAACTTAATGTATCCTGCAAATATTCAGAAAAATATTTACAAATTACTGGTGGTGGTGACCCAAAAGACCCCAGGTATGGTACGAAGGTTACAAAATGTAGAGGGAACCGCTATAGATAAGCAGAACGACCGTATATTGAATGGTTAAGTGGAAGCGCTGGATCAATGTGTGTTATTGGTATGGAAGGCAGTAGATTAGCTTCGAGTTTAGAAATGAATGTTCATCACGCCGATCGCCTCCACTCCAGTTCAGACACAAGGTGCTCGGCAAATGCATCCGGACACTACGTGGTTGCATCTCGGATTTTTTTTTAAGCAAAGGGAACCGCAATGTGTAGGCAGAACAACTGTACTTCGATTGGTTGTGTTGAGTTGCGGGATCTGTGTGTGTTTATGGTGGGCAAGGCAGTTGTATGTTTGGATATGACTACTCATCTCGCAGACCGCCTCCACTCTAAATCAGACACACGGTGCGCCGCAAGTTCACTAGACTCTTCCGAATCGGAATTTGGAAAAGCACAGAGTGCCATAGTATATGGACAGTAAATTTATATTCTAGATCTATCTATATCTTCATCTAGATTCGATAAAATTGAATGAATAATTGCATATAATTCTTAAAATTATATACTCTAATGAACACAAGAGCATTTGTTGATTTGTCAGATTTAAGAACGGTGTCGGTTTAAGGCATGTGACAGATGATTATTTTTAAGATATGGAAATAATGGCTTATCGTCCCGGTAGTCCCGTCTCAAGTTGAGATATAAGATGTCCTCCAAGTTCGCCATATCCTACGCAATTGCCGGAATTATAATACATATAAAGAACTGCAGCAGGAAGCAGAACATTTATATCAGTTTATATATTAGATTGAAGCGCTATGCCAATTTGCGTTGCTGGTGTGCGGATTAAAATTAAAGATAAAGTTAAGAAATGGCCACTCATCATGCCAACCTACTCCACTCAAGTTCAAGCTTCACAAGTTCATCAAGGCTACTAGGGATAATGCGATTTCGATATTTAAAATCGTAAAGAGAACTGCAACATGTGTGCAGCACTTTCGTGTTTAGCTTGATTAGGTTGGCATACAGTGTTGAGGCGTTGATTGGATGTGCCTGGGTGTGTTGTTAAATGAGGCCTGGTCACGATCGTCCTGATCGCCCTCGACTATCGATTGCAGCATCGTTATGTGTCGATCTCTTTTACAATTCGTAAAATGATACGCTATTTACAGTTCACCATTTTACAAAATTCATATTGTGATCAATGCGAAGAGTTAAAGCAGTAAAGATTAAAAACAATGGACAAATGTGTTCTAATAATCTACAAACGCTTTTTAGATCTAGTACACAAGCCTTTTTATATTAACATTTAAATGGGATGTAGCTTGTCACCTTAGCTTCTACTAATAAAACTATATCTCACCTGAGTTAAAGTTGCTTACGCATATTCTGTATACGATTTATTGTTTAGCCATAAGCCGTGTGGCGAGTTATTTAGTTTCTTTAACTCGTCATATTCCCTCTCTTTTGTTTCACGATATGTCTATCTTTCCTTCAAGTTTTATGACCCTAAATCCAATCGCGCTACTCATTCACACGATCGCTACTTGCAAAGTTCGAGGTACGCGAGTTGATTAGAGGACGGCGTGCAAGGTCGAGAATGATTGCGACGAGTCGACTTGTGCGAGCGGAGGAGGTGTCTGCGGACGATCGTCGAGTCACGCGGGGCGGGGCGAGGGGCCGTGGACAGAGCCCCCTGACATCTTAATCGCAGGGGGCCGGCCACTGCCCCCGCCCCCACCCCCGCCCCCTGCCCAACCAGTCATCGCACTCCCGTCTTCTCTCTCCGGCCCCCCTCCACGTCCGCCGTTCTGCCCACCGTCCCACATGAGCCCCGAGGGTCTCCTGCTCGCCCCATCGCAAATATCCTCACCACCGCCCCGGTCTCGCTCACACTCCATTGATCTTCGTCTGCTGCCCGCCTCGTCATCTTCGTCTCAGTTCTCGGCCAGTCATCTTCGTTTCCGTCTCCCTCCTGTTACCCCTCCTTCCGTCTCCGACCACGCCCCGTTATCTTTGTCTTCAAACCCGGCCAGTCATTTTCGTCTCTGTCCACTCTTCGTCATTCTCGTTTCCGTCCCCGCCCGCCCATCATCCTAGCCTCTGTTCCCTTGTCCATCCTAGTCTCTGTCAATCTCATCTCCGTCTCCGTTATAATAGTCGACTCCGTCGTTGTCGTTGTTGCAGTGTCGCCTCCGTCATAGTCGTAGTCTTTTACCCTTCCCTCCCCTTCATTTTCGTCTCAGTCACCATCCCCTCCCCTTTATCCCCGTCTCAGTCACCGTCCCCCTTCATCCTCGTCTCAGTCACCGTCCCCTCCCATTCATCCTCGTCTCAATCACCGTCTTCCCTTCGTCCTTGTCTTAGTCACCGTACCTCCCCTCATTCTCGTCTCAGTCCCTGTCCACTCCCCTTCCTCCTCGTCTCAGTCATCGTACCCCTTCCTCCTCGTCTCAGTCATCATTCCCTCCCCTTCATCCTCGTCTCAGTCACCGTCCTCTCCCCTTCATCCTTGTCTCAGACGCCGTCCCCTCCCGTTCATCCTTGTCTCAGACGCCGTCCCCTCACGTTCATCCTCGTATCAGTCAAAGTCTCTGCCCGTCCTCGCCCGTTATCCTCATGTTCGTCCTCGTCCAGACAAACATCTACACCTTTCAAGCGCTGCCCCTGCGTCGCTGTCTTTGACTCCGCCTCCGCCCCATCCTTGCCCCGACCGGTTCTCCGCTCATCGCTTCTCGTTCTCCCGCCACGCTCCCTGCTCGTTCCGTTGCGTCTTGTTTCGTCCCGCCCCTTCATGCCGTCCGGCTCAACTTCCCCTTCCCCCTCTCGCCGCCGCGACTCACCCCGGCCGCTGTCGCTCCTTTGTTTCGCGTCGCGCCGGCCGTGGCGGTGCGCGCGCCTCCGGAGGCGGGCTGTTAGGACACGTCTCGTTAGCTGCTGCCACACGTCGCCTGCGAAAGATAGCGATTCACTGGATGATCCGCCAAAAAAGCGGCGCCCGGAAAGAAATGCAACCGGGAGACGACGGGAGTGATCGTTAGTTCACTAACAAGCCAATTGGTGGTGGGAGGCTCTTCAGGGCTCACTTAGCACGTCAACTTTTGGGACAGGTGTTCCCAGATTTAGGGCTTGTTGGTGTATGTGTGTATGTTTATTCTTGATTTACACGTGAGTCAGAAGTACTATCAGGAAAGTACACGCATTATTTAATAGTTCAAGTATGTACGAGAAGTGTATCTTTAATGGATTAATGTCCTTTTGTAGTTTCGTTAAGAATCAGATATGAACTACTCCTATCTTGACAATGACGTAGACAAGATTTCAATCTTTTGGGTACCATGTATTTGTTTTAAAATTTCAATTTTATTAAATTAGCTCGTATTATTTTTCTTATTATAAATCTTGACAATATGTCAGAAATAAACATTTTTAATTCAAAACGACAAATGTATTTATTTTACGATTATCATTTCTTTTTGTTCATGATTTGCATGGTTTTTGCCGTAGAGTAAACTGTTTGACCCATTCGTAGAGTTCGTGTAATTCAGATGTGGCTTTGAGTCAAGACCACCATTAAATTCCTATTCATTGGCGATATCACTGAAATAATAAAAAGTTACCTAATTTCACGTTACGTTTTTCAAATGCTGGTAAACCATTTTTGATTTGATTTTTTGACAGGCAGTGTGAATAATTCCATGTTTGTGGAAGACAATTTATACAATGATAATATGTTTCATAACATCCAAACCGAACTGTTTAAGAGTGCATGTGTAATGTAAATCAATAATACAAAAACAAATTCAGAAATAATATTGTATTAACAATGACTTATAAAATGTGCGTTACATTTCATGTGCACAGTGGAGACCAGCAACTGTGCGAACTATTCATTAACTTGTAAAAACTGGTAAAATTTACAATAGTAAGGATATATTTCTACCCTGATAATAAATAATAATAAATTATTCATGTAAAAATACGTCGATAAAACTACAGTTTAAGAGTCGGAAAAGTTCGCCAGTCAGACGAAGAACTGGCGGAAAATAAGCACTATCAGCACTGGATGTCCTTCGAGAAGAGAGAGGGAAACATGCAGAAACGCAGAAACTGCGTCACAGAGGCTACTGACGTCACTATCAATAGTCTAGAGTCGGGCGGCGACGTCCCGTTGGCGTAATGCACACTTCGACGTCAGTGGACGTCGCTGGAACCTTGTTCTCCGCGCTATCTGCGACGTCGCTGAGGGTTGAGGTGTGACGTTGGTATTAGAATTAACCCATGTCGGTTGATGTAGCCATGTGACGACGTCGCGGAAGGACGGATGCCGACGTCACCACGCCGGTGTCGCTGCTGCGCGACGTCGTCACGATATTTGATTTTACTGAATGTCGTCGTATTGCATATGTCGTCATATTTGTTGTGACGTCGCTGTTTTCTGTGACGTGGCGACGCGGAATGTTGATACAGGACATCGTCGCGAAGCTTGATGTCGCAAGAGGACGTCGAAGAGTAACTTCAAAGGGCAGTGAGACGGCGAGTCTTGCCGTCACACAACGTCGCCGGGAGGTTTGGTAATGCCAGGAGACGTCGCTACATAACTTCATATCGACATATGACGTCGACGATTGCTATCGTGCGACGTCTCCGCGAACTTTCATATTGTCGGGATGACGTCGCTATATAGTCGTCGCTTCATGTCAGAAAGTGATGTCATCGATTGCTGTCGCGTGACGTCTCTGCGTAGCTTGATATTGTCGGTTGAGAGGTTAAGGTTGCCGCGAGACGATGCCACGCGACGTCGCCACGAAGCTTTATATCGTCGGAAGGTGTCGCTAAGCAACTGCACAAATGTCGATTGCTACGGCGCTACATCGCCACGAAGTTGAGTGTTTCTGGATGTCTTCACCGCGCAGCTTCGTTCTGCCATGAGACGTCCCCGCGATTCTTGATTCGCGACGTCGTCGAATAGTTCTGTACAGCCGGTTGAAGACATCGTGTGACGTCACAATCCGACGCCGTGTGGGTGGAAATGTGCTTGTGACGTCGCAGCTACTTGAGCAACGAGTAGAACGGGTGCGAGCGTCCGAGGGCCTTGGGGTGCTCGCACTTGAACTGCGCCGTGCACTTCTTGGCGGAGGGGGCGGCGCCGGCCTTGTAGGCGTCCATGTAGGAGAGCAGGCGCGGCTGCACCCGCGACGGCGCCACCAGCCGCAACTTGCGCAGCGCCCTGCGAACACAGACCGTTCTGGGTTATTAGGAAATGCATCAACAGAGGAGGGGAGCAGCTTTGGAGTCAGTCGCTCTAGGAAAGGAAGGACGGATTGATTAGTGATTCCGGGTGCATCAACTACTAAACTCATTAGTCCTGTAAGTGTAGTGCATGTTTTCCTCTGAAGTGGAGGGGAGGGTAGTGGAAGGAAGTGGAGTGGAGGTGAGGTGTGAGGTGAGGTGATCTTACCCACCTTAGCGGCGATAAACGGCGCTGACCTACCGTCGATTAGCGGGGTTTTCCCTAAACAGCTACCCCAATCAGCGGGGCACCGCCCCACCTGGGGCAACCTTTAAGATCCCGACTGGTCTCTCGGCATTTGTGGTAGTAGGGTAGTGTCGTACATAAAAGTGTAAGTGTGTGTAAGTAAGGAGTGAGAATAGGACAAGGAAGATGAAGAAAAGATCGCGGGCGGTCCGAGGTCCGTTTTTTAGAGTACTGCTTCGGCATGGTATTGATTGGAGAAACCACGGAAAACTACCGATCTGAGCAACCGGCCGCTAGAATTCTCCTTCAGACAGCGATTGACTTCAACAGAGCTATTAAGCTAGTGTCGAAAATATTTCCACAGTCGGAACTCGAACCTAGGACCTCCCAGTCAGAAGCACTGTAATGACGTCAGTTTATGCCTGAACCACGTCTCATGGTAGGAGGGAAAAGAGATTTGCGGAATGGTGAATCTTGGAATTGTGGTGACCTCCAGATTTAATTAGAATTTCCTGTCAGGAGAAAGTTCTCCAAAACATTTATTAATGCTATCGGTCAACCCGACCTTGTCTGTCATTAGCCAAACGCTAAACAACTCCCAGTAAAACATTCGGAACTGAATGAAATCAAAAACAATATGAGACGCTCTTGGCAAACTACTTGAAGACTAGATATTAAAACTAAAGTAGATAAGTTAACAAGGCCAGTTAAAACCCAACTTCATAAATTACTTTTTTCAAGTTTCAATTCTAAAATAGCTAACATTCATTCAAATCTGAGTCACCTCTGTTCATCGGTCAAGCACCTAACCAAAGGAAAAGCAAACATTCCACTACTGAGAACTGTTCTTCACTGAGAGTAGATTGTCGACTATTATTTAATTCTTTAATTTTATCAACAATGACTTACGGATGTCCATTTTAGGAATGCGCTGGCCTCTGCAATCTCCAAAAATTAAGTCACTCCAAATATGTCTTAAAGAATAACTTTAATTGCTCCGTGGTTCATTTCAAACATTCAAATTCGCAGAGAATTAAATATACCTTCATTAAGTGACCACATAAAATGAATAGCTTACAATTTTTGTCAAAAGCTTCACTCTTCCCCTACTTTTTAATATTCAGTCTAGGTCACAATACTGCATATCACGTTTCAAATCCAAATATCCCAAACATCAATTTAAACCACCATAATTCCCCAAAAACTATCAAATGAATTAAAAACTAGAACATTCTTCAATCTCGCTTCATTTAACTTAGCACAATTTACATGACGTTCATCCGAGTAATAAAAACCACTGCTTATGGATGGCCATTCCCAAAAAGTTACAAATGTACTATATTGTATAATTAACCTCCTCGAAGGACAAACCTTCTCAATGGGAGAGGAAATTATTTTTTTTAACTTTCGCAACTTGCCGCGTTTCCTCATTTGAGATGCATCGGGATCTGTCAGATAAATGATAACGCGCACCTGTATGGTATTGGAGGAAACCGTGACTTATGAACACAATAAGCCGAGATCAACCGAGGAAATAAATGCCAAGAGACCATAACTCCGGATTTAGGTCTATCGGAAGGTCGCAGATTGATGGCCGAAACATTGGCGTCGTTGTTATGGAATGATTTTTCTTCTGTTCATGAAAGCGATTCAGTCAAATTTGTTTTGACGCTCTCTCATCACCTATAATTTGGCACTTTCAGAATACTCATTTATACTTATTTACTCATTAATATATCCGTTTTAAAATTCTTTACATTAAATACCATTACATACCCATTTATCGCTTTGATTTCACTTTGATATTTCGATATCACTTTGATATTCTCGGCAAAAATAATATCATCATTATCATAATATTATAGAACGGAAGGTGCTGTCAACGTGGATCGGAGACCGCAACTTGAAACAGCGCTAGTTTGAGTATTCACTTGAAACGTCAAATTCCAGGGATATGAAATCACCCCTCCTGATTGGCATTCCAAGGGAAACGGAAAATATACCGGCCAATGGTTTCCCCACCGTATGAATTTGGATTTAAAATAAATAAGAACCCTCAGTTTTAATTCGTACCCAGGCATTTCGATGTACTTCGGCCCTGAGGAATACAACGTGATGATTGCCAAAATTGTGTCAAGATACAATACAATAGTATCTTGGAATTGCTCCAGAGATTTTACTGTTCAAAACATTCACTCACTCTTTTGTGTTTGTCACCCGAGGATTATGAGCAAAGATTTCATCAGATTACATCATGTTCATGGAAAGTTAATAAATGATAATATAAGGAAAATGATGGCTTGAAGACTGCAAAAGATGTCCCGAACATTCGCAACTTAGCATTTTGGTGGATCTCTCTGGAAGTAAAGGTGTAATGCAGACCTGCACAACGCCTGCTCCCGCGGGCATTCTGCACTTGCGAGCCGATCGTCTGCCCGTGGCAGCGCCGAAAGTGCAAGTAGTGGGGAGTAGGGAGCTTTGCGGGGAGGGAAGAATCTGACGTAGCGCGACGCGGCGCATCTGGGCATCTAATAATGATCCATGCTTCAAAATTAAATGCCCATTTGTTTAAATGGATTATGTCTAGTATTTCAAGTTACCAGGGTCATAATTCACTGTTTACGTTCTGTGCACTATTGTATATCCACCTTTGTATCCCACCTTTAAATTTACGCACTATCTTTCGAATTGCGCATTCTGATTGGCGGTCCCCAATCCTAGATTGGTTCTCATCCCCACCCTTCATCGATTTTCTCATTTGCACCCGAGTTGCCCGCACGCAACTCCTGAGCTCAGTGAAAGTCCCAAATGCTGTGCAGGTCTGGTGTAATGTAATTAACGATGTGTAATTACTAATCAGTGTAATTAGATTTACCAGGACTAAAGCATTAGCATGACCTCCACTAACGGTTTTTGAATATTGTATTAATAAAAAATATCTGAAAAGTTGATGACAAAAGCACCAGAAATTAGTTAGTATGGGTTTTAGTTATAGCTCACTTTTAGAAAATATACCAACGTCGGAATTCTGTAGTCCGCTTCACTGGAAACAATCGACAAACGACAGTATTGTCTGGACTGCCCTTTCCTGTTGGCGAACACCTTTTAGACACACAACATTAAGCATTGATCGGCGAACTGAGCAGATTATTCTAGAATTACGAGCCTAGCTTAGCGTAGCATCACCTAACTTGGTACAGACTAGTATGAATAATCCTACGCAATAAAATAAGCTCTAATATATTTATAATAAAGTTCCACAAACTTGTTGGTATATTTTTTGTGGATGATGCGAATATCACCTTCGGAAACATTCACACATAAGATTGGTGTAGATGCCGGGTCACCGTTCCATAAGTAACTCTGTGCGAAAAATTGCTAGGAGCATTTTAAGTCACAGAGATTATATACTCGTTGGTGTAATGTTTATGCAGATGAAACGAAACCTACCCTCAGAAACCTTTGTGTGGACTCATTTTCATTCGTAGATGAGTTGTAGATGCTGTGTTACTGTTTTATAAGAAACTGTACGTGAAAATGGCGAGGAACATTTTTGTCACACAGCTTATAAACTTGGTGGAGTGTTTGTGCGCATGCGCATGAAACACAACCCACTCTCGGAAACATTTGTGGGGACTCCTCCACATTCACAGATGAAGTTGTTACCGGATTCACCATTCTATAAGAAACTCCACAAGGGAATGGCAAGGAACATTTTTGTTACAGAGATTATAATCTCGGTGGAGTGTTTGTTCGGATGAAACGCAACCCACCCTCAGAAACCTTTGTGTGGACTCATCCACATTCACAGATGAAGTTGTTACCGGGGTCACCATTCTATAAGAAATTTCACAAGAAAATTGCAAGGAGCATTTTAAGTCACAGAGATTATAAACTCGTTGGTGGAGTGCTTTTGCGGATGGAACGAAACCTACCCTCAGAAACCTTGTGTGGACTCATTGGCATTCACAGATGAGTTGTAGATGCGGTGTTACCGTTTTATGAGAAACTCTGCGTGAAAATGGCAAGGAACATTTTTGTCACAGGGATTGTAAACTTGATGTGTGTTTGAAGTTGTTGTAGATGCCGGGTCTATAAAGATTCTATAAAAATCCCCACGAGCAAATGGCAAGGAAATTTTTTTGTCACAGAGTTTATAAAGCTGTCGGTGGAGACTTTATGCGGACGAAACGAAACCCACCCCGGGAAGCTTCACCTCCGCACTCACCAGATGATGAAGTTGTTGTAGATCCCGGGCCGCTGGCGGGCGGCCATCTTGCAGGCGAGGCGCTCTATGCACTGCTGCGACTCGAGCACGCGGCGCGTGAGCACGAGGAAGTCGCGGCTGTCGCCGAAGGCGCGCCACGCGGCGGAGGCGAGCGGCGCGGCGGCGGGGGCGGGCGCGGGGGCGGCGGCGGTGGTGGCGGCGAACAGCGCGTCCGCTCCGGTCGTCGCGCCGACGGCGTCGGCGTCCGCGGAGCGCCGCCGCCGTCGCTTGCCCGCGGCGGGCGGCGGCCCCAGCACCGGGATGGGCAGCAACAGCAACAGCGGCAGCAGCAGCGGCAGGAGCAGCGGCAGCAGAAGCAGCGGGAGCAGCAGCAGCGGAAGCAAGAGCAGCAGCGGGAGGAGAATGGCCGGGATCAGCCACGGCAGCGTCAGCAGCTTCAGGAACTGTTGACATAAGTTGAAGGGTTCATAAGTTTCCGGCCTCACTATCTTCTGTTATTGATATAATGAAAAAAACGTAACTTTTCAACTTAATTTTCCTTTATTCCACCCAGCTTTTTACATCTGTATATTAACATTCCTAGGGCCTTTAAAAAATACTCCGAATTTTTATATTCAAAATGATTAAAATTGCTTCTTGCGTCTCACTTTCGACTGAAACTCTTTTTCCTCCCGAAGATTTTCTTCGGTTTTGATAAGTGGCAGACGTCGGTAGAAGTATTCGTTTCATAATTAGACTTCTTTATGAACATTTCTCAAGAGTTGAAGTTCTGAGGTAGAATTTTCAGTTCAAGTTAAGATGCAGCAGTGTGAATTAAAATTTAGCCAACTGTAAGGGAATGTCTAACTGCATGTTTTTATTATATTAATTTTATCAAAATGTAATAGTAGGTAATATTTTTAACAAACTCTTTTTTTAGATTAAACCTTTTTATTTACGAATACTAACAAAAAGGGCCGTCCAAAAGTATACATACCAACGTTTCTTTCCTGCAAATTTGTTACTCCTGTAAATGCCTAAATAAAGTTAACGACATTGCATACATGTAACAGGGTTCCTAGACTTCATGGGCCGTGATTCTCCAAAAACTATAATTTAATTAAATACACAATTCCACAGATAGTGATTGAACGTGACTGAATGTGTGCTTGTGTAATAATAAATTCAATTAATGATTTCTTTCCTGGTATATTGAATTTACTTTTACGTACATTCTCCGTCCCACTACATCCATCATCTTAGTATTTTAAAAGGTGAATATATTTTTCTTATTTGTAATCTAAAAAGATACGTGTTCGCATTTATATGAAAATTAAATTAAATTTTGAATATCTGCCGCATAAGCGTTGATTGTAGGCCTCTCTTTGAGCCATCCTCTGAGGCAGTTGGGGTGAGAGAAGCGTGTCGTCCAAAGACATCCCACATTGAAGGGCCACCCGAATGCAACAGACGGGAAAAAAAGCGTTCCGCACCAGCGCGTCTCACCTTGACAGCCTTGACGAAGAAGAAGAACTTGACGGCGATCTTGAAGAGAATGAGCGGGATCTTGAGCGCGAGCAGCAGCAGCACCTTGAAGATGCCGAAGGCCTTGATCTTGGCGACGACCAGCTTGGCGATGGCCAACAGACTCAGCTTCTCCAGGGCGGGTGGTCTTCTCGTCGTGGTGGTGGTAGGGCGGCGCGGGCACGTAGATGTGCTGCGGGTAGTGGATGGTGTGCTGCGGCGGGTAGTGGTGCGGCGGGCCGTGGCCGCCGGAGACCGCGTGGTGCGCGTACAGCTCCGGGTAGGGGTGGCTCTCCTCCTCGTCGTCGTCGCCCCACGAGCCGCCGCCGCCGCCGCCGCCCGCGTAGTCGTCGTGGCCGTAGCGCGCGGGCGAGTAGGCGTAGGCGTAGGGGCCCCGCCGGAACGAGGCCTCGTCGTCGCGCCGCTTCTCCACGCCGTACTTCATGCCCAGCACCATCTGCGCGACAAGCGATCAGACACTAGGTCAGTGGTGTCAAGGTCGACGCCACGAGCGGGAGTCCGTGAAACGAGTGCCACCACGAAATCGCCCTTCCATGCAGTTCATTACCCCGCCACCAGACACAACGCCATCCCTATTGTAAAACGGCGGGGTTACTAATAGTTTCCCCTCCCGACGCTAGTTGCGCAGAGAAGCACGTGGCATTCTACGGTGCCACGACGCGTGTCACAGCCACCAGTAAAAGACCTTGACACCATTGCACTAGTCATTGTTCATAACTAGGGAGTGGAGTTTCATGACCTAACACATCGCCAATAATGATCAGTATAATGTGCTTAAAATGTTTTCAAAATGCTCCAAAAGCAAAGAAAAATAAAGTAAAAAATTTGATCAAAACCAGTTTGGGTGAACAACGCAAGCTCGATACATTACTGGTGTAATCGACACTTCTTCTATTGGTTCAAGTTCACTCAGCTTCCAAGCTTTTGGTTTGCACTATTCTTTACCAGGAAATCTCTGCCTTTAGTTGTCCCGAAATCGGCCGAATTGACAATGGCGCTGATAGGTGTCACTAGGAACTTAGATTACGTAGTCACAACGGCCGACATTACAATTTCGGAGCAAAGAAATCGTATATGCTACTCAAAAATTCTGTGAAGAACATTTGTTTCATCTCGTAAATATTATTTAAAGCAAGTACAATTCAAATGATATTAAAATCGATGAGATCAACAAAAAATGCATTAAAAATGACCGTAAAAAAGGTAAATAGGTAAAAAACAACTTACCACTCGAAATCGACGAAAAATACAAAAAAACAAAAATGAGTCATTTGATTTGGTCATAACATAAAATTAATTTATGTACTAAAAGACATTGTTCTGGAGTGAAAAGAAAAAAATCATATTTCATTAAAATTTGCTCCCTATTCATAACGAAACTGTGACAAAACAGGTTTCTCTTAAAGTAATCGAATAAATTTGATTCAGGCTGCATCAAAATAAATACATGGTACAGTTGTGACAATCCTATCCTCGCTAATCCGAGTTTCAATGTAACCCAAGAAGACAAAAAAGCCAAGTCACTCAATCAAGCAAACACAATGAAAATCATCATGTAAGCAAACAAGCGGCAATAATCTAGAACGGGCTCGTGACGGGTTGGCAAAACTACGGCGAAGGTCACGTGTGCTACAGTCTGCTACATTCTTGTGAACGACTCGCGCTTATTTGTATTGTTTATTGTACAGTGCGTTTCAACGAAAGGCCTAATGTAATTTGAAACTTTATGCACTTATCTGTAATTTAAATAGGAACACATTTCGTTTTACATTGAAGTTGAAAATTCCATTATGTATTATATATTCCTTTTTTCGTGTAATTCGAGTGTTTTGAAATCCGGGGTACCATCAGCCCCAATTACCGTGGATTATCGCGCCTCTTCTGTAATACAAATAATATATTCTAAAATAAAAGGTTAGAATAGAGTGTTTCCAACTTAGGGCTCGCGAGGCCATTTCTTGTGGTTCGCGAACGTCGGTGAATTTTTTAATTTTTCACCCTCAAGAAAAGTACAAAAATATGAATAACTCATGCAAAATAATATTTATTTTAATGCTGCAAAAATGTGCGAATTTGAAAAACAATTAATAGTCGAGAACAATTTGTTCAAGAAACAAAAATCACACCTACAAATTGAGTTGTACAATTTTCAAGCCTGGAAGTTTCAGCAAACCAAACAAGAAAAGAGATCTCATTTTTAAAAACCTCCGTCGAGCAAAACTTCCCAAACGTAACAGAATTGGAAGTGAATATATCTTGAATGATTGGGAGCACGTATTCATCAGAAGTTGTGGTTTCTTCCATGAAATTTATTAAAAATCAGTTCAGAAATAGACTTGTGTGTTCTTTCATTCTGAATCATTTGAGATTAGGAACAACAACGGGGGTAGAAATTTCGTTTATTGGTGGATGCAGCCAATCGAGTAAAATACTGCCTCTAAATTGATATTTTTCAATTTTTTTTTTGCTTTCACTACATTATCAATTTCAGTTTCTCTTTAGTATATTTTTTTATTTTGCCATTTGTCAAATATTAATTCAAATGAACATCGTAGAGTGATGAATAATAGATTTTGTTCATTTTTAATTTCACACTTTATGCAATTGTTAGTGTATTCAGCAATTGAAATTTATAATCCTTTATTTAAATTAAACGCCTATTATTTCATACTAGTACCTCGTTTCTGTTTGCATAATATTACCAAAACATTGCCTAATATAAATGCCCGCAATCATGCCGAAGTTTTCCAGAGTGACCCTCGAGCCCATTCAAATTGGAAACCTTTGTGTTAGAGCCTATGAAGGGTAGAAGTTGACCACTTTTTGCCAATTAATGTGTGGTGGGAAATTTCATATAACGAAGTTACAGCATATAATATTTGTGCCTTATTAAATGATTGCTCATTTTGTAGTGGTGTTTGACAGGTAAAAGTTCTGAGTCGGCCCAGTAGATTTCGGGTACCTGCTTAACACGAGTGCTAGATGAGTTGCCTACCAAGCAGGTGCAAATATCACATGAGTAGCTTCCTTAAAATATATATTCCTCGGCTTGTGCATACAAAAATACTGATGTTGTTCCATTCTAAATGCTATATCAGTTTAAAAAATAATCCAATAAAATTATGCAAAATATTAATGTACCTTACGTATTCGTATTTAATTTTCATTTTTATGTAAGTAGCAAGTTGAATGATCGGCAAATGGTCCAGGTAGTTTGTGACGAATTTCGTGTTCCAGAACTAACTTATAAAATTTTCAACACTGACGTATCCAAATGTAAGAAGCATGTTGAATTAGTTATGTGGTCAGAATGTTACTGTTAAGGAAATACATTTTTTTTACTTAATAGCCTTTTGAGTTCAATTTGCTTTCAACCACCTCCCCATTCTGTTACTAACGAGTTTCATTATCATCATATGACTATTAGTAAACTTTATCTCTACGAAAAATTAATAGATGGGCATTTATTAATGAAGGAAAAGTGTAGCACGTGATACGATAATAGTTAATTTGTGTACCAAAACACTAAAAACAACCTAAATTTTGTACCGGATTGAGGTACAAGAATTTAATTATAATTTAATTATGAATGTACATTTTTTAACCTTGTGTGACGATAGAAGTTATTAATTAAAAAAACAACAAAATATTTATTAACAGAAAATACTTATAAAAGAGGATACATGAACGTTTATTCGCGAATGTATGTTTAGTGTATCGTTCCATTCCATTCAGTGTATAATCCAACCTCCGTGATAATGGTATCCAATTTACTGAATATTATTCATGTGAACGGTAACATATTTATATATAAATAAAAATTACTGGAGGACCATAAATGGTTACAAGATTGATAAATTTTAATGGATGTTATTACCATCCTTCTCTATAGAGAGTTGAACATAATAAAATAGGTAAAAATTTGATAATGTGTCAGAGGTCGTCGTTTAAAGAAATGGTGTATTTTTTCGAAAGTATCGAATATCTTTCCCTACACTACACATGAGCTGTCAGGGCGGACCACTTGGCGTGGCCTGACGGTGTTTATCTGGTGGACAACGATATGACAAGTTACTTCTTTAGTCGGTCCGTCGGCGGGGGATGGTGATGCAGCCGGTCCCGATCGGCTTTAGTCTAGGAAATGATGTTGACACGCGGGCCATTGTATCAAGCAGTCTGGCTCTAATTTTGCATTTGATTGTCCCGATCTACACGATATTGTTTATTTTCATTTCAATTCCAACAAATGTCGTAAATCCACTTCCAGTAAATACGCCGACCGATCTTTCAACATTATTCCTCACCTCTTTATGACTGAGGGGCGCACTGAAATACGCCATCTTCAGCAACTTATCGGGCTTGTGGTTGTAGGCGTAGCTAGCGCTGCCGCTGGCTGCGGCGGCGGTGGGCGTCATGGGGTGGAAGGCGTCGTCGTCGGCGCTCGCCTCCTCGCTGGAGCCCGACGCCGGGTAGCCGCTCTTCTTCTGGAAGGCCGAGGGGTCGTAGGCGGACGCGGACACTTGGCCCGACGGGAGGAAGTTCCTGCCGGCCGAATCGGTCCCGCTGGTCGCCGAAGCCGACGCCGACGCCGCGGTTCCGGAAGCCGAAGCTGCCGAGTCGGCCGCCGTCCCGGAAGTCTCCGCCGCAGACGACGGTTCGGCCGCCGTCCACGACGCCGTCGCGGCGCCGGTGTAGTCGTCCATGTCGGCCGTGGTGGCGGTACCCGACGCCGACCCCGAGTTCGCGGTGTCGTAGGCGTGCGAATTCGTCGTGTCGTAATGTGAATTCGTGGTGTCGTAGTGCGGATTCGTCGTGTCGTAATGGGAATGCGTCGTGTCGTAGTACGGGTGCGTCGTGTCGTAGTGCGGGTCCGTCGTGTCGTAGTGCGGGTCCGTCGTGTCGTAAGGAGGGGGAGTGACCGGAAGGTCCATACCTTCGGCGGCGCCCACCGCCGTCTGTGTCGCCGCGCAAGTCACCAGAGCAGCCACCAGTAGCGCTGCGGTCGCCGCCGCCGCTGCCGTGGACGGCGCGTGCAGTCTCCAGCGCGACACCCAAGCTGCGTGACCCATGATGCCGCTCGTGATTGCTACCTGTGGACACGACAGGTGTTCGTTAGTGAGCTGAGTTGTAACAGGACAGATAAGAACATTTCGTACCCTCCAAAATACTGATAATAGCATGCATTTTAAATTAAAATACATTATTATTATTATTATTATTATTATTTTATTTTTTTTGTCGCGAATTGGTCATCTTCGGACTACACGAACGTGCAACTGTACCCACCGACGCCTAGCCATTTCTTCCCGGAAGCAAGTGCTCATAACTTTTTTTTGGGAGGGGGGACTGAATTCACTTTTACACCCCCAAGATTGTTACCCTTGGAGTATGAGGAATGAAATGATGCTAATTATGATAAAGGGTGAGTGGGCAATTACAAACATACATACATACACAAACATCCATGCCCCGGGCGGGATTTCAACCCGCGACCGTTCAGGCACGAGGCAATTACGGCTCTTCAGCCTTAGTGACCCCGCCTATCCTAGTATGCATGTTATTTAAATCATTATTTCGTATTATGTAATTATCCAATTAGTACACACGATTGCACTTCTAAACCACGATTCCAAATTGGAAACAAAGTGAAATAATTATTTAAAAAAACATGCATTACACGCGAGCACAACCTCCCATTTCTCATAGTCCTCGTATTTGTATTAACTCAAAATGTATTATTTGTAAGACTTACTTTTAACAAACTACGTAAACAAATTGTTTATTTATTTATTTGTCAAAAAACAATAAAAACTGTATATGACGTGATATAAGAGATTTATCTGCGCACATTTTCTTAAGGGCCAGAATTAAAAAAATATATATACAAATTTTCATCCATTAAAGACATTATTGACAATATCGCCCTTCAAAAAGGAATTATTATTTCATGTGGGGTCGAGGGCACAAGTTTTTCTTAAGGCAATACCGTTGCACTTCATTTTTGTGACATGGCAATCAGACTAAAATCGCGCAACCAACATCATATAAATTATCATTCAGCATTTCATGATAGTTGCGGAAAAAATAGGCGATCTCTGTATATGTTCGTTATCATGTGGCACGAGAAGATAATAGGTATATAAGAAGATTAAATCAAGCGCGAAAAAATTAAAATATTTATAATCTAAAAAATGATATTGAAGCGTTGCCAGTAACACACGACTAAATATAGCTTCTTTGAGTTTCGATCCTTATAATAACGAGTGGTTATTCATTATTAGTGACAATTTATCTCTTGGGGAAGTATCGGTGCATGACTAACACTTGGCCCGTGCGTTGGCGGTGGTTGCCAAAGCCTGATAAATATACACTTTTTAGATTTTATATTACAGAATAAGGCACATTGTTTTTAAATACCTGTTTTTCCTGTACTCGATACTACATAGTATAAATGAAAGTCAATATCTCAGAGATAATTATCTCTTGTATTTTACGAGTATATCTGTTTTGTAGTACAAAATTGATTATAATCAATTAGTTGGATCCGAGTAAACTTTCCCTCATAATTTAAATTATTTTATATATTAAAGTGAAAAATAGCTTACTCCTGGAGGCCAACTTTTAACAGATTTGATAAACTGTGCTATGGAGCAAGGTTACCCTTCACAAATTTAGTTGAACATTCGTTTTGTAGATTTTGTAGAATGATCATTTTGTAGATTACACAAAAAGAAATATTGACGGAGTTTTGTTCCGATAGCATCTTAAAAATCCTACAAAACCGTCATCGTTCCTCAACTATTTTATATTTAGACTTCTTGGACGCGTGAGAAGATTCCGCATTTTTTAAATTGTTTCAAACAATAAAAATTGAATCATACTGAAAAACAACTTTAAACTTTCTGACGATACAAAAGTTGAACTAGTCGGCCTCGTGGCCGATATCGCTAAGCCAGTGTGTCGTAGTGATCTAGGACCGTGGGGTCGTGGGTCTGAGTCCCGCCTCGAGCATGGTTACATGTGTTCGTCCTTTCACTCCCTATCATCGTATTACTCATCCTCCTACCATATCGTTACATACAATAAAGGTCGCTAATGACCTAGTAGTTGATGTAACCTTAAATAAAAAAAAGTTGAACTACTGCCCAAAAATGAAATAGAACTTTCAAAAAAAACTTATTTACAGATTGCGGCATAACATAATTTGTAAACCCGTTGCGGTCACAATAACCGGGTTGATTCGGCCTAGGACGCAACGTTTCTCTGTTTGTTCAAGATGAGAAGGTGTTTTGCAGCGCTACTTATAGATGATTTCATGTGCGCATATTGATTTTCCTAGAAACATAATCTGCTAAATGCTGTTTTTTATCTTTGTGAATCACCCCTGGACATTATCTCTTTTCGCACGTCACTTAACGGGGTTTTGTTCCTTTGGCATCTTAAAAATTACACAAAATCGTCGTCTTTACTTGTTAATTCATATCTAGGCGAATAGAGTGAAATCATTAAAACATATGTAGATATTCATGAGGATTATAAAAATATTTTACTCTCATAATAGCTACATGTTCATCAGTCTTCCACAGTTTCTTAACTTCTCCGTATAATTGCAAGTCGGCTGCGTCCATCAGATACAACCTACCATATTGACTTACGTTTACGTGCATAATAAAAATAAAATTGACGGAATATTATTCATCATTTCATGCAAGTGTGCAATTTTGTGTGCTTCATTATTCATATCATTCTAGTGCTACTTTTACGGTAACGTGTTACGAATAATTATTTTAATTTTAAAAATATTTTCAAGTGTAATAAAGAATATGTTTTGTTAAAAATTTTATACACGTTTTCAACCTACAAATTCACGATCTTAATTTCAACACTAGTTAAGTTTATTCGATTGATACATCCCCCATTGTGCCCACACATATGTTTGAATCTGTCAAAAATCCAGTACATCATGATTCGTGAAAATAGCTCCAGGATGAACGAGGTCACTCGAAGCTTTATAAGTTGAGCAGAAGCAGCGGGAAGCTGGTCCCAAAAGAACGGACACAACCCACCGTGGAAAATTATACTCCACGTTGCACCGCTCGCCCTACTCACGATCAGCTCTTTCCGCTGCTCAGCCACCAGTGCCAAACGAGCTGCGACGTTTTAGAGACGCGATATTCGCCCCTCGGAGCCCCCGGCGTATCGTTCCCGATCAGGGGATGTCATTGGTTCCCGAATATTCCAATGAACGAATCTCCTTTCAGCTCTATTCATTGAGCGATTTGCGAATCCGTTGAAGATGATTCAGAACGGCAGGTGGTGTAGATGGTACGTAGATTGCTTAGCTGATGTCGCATGTTCACGTTGATATAACGAGTGTTCGTTTGGTCAGATTGCCTTCCCACAATGGCATCCTTTTCATTGACACTGTCGTCCTCCTCTTCTGAACCACTAGCCTCGATTTCTGTTACGTCATTCGAGCAATTAACATTCCTGTGATGATTGCGAGGGTAGAATTTTCAACGTGTTGCCGACATGCGTGGTTTATTTTCCGTTTCGGTCTATCACTGAAAATTGCTATAATTACGGTAAATTGGCAAAACTAATGCTGATAGTGATAATTTTAGGTGTCAAATCGAATAAGGAAATAATTTGCTGAGGATTCCACGTTCCAACGTTTCTTAGAAACAAGTTAAGCAGAAGCAAATATGTCATGTGATAAACAAAGGAAAATTTGCTTAACTATCGAATAGCACGAATATGTCTATATCGGAAATTCATTCACCCCTGTATTGAAAATTCATATCTACTGATTTTCAGAACTATCAGTCGTGTGATCCCGTGACTGTTATTACATGTGCCGACACAGTAAATGATGCTTATGTCAAAAATAAGTAATTTACTTTACTACTTGAAAAACTTACAATGACACATTATTAGACCGGAAAAGTGAAAATTAATGCTTACCAAAAATTTACCACAATATACATTTTTGGCACAATTAAACCTTGTAGGTGAGTATAAATTGGTGTGATTGAGAGGTTACGAACACACAAGTGATGGACTCAAATTTAGCACAATCATTATTCCCATGAATATCGAATATAAAGTTACCAATGTCCTGACAAAAAATGAAGTAGGCAAATGTCCGTATGACGTTAATAATTTTAATGCAAACCTAAGATAAGAGACGTACTTGTTCCAGGATGTCGGATGTGGAAATGTGCTTTCCGACATTCAAAAATGTACTGGTTATAAACAAGCTTAACGAAATCATGCAGATTTTCATTTCAAAATATTACATTGAAAATTCATAAAACGACGATTTTCAGACAGAAGAGTGATGACTCCGACATTATCAGTCTTCATTTTTTCCACATTTCTACCTTTTTCCGTTTGGGGGTTATTTAGCAGGGATTTATACTTGGCTTTTTATTTATTTTCGCATGGGGGGATGTCAAAATGGAATATCTCACGGTATTTCGCGTCGCTCTTGGTTGAGCCGCTAGGGGACGAATAATCGCCAGCACTGCTCGATACAGTCGCGATCATGAGACTCCTAGTGGCACAACCGAGAACAACGTGACATACCGCGATATATTCCAATTTAATGATACACCTCCACGCGCCAAGGAAGAATAACCGAAGTATAAAACACTATGTGACGAAAACTCCATCCTTAATACAAACACAACGTATTCTTTTAAAATTTTTCTTTTTTTACATGTTAAGTGAATAAATGTTGTCAATTAAATATCAGCCTGTCCTTTTCTTTTTATTCAAAGACAGTACATGGTCAATATTAATCTTACTAATACCGCTGCTTTCACTAGATATGCGTGCTTATTTTTTCAAATGAGATTATTTTGGTTTGAAATGAGCACTAATGTAAATTTATTTATTTTCCAACAAACTTATTGTTCTTAGTGTTTACCAACGTCTTTACAAAAATGTTGTAATGAAAATATCAGTTGGCTTCATTATTAACCTGGACTAAATTTTCCTGAAACATCACGGGCAACAATATTATATTTAGATTACAACAAAACATCGCCTTTTAATGATGTCAAAATACAATTATACCTTTTAGAAAAAATCTACTCATGTATGCATCATAAAAGTAATAAAAGATCATCCGTTTCATTTGTCAAGTTCACGTTCGTAGCACATAATTCGTATTAAATTTTTCGAACAGTGAATTACAGCCATTTGACAAGTGTACCGTATCAATAAACTTTGACATACTTTCTTTATACACATACCTACATGCGGGGGACGTATGTGATGTTAGTCATAATTAACAAATAAGATACTGTAGAAAACCAAAACCAATGCATTAAATTGTTTTTAATAAGGTGCTGTTGTCATTTGAATGCTCTATTAAAAATTGTGTCGCTTCATAGCATGGAAAGTAAAAAGTGACAATCGTAGTCATGCCTTTAAAAAGTTATTTATTGGTATTATTTCTTGTTTTTTGCCATGTATGAGTGCAGACTCAATTTGTTAATTTAATAAAGCACGCGAATGCTTTGTAAAGTGTTGTAATTAGCCATAATAAATTATATTTGAAAAGAAGAGTCATAATTTATAAATGAGCTAAGAGAAGAGAGGAGAACTTCCAGCTAGTCGATTAGTCCACTGCAAATTGAAAAAAGACTGGCTGGGTTTTCTTCAGATACTATCAAAATAACGTCATATAATATTATTATTATTGCCTATTCGTTAAAAGTTTGCCCTCTACGACATTGAATTACGGTTTGCGATGAGCGGTTACCATTTGCCTACTTCCTCACCGCGCATACAGATCAAGGAGGCATTATTTTCAATAATAATAGTAATAAAAAATGTTGTGAAGATATTAAAATCTCCGGTATTAGAGAAAAATGAATGATGTGAACGCCTCCTTTCGGCGTGGATCCGCCTACTAACCAGAAAATATTTTCCCCCAAAGAAATTCCCACAGTCCGCTGTGTCGCAGTGACTGGTTGTCGAAGTGCGTTTAGCGGGCCGCCGGGAGCGCCATGGGAACCGCACGCGAAGCGCCGCTATTCACGCGCCCAACCCGCGCCCAACGCCGCAGATGCGACCTCCGCGCCAAGCGATTTGCATGCTCCCCCTCCCTCCCTAGGGCTTCCGGGGTTCCCATCCTCGTCATGCGACTCCATCTTGTGTGGCGTCGCGGCAGATTCCCTCGGAGTTCCTCTGTTTCCTCTGCTACTCATTTCAACTTTGCTCTATCATCACTCGCCCATCATTACTGCTCGAACCGGCTGCGATAGCTCAACGGCAGACCGTTGCCTCGGTTGCATCTTCGAACGCGAGGTTCTACTGTTGGAATCCCGACATTGGTTGATTTTGGTTTCTAGCTACACAGCTTTGTCGAACTCAACCAGTCTGGAAGAAAATTCTAAGGACCGGTAGCTCTGACCAGTAGTTTCGTGTGACTCTGATGAAAACTAGGCGAATTGTACAGCCATTCGCTATGTAATGGACCACGGCTAAGGCACGACCTATTCCTCCTCATCCTTGTCTCCTCTTCGCCACTTATACGTACACACGTACATGCACTACTCTACCGATAGACTAAGGAGCATCTTTACCAGTCGGGAACTTCGAGATTGTCGCGAAGGGGCGGTAACCGGTAGAAAAAATACCTGTAAAATCAATACTACTTATCAAAAAAGTAAGCACATTGATGTACATGTAACAAACATTAGGTAAATTTCATTTTTGGATATATATTTCTTTCATGGATATAATATGCGGACTCATCCTATTCAATCTATCAACCAAGAACGGAGGGTTGGCAAAAGGATATTTTTATTTCAAAAAATTGTAGAAAATTGTATATTTCTTGTTTCGGTACTAGTATATGTATTGGATACGTATACGAAGTACAGAGAAATTTGTGCAATGCTGCAAAAAAATCGATGACTACATTTTGAGGAAAAAACACATTTTTGGGGTTTCTAATACCGAACATTTTTCGAAAATTCATATTCATCTCTTTGTCAATCTGTGAACAACAATAGCACATTGTACAACTGTACTGTAAATGTACCGTACATTTTCTGCAAAACTGATAATCCCAAACGCTCCGGCAGAACTCGCGACCCTGCCAATTTGAAACGGATCTTTTTGTCAACTGGAAAGGAGCCTCGGATATTGGTCGAGGTGCAAGTGAAGATTGAGATAGAGGCAAGGGACTAATGAGTGTGTAAAGAAGTGGGCGAGGGGAGGGGGAGAGAATTGGAGCTGGAAGGTGTCGGAAAAAGCAGTCACGGTTGTGGTAGGTTCCAGTCTTTCAGCAGTGGCGGCTTCAGATTTCGCGGCCGTGACGTTTTGCGCTGACAGAGGAGGTGGAGAACGAGGAAGGGCCCCGAGTCGACGGGAGCCAGGGAATAGGAAGGACGCGACGAGGGTGACAGCGTCGAAGACGGCGGCGCAAAATCCATGTGAAGCGAGCGAAAGACAGCGGAACGGAGTTGACGTCGAAGGCGAGAGGTGGTGGCTGGGGTTACAACAAAAGCTCTGCATGGGCTGTGGTGGGAGTTTCGGGGGCGATGTCGATGTCGATGTCGATGTCGATGATGTCGATGTCGATGTCGATGTCGATGTCGATGTCGATGTCGATGTCGATGTCAATGGCGACGGCGACGGCGACGGCGATGACGATGACGATGACGATGATGACGATGACGATGACGACGATGACGATGACGATGACGATGATGACGATGACGATGACGATGACGGCGATGGCGATGACGATGACGGCGATGGCGATGGCGGTGGTCGTGGTGACGGCAATGGCGCGGGTGACGGCGATGGTTATGTCGACGGCGATGGTGACGGTGATGGCGATGGCCGTGGCGTCGGCAATGGCGCCGGCGCGGGCGACGACGACTGGGACGGCGATTGGGACGGCAAAGGCGTCGGGGCGGAGGGTACTGAGCGGCGACGGCGTTGAGAGAGGTGGGAAGCGGGTCGGGAGCGGCAACGCGACCAATGCGCCGCCGTCAGTGATTCGTCGCGCCGCCGCCGCCGCCGCTGCTGCTCCCAAATGAGCGGCGTCAGAGCCACCGCCAAGCGCCGCTTGCGGCAAATAGAAGGGCGTTCCGCCACCGCCACTACTGCCACCACTGCCACCACACCTACTACCTGGTAGCGCGAGTTCCGTTGTTCAGAGACTTTCCTCATCTCCCTCCGCCACACCGCTCGTTTTCCTCCTCCGCACCGTTGGTCCGTTTTCTCAATTCACTTGCAGAGCAATATTTTAACCAGATACAGTGTTATTAATGACATCTTGTTTTATTAAGAATTCTGATAATTTCGGGCGGAAAATATTAGACATCTAATTTTCTATACTATAGTTTCTGTAGAGTTTTAAATTACATGTAATTTACTATTGCCGTTGACCTATTTGTCTAAATTGCTAATTTATGAGTCAACCGTTCTGTTAGTAAATAATAGCTATGCAGGTAATTTCTGCTCTATTTATAGTTTCATTCAGCAATGTTCTCTTAATTGAATTATAAAACACTTTTTATGAAAAATATCAGCAACCGTTTCCATGAAAGTTATCGAATGTTTCTGTTATCAATAATACTTATTGTTCTCTTCTGCGTTCACAGAAGAAGCAATTTTAGTTTAAAATATTTTATTATAAGACACTAAATTACTTCTATTTCTGCAAATGTTAATTATCTAATCCGTGGGGATAATTTCATTGAATGATTATATCAACACTCAAAAGTGTTTAAAGTATTGTAATACTGTCTATATTTCAATTATAATATTCATTGGTAATTCATTGTACAGTGCTAGTAAATTGTAAATTGGAAAACCATTGTCATGTTATCGATGTCTTTGTAACTAACATCTTCCTCTCAGTGAATTTTACCCCACCATCATTAAAATTTATCTCAAATCGATGTATTATATTTACTTGATAGTTCATATTTTATCGTTAAGACATGTAGAAGGTGAAATTAATGTTAAAAAAGAAGAAGGGAATATATTATGAGAGAACAAATTGTAATAGGGTCCGTATGTAACACCATAGCGACCTCTCGTATGAAGAGCAATGTCAATTCTCTAGGCAAGACAACAGTAATATCTCCAGATAAAATATTTAATTTACCGTTAATTTTAAAGAAATAAGAACGCGTTTTTTACTTCTGCCTTTACCAATAAAACTTCCAACCAATTCGAGAATTAGATGGAAGAAAGCTTGCATTAGAAATTAATGCGACGGGTATTAGTGGCCTCTAGAATAAATTTAAAAGGCGTCGAGCCAGGCCATCAGCTTTGTAAACGGAGAAATTATGAGCATTGCTTATATATACCGCTATCACCTCCGGCTAGAGCTGTAAGAAGCATTGTCCTTTGTAGCGGATCTGGTATGGACTGTCCCCGAGCTGCAACGGAGATGACGGGAGTTATGGGTAGGGGTTTAATTCGGTGTGGATACGAGCATGTTGCCAGAGCCAGGTTTCGATGCCGTTCCTGTCCGTTCTCTGCATACGTTGAATCGTCCGTCACTGCCTGCAATACTTCTTCCACAGCTTTGTCAATGCCTGCACACAAGTAAGGCTCCAGTCTTGCATCTACCCCTTCAGAAATCTTACGCACGGTCTATATCGCAATCAGCGTCAATGTGAGTAGGTCGGGGGTGTAGGCCAAGGTCGTAGAGGCAGGAATTAAGACGACGGTAGTGACAAAGACAGAGATAGGAATGTGATTGGTGGCGAGGTTCCGACGTGGAGAGAGTGGTGACAGGAGAAGAGGCGGGGGGACGAGGCGGGGGGCGAGGCGGGGGGACGAGGCGGGGGGACGAGGCGGGGGGACGAGGCGGGGGGACGAGGCGGGGGGACGAGGCGGGGGGACGAGGCGGGAGGGACGAGGCGGGAAGGACGAGGCGGGAAGGACGAGGCGGGAGGGACGAGGCGGGAGGGACGAGGCGGGAGGGACGAGGCGGGAGGGACGAGGCGGGAGGGACGAGGCGGGAGGGACGAGGCGGGAGGGACGAGGCGGGAGGGACGAGGCGGGAGGGACGAGGCGGGAGGGACGAGGCGGGAGGGACGAGGCGGGAGGGACGAGGCTGGAGGGACGAGGCGGGAGGGACGAGGTGGGAGGGACGAGGTGGGAGGGACGAGGTGGGAGGGTCGAGGTGGGAGGGTCGAGGTGGGAGGGTCGAGGTGGGAGGGACGTGGCGGGAACACGAGACGGGGGGACGAGGCGGGGAGACGAGGTGGGGGGACGAGGCGTGGGACGAGGCGTGGGACGAGGTGGAGCCAGTCGTGGAGGCGACGCTGGTGCAGGCGGGAGCAGAGTCGCCCCGCAGACTGGTGCAGAAGGGCGGGCAAGAGACAAAAGCAGAAGAGTGTGCGATGGCAGGGTCGAGTGCGGAGGCGGGAAGGGGTGGGATCTGTGACTGGAGGAGGAAGAGCTGACGCTAGCGAAGGCGGAGTTGGGAAGAGATGTGACGGCAGAGACGGATACAGAAGATGGACGCAAGATGATATGACGGATGACCCGACGTTGTCGCAGGTTTGAGGTGAGGGCGGGAACGAACGGGAGGTGTAGGATAGAAAGCAAGTGGGTAGTGGAGGGGGGGCCGGTGTGACGTGAGAGTGAGGAGGGATAGGGGTGGGGGGTTGACAGAGTGGAGCGACCGTACGACGTCGCAACGCCGCGACACGTCAGGCCTTCACGAGGAGCTTCCAGAAAAGCAACGACTGCGCGTCAGCTGCGGAGCGTGTCCCAAACCACGCCTTCCGCCGCCGCGCCGCCCCCTGGCGACCGGTGCAGGGCTTGGCGCATCTGGGAAGAGGAATATCGCCCTTTGGCATCGGCTAAGCTGACTCAAAGAAAACTTTTGCCACTGCAGTGACTCTGGGAGGTTCCAGGTATACCATATGTCCATTTCATTCATATCGATCCCAAAGCTTTCCCATCTGACCACTCATAATTTAAAATCACTTGATCACCTTATCTCTTACACAATGGAAGTTCATTGGCACCAGCCGTGTTCATCTGTTCAGGAATGTGGAGAAAATAGACGTATGTCTCCTCAATCGCCTGTGCTTAGAAATAAGTGTGGTCTCTTTTTTCCTCTCTTCCCCCTCTTTTCCCTCTCCCTCTTTCCCTTTCCCGCTCTCTCTCTCTTTCCCCTCTCCCTCTTTCATCCCTTTCCCTCTCTCTTACCCCTCTCTTTTCTCTCTCCCTCTTTCTCTCTCTCCCCCTCAAATGCAACACATACATATTACTTACGGACGGACGGACATACATAAACATCGAAAATGTAGGAATGGAGTTTACAATTACTCAGCACTATAGAAGGAAAGATTTATTAGGAATGATTGTTATGAAGATTACGTATCGCACACGAAACTGTAAATCGACTCTTATTTCGTAGTCGCCCAGCGGTGTAACACTTCTGTGCGTGAATGCCGACACCCCGCTGGAGAGTCATTGCTGCCTGCGGATAGCTGCATTATTCACGCACCGCCGCTGGCAGCCTGTGACGGACCAGCGCAGCGGCGCGTCTCGTCCGCGCTGCCACCGTTTCCCTCGCCCGCTCACGCGCCCAAAGCGCTGGAAATAGTTTGTTAATTATTTTTCGTCAATTGAACTTCGCCCGCCTTCCATTCACAGAATAGTGTGTCAAAGAGTCTGGAATAGGTTAAACATCACATCAGCCATTACTGATTTGATGAGATGGTAGTACTAATGTAATGCTCATTTGTTTAATTTACGTTCGTCATAAGTTATTACTGATAGAATAATTTATACTTTATTATCAACACCGTAACTACTAAAATTGAATCAAATTCACAATATTAGTTAGTCTTTTTAAAACTGAACGTATTTTAGACTCTATGCTTCGCAACCTGTCTTTAAAGTCCTTTTAGTTTCTTTATTTATAAGCATTTAGTTATATATTAGTTTTTCTTCGTTTCACTTTTTCTTCACACTTACTACCTAATTCTATCACTCGCTTTTTCCTTCCTTCATAAAGTATTTGAGTCCGCCATGTCCACAGTACACCTGATACACCTGATTATTTCGCTGTAGTACCATGCTTTTTGTGATTGTCTTCGAAATATTTAAATCGACTACTTCGTTGTGTCCATGCTCAAGTTCTACGCAAACCAGCCGAAAATTTGAACACCGTTTCACAATATTGCCTGGTGCGTCAACCCATGTTGCTCCACCAACGGCTTTGCTACTTAAGTTCCCAGCCCCAGAGGGGTCATGAAATGCATCCCCTCCAAATGAGGACGTGCTTTTCCATGACGGTACTTACCGACGATATTTTCCGTGTCCACTCTCCAGGATATGCATGACGGTGGAGAGGGGCGGTACGCTATGAAGGATGTATTTGAATGAGAATTTCACTCGTATCCCTTTCGAAAGTCGTGTGTGTTAGTGGATAGAAAGTAAATATATTAGGAAATTTTCAATAAACGTAGAACTGCATTTATATGGGAACAACTGCATTTCGAGGTCGGCTGGAAAGAAAATAAAGCCATGGAAACCCCATGGCACGTATTTTGGTACGTCTTGGTACTTATTTTGTAAAATTAGACTTACAGAGATTCACTATTTTGAAAATGTGAAGGATTAGAAAGGGGTTGATGTTTTCTGGGCCGAGATGTTGAGTTCCACCGACTCTGTTGAATTTCGATTCGCTGAAGATATTAATATATTAGAGAACAAACAAATTGTACAGCAAAACTTGAGGCTTAGAACCAGTGACTTTATAACTATTTTCTATGTATTTATTTCTTCTGCTGTTCCACGCAAAGTGAATAAATAGACGTTATTTTGGGGAGAACTGATAACATGTTGAATGCGTTAGAGTAATTATTCATTGCCATTGCTGTACTTATCGATACTTAAGTCGATGTTCGTCATTCAGGAGTGGCGCAAATGTAAACGATAATTTCCTCTGTCACACCTTGTACAGTCAGTCATAGTCAAATAAAAATATCATAATAAATTCTAATGTGTAAAAAACATAATGAAAATATTGAAGTATATCAAATATCTACAAATTACGTCATTATCTTTATTGAAGAGAAATTACTCTTTTGTATTATTTCTTTGAAGCCACGTCCTTGTAGACGTTTTCAAGCTTAATCTAAAGAACAATTTGATATTCATTGACATTAAAATATTTCCATTTTGTTTTCAGTTTTCTAGAACGAATGTACCGTTATATTGTATTCATTTTGTAGATTAATCTATCATTTGAATTTTATTAATTGTCTGTAGATTTTACGATTTGATTTTTCGTTATTAACAATTACGCAATACGGAAATTAAATCTTAATTATAACCCCACAGCAAATAGGGTCGTCAATTTATTTCTGTTTTCAGGAGGGATTTACAAGGAGCAAAAGGTTGTGAGTCTTGGTGTATCCTACACAGTTCAGAGGCACATTCCTTCTGATGGCGCGTAGGTCGAGTTCTGGTCTGAAATTCTGGTATGAGCTTGTCTTTCCAAACTTCTTTTCGTTTAACAAGCAGCGTTAGGGGGATATTACCATTATCAAATCTACAATATCAGATCTTATGAGATAAGCAACATATTGACTATCGAAATACAAACGATGGCAGTAATAAAGGTTTTAATTATGTATAAAGAACATTCGGTTGGATTAGCATTGCATAGCAGTACTTGAAGAGTAAGTGGATGAAAATCTGCCAGTAATTTTATCCGCTCTCGCGTCACGCGATAACTTGGAAAGGAGAAAAGAGTTAAGTGCCGTTCTGTTCTGCCAAAGAATATGTTTTGAATTTATCCTGCGGTAGCTGTCACAGTCACATCCGCACTGGTATTCAAGCGTCCCCTCGAGCTACGGCTCACTATTAGCCGGACGCCATTGTCGCTGCAAGGGCATAGAATAAATCACCCGGGCGGTGCTGGCCGCCTCTGGCTGTTGTGAAGCGTGACTCGGCATCGTTTACCTCGCCTCGCCCTTGGCCAATTTAGCCTTAGCAGCCCAAACGACATACACGCGTTTTCGGGAATGCGGACGAAGACTTCCGCGGTCTGAAGCAATGGATTCTTCGCAGCCCGAAAATCGCCGCTTTCCAGTTACATCATTTCGGTCGGTATTTGACCTGAAGAAGAACACAATACGACGGTCAAAACGATAATACTTCCTTATGAGCAGTATCTTCCAGATATCCAAGACGTACCGTGTTGCAGGCTTGTCCAAAGTTCGAGCTCGTCGAGCCTCCTCGTAGCTTGCGAGTGCAATGCAGGTAGTGGCTGCGCTCCTAAGGGCAGCTCCTTCCGTTCCCTTCAGCGGTTCCTTTTTGTTATTAATTTTTTAAATTTGTTGCGTCTTCGTCTACGCAATGCGTCCTTCAATCCTCGTTGGGCCTTGAGCGCCTGGCATGGAGTAACCCTTGGTAATTGTTTTTGTCAACTCTCGTTACTCCACAGTCAGTCCATGCCTTTTAACCCTTCGACCAGGGGCTCTGTGAAGTTAGATCACGGGATAATGCAACCAGGAAACCGAGGTCTCAAATTCGCGTAACCCGGGAGTGCTCGCAACAGGTATACTCACGCCAGTGCCCGCAATGTATCTTTCAGATATAACTGAAAATTTTCATGAATGGGAATGATCTGGAGCTTTGTTAATTGAAATAGTATTTTATTTGGTTTGTACATGTGTCTCAATGCAATTGTTAATAAATCGTACACTTGTCATAGACACGCCTGAATATAATATCATGATACGTACCGCTTGCGCCAGTGTACACAGCGTATCTGACAGATATCGTGCAGCGCAGTGATCAAGTTTCAGCATGCTCACGGGAAATGAGCCATCGAAAAAATAAAAATAAGGTCAGGAGGTCTCAGAAAAGTACAGTGAAGGAATACATGAAATATCAGACACCTAATGCATCGCAATAATTCAAGAACACAAAATTGCTCCGGCTTGGATCTCACAGATCTATTGCGAGCACTTCCGGGTTAACCTCCGTGATTTCATAGAACGTAGTTAAGGAATTCGGCTCGCGACGCCGACTGAATATCCAGGTTGATATTCAGCAGGAAACATTCGTGTACGAAAGAAGTAACTTCCCATGAAAGCGCCGCGCCTGCCTCTTCGCTATTCCCCTTCCTTTTGACTCGCGAGCTCGTTCGAGAGCTGCGTAGTGCGCTATTTGACCGGAGGCCGGATGTCCAGTAAACGCTTGCGAGTCCGTAGAGTCTGTTGTGGAATACGTATGTAGTAATGAGCCGAGAAAAAGTTCGGTGGAGATAGATTCACGTCCCCAGCTTACTCGGTTTTTTTTTACAAAACCACTGCCTGGACTGAGAGTTCTACAAGCTAGAACATGCCTGTCGTTGCCTTCAATCCGTTTAAGGCGAACGCGTGGGATGCCATTAAGCAACGGACCACCCACTGTACGTGATCATTCCTTTCCTATACCGATTCAATTGTCACCCTTAGGAACTGGAGATGGGCTAACTCTCAATTCCGAACATCCCATTCCTCCTGATATTGAAAGACTACGTCATAACGAGAGTCATGGATGTCGGGTCAAAGTTTAAATTGGGTTCTAACGCCTTAGGAAAGAATACATAATAACCCCCTACTCTTTGTATCATGCCGCTATTGTCAGTGGAGAGCTGCATAAATCATGGGCGAGCTGGAGGCACCCGGCTGTCCTGAGGCGTGACTCGTCTGCGCTGAGGCGTTTAACTCGCCAGTTTGCGCGACCGCCGTGCCGTATTTATTTACTTGCGTGGCCAACTGACTTCGAGGATTCGTAAACGATTACCACAACAAAAATAATAATGATAATGATGATGATAATAATAATAATAATAATAATAATAAGGAATAGGAAAAAAATATCTGCAATAGGTAGTTTGGTGGTACCTGTAGCCGAATACAGTTTTGGGCTAGTGGACTGGACTGAGCAAGAAATTCGCACCATGGTTCGAAAAACCAGAAAACTGCTAACAATGCATCATGTTGCCCACCCTCGAGCTGATATACATAGACTTTATGTGTCACGTAAGGAAGGAGGAAGAGGCCTCAGACAAATTGAGGCCTCCTGGCACAACGCTATAGTCGGGTTGGGGAAGTATGTAGTCAGCCATCAAGATGACCCACTAATGAGGCAGGTCATGAAATCTGACCGAAGAATGGGAAACAGAGGCATTGTTAGTGTAGCAAGAAGCATTACGAAGAAAACTAGGCAAGATACGTCGAATAACACAGACACTGAACTTCTGATTCTGCTAAACATGAAGTGTGAGACACAAAAAATGTTAAAGAAATCGTGGAGAGACAAAGCACTCCACGGACAATACCTAAAAAGAATGGACAAGGTGCGGATCAATAAAGATCAATCATTTATGTGGCTTAAGAGGGGAAGAATGAAGCCAGAATCGGAAGCACTTGTAATAGCTGCCCAAGATCAGGCCTTGAGAACACGACATTATGATAAAGCGGTTCTCAAAATTTCTCAAGATGATAAATGCCGCATTTGCCAGGAGCAAGTAGAAACCATTGATCATATTGTCTCAGCTTGTCCAATCCTAGCAAAGACCGAATACCTGTAAAGACATGACAGGGTGTGTAGCTACCTCCACTGGCAGATCTGTACCGCCCTCGAAGTTCCAAACACATGCCCCAAATGGTACGAACACTCACCAAAACCGGTGACGTCTGTTGGATTGTGTACGATATTGTACGACCAACAAATTCAAACTTATCGCACGATAGCCGCAAACAAACCGGATATTGTTATCCAGGATTTGGAAAAAAATCGTATTTACTTGTCGATACTGCTGTACCTTGCGATCAAAACATCGTTACCAAGGAGGCAGAGAAACGTCTTAAATACAAGAGTTTGGAAATCGAGATCAGCTGAATGTGGGGCGTAAAAGCACAGGTCGTCCCGATAGTTATCGGAGCTCTGAGATTTGTTCCGCAAAATTTGAGTAAGAACTTGTCTAAACTCCCTGGTAATTCAAAAGACTGGGAAGTGCAAGAAATTGCTTTATTTGGAACAGCCCACATTTTGCGCAAATTATTGTAGAAGCACCGACAGTCACCGGATCTGCTCCTTATGTAGCTGGTTGCAACCTGGAGTAGATTTTATATTCAGCCGACTCATAACATCTTTAGTCGTGATGTAATGGAAAAATAATAATAATAATAATAATAATAATAATAATAATAATCCGGGATCTGGAGAAAAAATCGTGTCTACTTGTCGATGTTGCTGTACCTTGCGATCAAAACGTCGTTACCAAGGAAGCAGAGAAACGTTTCAAAAACAAGAGTTTGGAAATCGAAATCAGCCCAATGTGGGGCGTAAAAGCAACTGGTCGTACCGATAGTAATCTGGGATTTGTTCCGCAAAGTTTGTGTAAGACCTTGTCTAAACTCCGAGGTAATTCAAAAGACTGGGAAGTGCAAGAAATCGCTTTATTTGGAACAGCCCGCATTTTGCGCAAAGTATTGTAGAGGCCCGACCGATAATTACAGGTTAAAATAGGAAAATGAAAAACTCAGCAATACGCAAGAAAAATTAATGACAAGCACCGAGTTAAATAAAATGCAAAAAATTGTGGAAATTCAATATTCTAAGAGTGAATATCCACATTGTCTCCAAGACAATGTTGTTAAAAAGTGTGGTATGAGTTTAACGAATAGCATCTGATCACTGTCGAGTACCCCTCCACCTCTAGCGGTTCAGTGTTCTGTTCTTTTCCTCATCTATTCCGCACCGTACGTATAATCAGGAACTTGTCTATCCCAATAAGCAGAGCTGGTGTATGTGTATGCTACTGCCGTGTATTGGTGCCCGTCACAGTCCTCAAAAAATCTCAAGAATTTCCGAGAAACTCAACTTACAGGAATTAAAATTCAGCATATTACGTCTGCGGCTTGCAGACACGCATACTACGCATACATTAAACATTGCTAATGCCTAAAGTCTTTGTACGCTCTCGATGGCGGTTTCAATTATTCGGGTTCGTGATTGATTCGTGATTTCGAACGCGTCAATTGCTAAGGTCATTAGTCAGTAAGTGTGGTGCGTGGTTTTGCTCGGGAGATGGCGGTGATCTTCACCCGCTGAATGATGAGAACCGGCGCTGACCTACCGTCCTCTAGACGGGTTTCCCTAACCAGGTATCTCCCACCTGCGGGGCACCGCCCCAGCCGGGACAAACACTAAGCTTCCGTCCGGTCTCTCTGAATGTGTGTAAGTAAAGTGCATGTAAGTGTAAGTGTGCATAAGTAAGGGATAGGACAGGACAGGGAAGAAGGAACGATCACACGCGGTCCGTGGCCCGTTTGTTAAGGTGCTGCTCCGGCATTCGCCTGGTTTTGATCGAAGAAACAACAGAGCTAGAGCAGCCGAACGCTAGAACAAGCAGCCGAACGCTCCTCCAGACAACGACAGAACTTTACCTATCTAGCTAGAGTCTAAAATCCTGCCACCGTCGGGACTCGAACCTAGGACCTCTCGATCAGAGGTACTGTAATGACATCAATCGATGCCCTGAACTACCTCTCCGGGAACCACAACTAACCACAACTAACTACATCGAAATAGCACATAATAAATTAAAACATTTTAAAAATAGTACATTATGAAACGATGATGTAATGATGGGTTATTAATACAAGAGTGTGATGTTACGAGCGAGTATCGTAAACTGCACACGAGTGTATTAATACCCATTACATTGAGTTTCATACGGTACTTTTTCTACGACTTCTATAAGTTAAACTTCCACATTGAATGGTTTCGAGGCAGTTGATTCAGCCAAGGCCACCTAGCGGACAGCTACCTGAATCTACCCTCTCATACTCCCGTAGGTGGCTATGATTACCTGTCCGCCTGCTAGGGAGTACTGCGCTAGTCAAATAGGATCAAAATTAACTTGCGATCCAATTTATTTTAAATAATATTCTACGAAACAATACTAATAATTAAATAAATTAAAACTATTGAACAGAATATAATATCAAATGCAATTTTTATGTACACAATCGAACGAAAGAATTGCTAAAACGATTCTCAATTATTAAGTGACAATACACGGTTTGTAAACTTCTCTGTGATTGGTCAGGAACCTGTATCATAATGAAAACTGTTTCGAAATGTCTTTCAATATGCAACTGGTTGCAGCCATCAAATGACAGCATTATACAATGGGAGTAGAAAAATGTCGTTTTATGAACTGTTTGGGTAGGCTCCGTCTTGCAGCCCGATAGGAAGCTCCGCCAGTGAAGTCCACAAATCGCCGGTCGCCGTTGCCGACATAAATCACGCGGGCGAGGTCGGCGGGCGCCGACGGTCCCAAGCGTGACTCGCCGGCGTTTACCCCGCCAGTTTGGGCGACCGCTTGCGCCGTAATAATGGAAAAAAGATATTTACTCTTGGGCGTCCCCTGTAATGGCCGCCTCTCAGAGACACGGCGACGCCGACGAATCGTTACTCCCTGTTTGTGGGCCGCAATGCGGAAAGTCTGCACAAATTCTGAGGTTTTCCAGGAAAGATAACTGAATTTCGTAGACCTCGTATAAAGCACACTTAAATTTGGGCACCCATGTCTTGCACAATTTTGTTTTCGTGGTAGTTAGTTTTTATTCAAGGTTAATAGGATGTAGTTTTTGCTTCATTTTGTTTTAATTTCGACATTGATGTGATTGAAAACCTCAAATAAAATATTCTATTTACTTCCAAGAATTAGCCACTTCGGCACGTGTCGTCACACTTGGGACTAAAATCGTGAATAAAATCCTATTTTATTATTTCACATTTTAATTATAACTATACCCCAATGTACGAAAACAAAAACACGAAAGTTGAGACGAAATATTTCCAATTATGATGAAATATGTCTTGAATTTCCCTTTTTGTATGTGTGGAGTAAATTTTTCAGAAATGAATCATTTTTTAATTCACACGAAAAAATCATTTAGCCTAGAGAATACAATTGATTGTTTACAGAACTATAAAGAATGTCTACTTTAATTTCATGGCTATCGGATATGATTAAACGTATATTACATGAGGCACCATGATGTCTTTGTTAGTAATTAGTCACTACCTCTACCGAGGTCGTGAATAATTAATTTACACATAATAGTATATTTTACCCACATAATGGAAACTAACAGAAGATGAGTTTCATACGTTAATGAGATTGTTTGTAAGGAGGACTTAATCCAATTGACTCATTTTAGGATAGGAAAGTTTCATTAAAAACGATAAAATTCTCAGCCATGAATCAGTTTTTAATTCACTACAGAATAACACCTTTGTTTGTTACCAAGAACAATAATAAATATTAACAAACCGTATTGTATTCTCATGAAACATATTTTTTTCATAATTTCATAAATTACCATTATATGCGAATAATCATAAAATACATTAAATGCGAACACAGCGTATGTACTGGAAGTAATGGAGGAAATGGATGTAATGGAAGTCCAGATGTCAATGATAATGTTTCCGTGGACTAATTTAGGGATCCTAACACACTTTTTTGGTTTAATACCGTTAGAATAAGTGTTTTGCACAAAATAAGAAACACGATGAAGAGACATGTAGCGTTTTAATCACGTATGTTGCCATTCAACTGCTTTACAATGCTCACTATACCGTACGAGAAATGTTGCAATGTAACAGTCGCATTAAGTTGTAATGCTTCAAAATTTTTCCAATTGGCTGCCGCTTGAGTTTCCATCAATTAATCATGTACGATGACAAACACACGCGATCGAATCTTCCTTTTTGCTTCTTCGGCGAAAGCGAAGTGCTTGTCCGTACGCTGTGCATCACGTGTATGAAGAGCATCAGACCCGCTGTGTAATGCGGTCACGCTATCAAGCCCTCATCAACGTGGATTAGATCGCAGCATGGTGCAAGCAGCGCAACTTTGCAACTGAGCGGCGACGCTATTCTTTTGTCATGAGGCATGTTATTCGATGTTCGTTTTTTGCAAAGGGAGCATGACAACTTCATATACCATTAGCGTACAATATTCTCACAATAGTTGCGTTTTATTTTTAAAAAAATCGTAAACAGAGAGCAACTCAATAAATCTCGGTTGTTTGACTTTTGCTAATTCGTTCCACGTGGAAAAACGAATCAAATATATCATTATACAACTAGTAATAATGCTGTAGTTGTTGCAGCAGCAAAAATATTGCTGAACAAAAACATACAAAATGATTTTCCAAAAATTAGCACGCACACCGCTTAAGATAAATAAAATACTCTTGTGTAACTGCACTAAATTAAATATTTTAACGAAAAGTCTTCACGAATACCGAAATAAAGTAGTGTAGTACATACGGATACACAGTGCAATTGGACTCTGTTATGCATCAACCGGCTAAGCGCAATTTTTGAAAAAACTAAGATATGGACGCCATCAGTTGCATTGGACCATGTTCTAAGTGTACGCAAAATTTTGGCGCCAAATCTGTAAAAATAGCCTTATCATTAATGAAAAATGTAAACGCAATCAGTCACATCAGGGATTGTATGTTTCGTAACAACCGGCTATAAACCTCGATCATCAAATCTGCTGTTCTTAATTTCACATTATGCAGGTAAGCGCCAGATATTTCACTCATGTTTGTGTAGTTTGGCGCTTCAATGAATGAAATAATTAAATGAAAGTTTTTAGAGCTGAAAGTGAAATAAAACCTTTGTACATGATTGTCTCAAAACTTGTATGATGTTGCATAGCCGGTTAATGCATAACACCGTCCAACTGTTCTTTACACACTCAGAATTCTTTTTAAAAAAAGTTGCTGTTCCATTACACAAAACGTGAATAGCAAATAATGATGGGCACCCTTTTCCTTGGGGCCTTGCATGACGTTGGCTGTGGGGTAAGCAGTCACACTCAGTACGAGAACTCGGTGTGTACGCGGAGTAATGCAATGGGCGGAATAACACAATCCAATATTTACATTGTTCAATCAATAACGAAACTGTTTTGAATGTTTCCCTATATTGTGGGTATTTAACAAAACCATAGACACATCTCACATGGCCGGAGGTTGCATAGTTTTCATTAAATTTCAACATTTCTAATTGTAAATTAGTAATGTTCAACTGTAATGATATAATGTAATTGATTATTATGTAATTGGAAATTAGTAATGTAGATAAGGTGCACCAAGTTACAAAAGAAAACAAAAAACATGTATTTTGCAATAATACGTGTACATATATTTGTAATCAAATTGTCATTTCATGTAATTTCTTCAATTCAATGTAATTCCAATGCTCTGAAAAATTAGAAAATTAAATGGTACATCTAAATATTATATTTTTTTGCACAAATATTGGAACGTTGTGCTGAAGTCCTTAACTAAACCTGTTTATTTAAGAATTTGTATCCTATGACCAGAGATTGCTTGAAACGATTTAAACTCTTGATTGTATTTCCTCGCATTCTTCTGTTCTAAGATGTCCTATGAGTTTTCAACAAATGCTACTTTCTAACATTACTTACCTAACGTTACTTACAAAAACTAACATTACTTACGATTGCGAGATCAAAATGCCTTAATACAAAAAAATACGTAGGCCCTGAATTACGAAGAAACCAAAGTCTTGGGCCACTAAATTAGCATGAGAAGTCGAAAAGAGGGAAAATTACGCACACATTTTTCTCTTTAACACGACAACGCATTTTCCGTCACCCAAAACCCGCCTTCGTATTCTGCTTTCTTAGCAAAATGTGCCAAAACAATTTCTGGCCCATTTGGCTTGTAAACGCTCGTGTAATGTTCAACTGTTCTTATAGTTAATGGACTGTTCCCAAATTGTTGTGAAGTTATTCATTGCTGCATTCCAGGCACAACAGACCCTTAACAAGACCTCTTGGTTAACAATGCTGAGCCAAAAGGTTCTTCAAGTGTTGTAGTTGAAAATAACTCACTTAATTTTTGCGAGCTAACCCTTTTTGCCAGACTCCTATTACTCTTATACAATTTTTTGCATAAGCAATCCTTTCTTTAAGAACAAAACGGCTGAAAAGCAAAACACGGTTACGCATAATCCGCACTCATTTTCTGGAGCTCTTATTTCTCTATATGCGAAGGGAGTGAGGTTATTTTATTTTCCCGGCACTATAAAATCAAATATTTAGCAAGTGTTTCGATATAAATAGTTCCTCTTACTCGGGAGCAAAAATGCTTAGTTATCAAATCACGACCTCAAATTAAAAGAAATTCAATCTGACACTTTAGGAAAAAATGTTTTGATATCTTCGAGTTCTCTTTTGTCAGACGTACGACGTCAGACGACTTGTAGAAAACCTTCTTTGAAGAAGTTCCAAAGGATAAAGTTCCAAGGATAGAATTCTTTGAACATGTTAACATACCGTTTTGCGAATCGCTATTACTTCCAATTTTTCTACTTAGTATTGGTAATGGTTAAAGAGAGAGTGATGGGAGTTCGAAGCTTAAAAAGAACGTCTGCGTTTAGTAAGAATGGGTCCGTGACTACGATCTATTAACTCGAATGCAAAACGTACAGCACTACTTACACTTACAACAAGCACTACACAACTGCACATTGTCACAGCTGAGATGGTGCCGCGTTGGAGCATCGTCTCCGTTCCTGGATGAAGACGCGCAATCCATTCCTGGATGGAGAAAACCCCCTTGTCGGACGTGTAGGTCCGCACCGGATCTCGTTATCCAGTGGGGGGGCAGAAATCACCGCCACATTCCGCGATAACAACGTGCACCACACTTACAGGATTAATTACCGCAGCAGACGACCCGCCCGGAATCACTTATCAATTGTTAGGTTCGTCTTAGAATAAGGTGGAGAAGAGTATTTTAAAAGAATTCAATGACAAAATGAGATTTTCGCTATTTTTCAAAGAATGACACGCGTATCCACCTTATTGGCTGCGGATTTTGGAACAAATTTGATTGGCTGACGCTGCGTCTCCTCGGATACCCTTCAGCTTCTCCTCGTTACGTACAGGATGGGTGCCACCTGTCATGGCCTCTGATCAGATGTATTGGAACGAAGTCCCTTCACGCAGCGTGACTGGCAGGCTCCGTCACTGTGACTGACAGCGTAGGTTTAAGTTGCGTCGCAACTGTGGAAGGGCGCGCGGCAAGGACGTATCTATCTTTAACAATACTGCCAATGCCTTATTGCTCGAGAAGCGACTATTGGAATTACTGGATCGTCGTTGCAGAAATCGGAAATAACTACGGATCTTCGTCCTACAAAAACTTTTTAAAGCTCCAAGTTAATTATTCCTGACTGAATCATCGAAGTCCTGGCTGCAACCTTTTGACGAATTATGCGATCTGTGAAAATATTCAAAAGGTGTTAACAACAGTTTTCATTTACAATCCCGTTGAAATGTATTGATTATAAAAAAATCTGTAATGGTTATTTACAAATAAAATATTTTAAATATACATAAATCATCCAAAAATACGTTTATGCTGTCTTAGTTATTTATGCTTGCAGAGCGTGGTTTGTCATAATTGCAATGTTAGTCATCGCAGGTCCTTGGAATGATTCAGCGCATTTCAAGCAATATTCTGCTCTCTATTTGCAGACTCACTCTCGCGTGAAATCTTTCTCGCACTTTTAGAGTACTTCAGATGCACTTATTTGAATCATATATATTAATTCTGGCCCCAAGAAAATGTGCGCAGATAAATCTCTTTCCCCACACGTCATATACAGTTTTTACTGTTTTTGACAAATAAATAAATAAATAAATCAGAATTATGTATGTCAAGTGTTCCGAATATTATTATAATTAATGTGCGAAATATATGTACCTGGAGGAATGTCACTGAAATAAACTTCATTATCAAAGTTTAATAATAATGATTGATGTTTGTGCAAAAGAGAGTAGTTTTTAGAAAATCAGTGCGACTAATTTACACAATCATAAAACCTTCTAAATTTTTAAGATGTTAACATTCCGTTATTTTATTTAAAATTATTCAGCAAACGATCACAAAGACAGTTTGCAATAAGGCTTATTCTCACGTCTCTGCCACAGAAATGTGAGTTGTCATCAAAATAATTTAAACGTTATTCTGTTGGAATCATATTTCCGTGACTTTGCACATTATTCTTATAAATACAGCACTTACACTTCGTTTCAGAATGTTGAATACGGATATAAAACAGTTAAGCAGGAGGTAGTGCCTGCAAAATAAATCTTTGTTTCAACTTCTACGGGATCTATCACGTTGAAAACGCTCAGGGTACAGGTCGTCTTCGTATATTCAGAAAAATAATAAAAACGGAACGAAAAGTTCTCGTGTGATATTTGTTCATATCTTTGTATATTCAATTATCATGCGTATATTCACAGAAAAAACGACGTACATTGAACAAAATCTCGTACAAAGGTAGAACCCTTTCGAAGATTAGGTCTCTTCGTATAATGGCAGAAAAACGGTGCATCTCGAAACAAATATTGTCGTACGAAAGTAGAAAACGGGGACTGCTATTTTTCACATATTCACAGAAAGAGGTAGCGTATTGCTGACAAAGCTAAGGGGTCAAGATCCGTAAAAACTCCTCAGTAGAAATAAAAACAACAACGGATAATTATATTTTTAGAGGCAAAGGCAATATTCACGAAACTTTATTTTATTGACCAACATTAATTTTTAAATTAAATAAATGTGTTAATTTTATACGTCTTCTTTGCATTTGGTGTAATTACATACCTTCGCATAATAAAAATGATCATTTTGTTAAATAGAATGTTGGTCAACAGAACATTTTGTTAAATAGAATGTTGTAGCGCCACATAGTGTGAGATAACAATATGCAGTTTCTAAGTTCTTGTGCTAGATAAGGGAGCCGCAAACATGCAAAATTGTGTCAAGACTGTAGCTGAGTAAACATTTTGTTGTGTAATTACCTTTTTCATCTTCCTCACCACGAAGATATTTCTTGCGATGCATGCTGAATAGAATTCTTGGAGGTGTTTTTCTCCAAATATTCAAGAAAAAACCGCATAAGAATCTAAAAATTCTCACAAGGAAATTAAACGCGTACGCGAACGAGCTTCTTTGCGAGTAATTCATCCACCGAAAAATTCGACTATGAAACGAAAAATTCCGTCTGCACGTGTTATGACATTAAGTGATCTCGAGGGTGTCACGATGACAATCATCCCTGTAAATTTGTTGCTAAAATTATCGCAATACTTTTGCAATAAATTTGCAAGAAGATGGGAAAAATACTCGTAAGTTAGAACAAGGTGGTTGTACAAAGATTAATTAGTGTTAAAAACGTGGTGAATGATTGTATATTATCTTCTACTTAGGAAATTACTTTCATACCATGTGGAAAATAATATTAATTTAAAAACAAAAGGCCAGGGTATCACTGGGTGTGAGATAACATCAAGTAGCTTTCACTTTTCCTAAAGTGAACACTCCAACACATTGCATTGTACTCAGTGAGTGAAGAGATCCGTAAATACTGTTCTTCGTGTAGGTACCTTGTTCATGTCCTTCTCAAAGTCATTCTCTGCTACGCAAGATTGACCAAATTCTGTCTACACCACTTCCGTTGTAAACAAGAAACACTTGACATTCGAAACGAAAAAAAAAAAAATCTCGCATGCAAGTGGAACGCGTATGGGCCATCCTCGCCGGGTCACGTGTTAAGTAGGAAAATGTAACGCCCCGGCAGCCGGCGCGAGTCTTTCATCTGCGAAATCGGTGCGGCGGCAGCGACTGCGGAGGCGATTGCAGCTGCTGATTCACGCTGGTTTGTAAAGCCCGGCCCGAATCAGCCCGTATGCGGACGTGCGAGGGCGCGCGCCACAATCGCGGGCTCGCGCACTTCACAAGGGGCCGCTGCGGGGATGGCGTCCGGCCCAGACAGTGCTTTGTTCGCGCGACGGAAGCGCCTCTGGTGGTCAGTGGTCGAGGCGGCCCCGTGGTCTCCTTCGTCCACCGCTTGCGTCAGAAGGCGTTTGCAGATTTCTTTTATAATTACGTTGCAAAATTATTCATTGCATTTGCCTACAACACGCAAAATATCAGAAATCATTATTCCTCGAAAGAAATACAGACAACAGACAGCACGTCCACGTCCTAGATTCCTGAACATATGATCTATACGTATTAGAATTTTCGAAGCAGTTTTGTTGCCTGTTGTAACAATGTACAATGTAAGAATGTACTTAGTATACAGGGAAAGGTACTACTCTTTTCTTCACAAAATACTATAATTTCGATTTTTCCTAAAATAACAGTTACCATTATTTTATATCCAAAAAGTATAGGGTATGAGCATACAAAACATTGAAACATTCCGGATGAAAGGTCTGCTTTAACAAGGACATCAGTAATAATGGCCAATTTGTTGCCTAATCTAAAACAATAGTACACTCAAGCTATAAAATAAATATATAATGAGGGTTTCCTTGTCAAAACATTGGTTTACAGCCTGTTGTTTGTTCGTCTGATCGCCTTTCTTTCCTACCTGTCCTGCATTCTTACTTTCCATTTCTCCTCTCTTTTACACATGTTCGTCGTTATTCAACTGTTTGATTTTTCTTAATCGTCCTTTGTTTTGGACATTTAGTCGTTTAGTGGCATTTTTGAAAGCATTTAAAAAATTATATTAATATAAATTAAGATTCATAAAATGAAAATAAATATACATCGTATATGGCAGTCTTAAGTTAGAAGAGTGTACTTTTGTTATAAATTATAATGCACATTTGCAAAACTTGACAAAAAATATTTCGTTTGCAA
>JAHLJT010009419.1:190242803-190622803 GCA_031308135.1 Acheta domesticus | reverse complement strand
TTCTACCAGTCTCTGTCCCTGTCGGTCTCTGTTTCTGTCGATCTCTGTTTCTGTCGGTCGCTTGTCTGTGTTGGTCTCTGCCTCTGTCTGTCTATGGCTGTCTATGTGTGCGGGTCTGTGCCTGTCTTCGTCATTCTATGTCTGTGTCTGTCAGTCTGTGTGTCTGGCTGTGGCTCTGTGTCTGGCTCTGTCTGACCTTCTGTCAAAGTCTCTTTATAACTGTCTCTTTCTATCAGTCTCTCACTTCGTCTCTGTCTCTCTCACTCTCTCTGTCCATCTCTGCCTATCTCTGTCTCTCTGCCGGTCTCTGCCTGTCTCCGTCTGTCTGTCTCTATCTGTGCCTGTTTATCTCTGTTTATGTGGATGGATGGATAGATGGATGTATGAACGAAAGTACGTCATGCATAAAGTTGATATATTAGAAGCTTTTGAACTGAAACTTGATAGTTAGGAGTTAAATCTCTCTGTGCCATTCCCGAGATAGTTGAGATATGTTTATTTTGGGTGAAACTTTTCACAACGCCTCTGTAACATTTTCAAAATTTTATGGAAAATGGATGAATATTTTTTAATAAAATAGTTTGAGTATAAAAAAGTTCTTTTATATTAAAAGTAAAGTTCAGTTATTATTATTAACGTGTCTGATATTTTTAAATTTGGAAATATATTCAAACCTCTAAGGGGTTTTACTTACAAATTTCAGCTTTTTTACTAAATCAAATTTCGTAATTTTTGCTTTAAAGGGAAGATAATGAGCCCCATTTATTTTATTACGTGCTATAATTAACCGTTCTATAATGTAAATATTAAATATTACCACATTTATTGGTCACATGCGTCTTTAACCCCTGTTAACATGAAAAACTACAGGTTTTTTAAAGCGCGCATGAACCTACCTGTCTGTTAAGAAATTTAATATTCCTAGCAACGGGTTTTAACGTCCCATCGTAAACAAGCAACCATCGATTCATTGCAAGTCAAATGTTTGTTAAGAAACATGGCGATGAACTAAACAAATCAGATTCATACAATTCAGAAGAAAAATACTAACTCATTTTAGTTTTGGGAATAATTATATTGGGTATAATTGTAATATCATTAAGGGGAGGCATCTGTGAAATTTGATGAAATTTTTGAAAACTTCAATTTTTGGTTTTCATCGCTATAAATAAGATCGCACTTTATAGATTATTGTTGCCGAGTCAGATTCATCTGAGGTGCATTTAAATGCACGAAATGATGATTTAAATGCCCATGCGCGCTGTGTGCCACGCCCCCTTTCTGCACATTAAGTGTTATTTTCCTGATATTAGTAGAATAATATATGAATTTCCCGGTGTTTTTTTTTTGAAGGAGCTTGAAGAGTCCTTGAAGAACATCTGAATGCTGGAAATCGGTGAGGGAAACATTATATTGTTACAGTGAGTGTCATTCTTGAATAAAGTGTCCTGGTGTTATTCCTCCTTGTTTCGTAATGGTAGTATTCTTGTAGAAGTTTCATTATCGTTTTGTGATTTTTACTTTATTAACAGTTTTTAGTTACTTCGAGATTCTTTCAGTATTTATTCAATTTTTTCGCTACAAGTGTAAAAAATTTTTGGTGAAATAGTTATAGGTTAGGTCATAGTTGTTTCAGTTTTTTATAGGATAAAAGGGAGAAGAAATACCTAGTCATAAAAATAATATGAAAACTGTTCTATCTTCAGAAGTTGTAAAAATATCTCCTGTATACAAAAGATTTGATTTTGATGAAACATTAGAAAGATGCATTAGGGGAAGAGCCAAAATGCTAATGAATCACTCCACTGTGTGTTTTGGTTCATTTGTCCAAAGAAACATTTGTTTTAAAAAAATTAGATTATTGTATAACAGAAGATATCTATGAGTTTAACATGGGATGCCAAATTACTGAAAATGTTCAAGATTCAATTTTAGGAAGTCCATCTAGTGAAACATCCCAGAAAATAACTGAAAACCGTGATCTATGCAGAATCAAACGCATTGTTGAAGCTAGTAAACCATCTGTGAAATCTAGCAGAAAAAACAAAATTAATTAACCAAAATTAGATACAATCAATTCAAAAAGATAGCTGAAGTCCCCATTTAGGCTGCTGGTAGTTTTTAAGGTGATTCAGAGCCACAAAATACATGTACATCTTTAAATTCATTTTTCCACGAATTAGTTTTGTTTAGCAAATTACAGTATTTAAAACATCCCTTGCATTCTCGAACTACGATATATGGGTATTGTTTAAATAGATACATTGCAACATCTCACACTATCGTATTAACGAGCCGCCATAAAAGAATGAATTTGTTTTCTCGTAGTAATTTCATAAATGTTCGCTTAAATCGTGAGAATTTATGATGACCGATAAAATGCAGAACATACCACGAAATGTTGCAACGATATTACTGCCTCGTCCAAATTAAAAACGATTTTTAACTTTTGGCCTTTGCAGTAAGAACACTCATAACATTTCTAGGTATGTTAATAGCTATAACAGAATCAACGTTATTCTGCCGTCGTTTGTTCTTTACGTCATTTGGTTGTGTGCATTGCAATCGGTCTATTGAAAGTGTTCGATGTTTTGTCATTTACAGCGAGCAAGCGTGTGTGAGTGTTAGATTGTGCTTGGCGAAGCAAAGGTAGCAAGTTCTTTTTTTAAGTTCGAAGAGTATGTGTTTTTAAATGCAAATATTAGTGAGTGTATGTAAACGCTATGTCAAGCAATCGCTTGAATCATGTGTCCCTCCACAAAAATCAGTGATTATAATAATATGTGATGCTTAACGACTTCAAAATAATGTGGATAGAAGGATTCCCCGCAATAGTGAGGATGTTCAGATCATAACACACATGTTATGGAAAAAATAAAAATTTCAATTATATTTTCAGAAACATATTCAACACTATGGTCGCATTGAGTAACATTTTATTGTTCTAGAATTCTTAAACCACCGTGATTTCATTAGTCTTTCCAAATAAATACTGAATGACATGAAACAATGTTTTCGGAGTTTCCGATTTTCCTAATAGCGAATATACAGGTGTCCGGGGAGGAAACGTCAAAACTTCGAAAATAAGCTCTTAAGACAATTCTAAGCATATTTTGTCTAATAAGCTTCGTGGATATTCCGAACGGTTGAGCCGCAATAAGCAGTCAAAATTTGGTTTGAAAAATTGATTTATAGGCAAAAATTTGCATCAAAGAAGCATAGAAACACTCCAGAAACATATAAATTGTTTATTATTTACAAAAAAATGAATATATTTGTTCAGAAAGAAAAATTAAGCGAGAAATAAAAAAGCACTCAATTTATACAATTCGACTCCTTTTTTATTTCCACTCCTAAATGTATGTTCTAATCTGTCACAGTTACAGTCACCGTTTTGTCTATCGTTATGCCGAACGAGACCAACTCAAAAAAAATTAAAAAATAAACAATTGTGCTCTGTAGACAGTTGAGCACCATTAATTTTCACAATTCATCCAAGCGATGTTTGCTTTTTGCTGATGTTTGGAGAACTAAACCACATTTTGCTGTTATTATTTATCTGTTTCTCTGTTAAAATGTAGGAAATGTCCGATGATAGATATTATAGCTTAAATTAGAAAATATTATATATCCCACACGTCATTTGTGGTGTGCATCTGTGCTGCTCAAAGTTTAAGTTAATGTCTCAATTTTTCAAAACATTTATCATCCATAATGTGATATACCAAAAATAGAGAATAAAATATTCAGGGCAAACGCTTGGGGAAATACAATAAAAATTGACGACCGCCCGAGGTTGCTATGGGACCGTATAAACAATTCTGGGGGAAGATTCCCGTATCTGCAACCCGAGCGCTGATATCAGCCGAGTAATGGAAAAAGGTCTAAAAAAAGTGTGTAGACAAATTAACCGGAAGTAATAAAATTGTGGGTAAAACAATTGATAGGTTGTCACCTGTATAGAAGCGTAGACGGGATGCGGCCATTCTACGACACGACTCTGGACCGTGCACATCGTCTGAATTAGCTGTGGGGAGCGGAGTAGGACTTTGTAATTTTCTTTAAATACGAAAATGAGACTTAGAAAATTTTCGGTGATATTGAGTTAAGACTCTGAAATATTTCTCACAGTAGCGAAATGAAACTTATAAATATTTCGCTTGCAGTACGGAAGAATATTCGGACTTTGAAATATTCTTCGAACACGAAAGTTGAACTTAGAATTTAGCAAGATTCTGAGGGAAAAAACAGTTCGCGAGTAGGCGTCCGCCCGAGACGCAAGTGATAGGGAGTATGCGTTGACGAACAAAGGCTAATAGTGATGTTTCGCAAGTGAGAAGACGTGCCAGTGAGCAAGAAAGAAGAATCTGGTGACTGGTCGACCTGAGGTTGGGTCGAGGTGACGGACGGTGTCATTAGAAGATTTTGGAAGAATCCTGCGTGGGGCCATCCCCCTCGTCGAGGAAGAGACCTCAAGGTACAGTTCGGACGACCTTCATCAAATAATAATGTGCGGTCATGACCAAAAGTTTCAAAAGAATTCAGAATTACAACAATGTTAAAGAATTTAATGAATAAATTTACTTGATGCTGTTTAAAAAGAAAAATAACTGATTATTATTGTACAATTTGGCACGAAACTTAGTTTCTGCATACGATAAGAACTTTCAGATTTTTTTCGCCTTCCGTACGGAGAGCAGATCGGGTGACGTATTGTGCAAAGGCAAAGTAATAGTCATCATTCGAACCCAGTGTACGGAGATAGCACGGTAGTGTATGTGATAAGATTAAATAACGGAGTTTATAGTTTATTAGTTTAGGGAAATTATTATAGTTTTCTTTGGCGCCCACACCACACCACCCCACCGCCACAAATATTACAATAATGATTCTTGAAGCTTGGATGATTTCTGCATAACTTCATTGAATTGTAGATCTTTGAATGATGATATGCACTCTTTTTTAAATATGAGTAATTGCTTTGTAATAATATGAAGAGCAGGAAAAGTTTCGGTATGCTGCTGAAATTTACTAGATTTTTTTAAAATTTGAGCATCGTAAGACATTTAGGATATGTTTATAATATTTACTTGCAGTAAAAGTATATTTCGTATTTCGTCTTGACATGTTTCCTTTTTATGCAGAAGATCCAGAGTATAATTCAATATAATTTTAAGAATTCGAAAAAAAATAATTCTTTGAGAAATTCGAGGAATTCGTGTTCCAGACAAATTTAGGAGTTTGGGGTTAATTTATTTTTAATTCAGTCGTTTACTCAGAAGTAGGTGTAAACTTGGAGGTACTCTTCTTTCACAGAGGACCCCTGTGGCGGGCGGCACTGAGCGCGGTCGCGGGCGAGGGCAGCGGTTAGTCACGGGCGGCGGCGCGCGCCTGCAAGTCAGCACGCGACCGCCCGCGCGTGCCCGCCCCCGCCCCGCCCCCAGCCTCCGCTCCCGCCCCCGCCCCGCCCCGCCCTCACCCCACCTCCGCCTGCCCCGCTCCTCCTCTACCCAAGCCTCGCTTCCACTCCTACCCCCGTCCCCGCCCCCACCCCTGCTCTCGCCCCCGCCACACTCCCAGTCCCACCCTTCCCACCCCGCCCCCGCTCGCGCCATCGCGCGCGCCCCCGCCCGCGCCCCCTCATCGCCCCCGACCCCACACGCCGGTGCCTGGCGATTTGTTCCTGCAGCCGCTCATGACGCCCCTGCTACTGGCACCTGCCTCTTGGAACCGTTTTCGAATCCGACGCCTACGCTCTGCACGCATTTTTCACGCGGTCTGGGATGCTCTGTGCTTAGATCAAGACCCACTGTAGCGTACATCATCAAGTTCTAAAGTCAAATTGCAAAGTCTAAGTATATCTTTAAAGTCAAATTCGAGCTCTGAATCCAAAATCGAGCTACAAAGTTGAAGGTCCGAAGCCAGAGTCGAGTTCTGAAGTGAAAGAAAAGTCGAAAATGAAAGTCAAGCTCTAAAATCTTTTGGGATGTTCACCCTTTGGGATGTGGTCACAATCCCAAAATTGAACTCCGTTCCGATCGATTATGTTTACGAATTAACCGACATAATGAATTGTACCTGAGACCGATATTTCTCGTAATTGTTATCCTCCATTAATTTCTCTCCTCAGATAATTACCTAATTTTTAATATATTGAAATTTATAATCCAGTTTAACAAGTGTAAAGCATTTGTTTAATTGATTTGTCCTTGCAAATACAATGCTCTGTAGTTTCTATGAATCATATGCTGAAATTTCAAGAAAACTTTCTTTTGTGAACATATCATTTAGTTTATGGTTTTCAATCTACTAATTATTACAATTTCTATACGACATTGACCTCGAGGGTGTGCAACATGTTGCAGCACCTCTGGTTTTGTCCTCTCCATTTGAATCGATATTGCTTTTCCCAAGCGTTTTCTCGTTTTCGCTTCTTCCTTTGAAGCCTCCTTGCGGCTTGTTGCTGTTTCCACGGCGGTCGTGCATCGTTGACGCACTTCGCCGCGCTTGCTGCCGCTTGTTTCCACGGTTTCCGATTCGAACGTGACTTTCAGAAATTCTTTCGCGAAAATGAAATAATTAACACCTGACCCCCTTTGTCTAAGCGTGACTCTCAGTGTTCCGCTCTATCATCGATTTAAGAGCAAAAAACGTCAACAACACGACAAAATAGAATTGGAAAAATAAACTTTCGTTGTACGAAACGATTCTCATTAAGTCAAGATTGATATATGAAGATTGATTTAATTTAACCTTGGTTAGAATGTAATTGTTTTGATGCGTTATACTACTTCATATTATTATTATTATTATTATTATTATTATTATTATGGGACGAATTTTGATGACAAAAAGATCGCCAATAATGGTCAATAAAATGCTCTTAAAATGACTTTAAAATACTTTAAAAGCAAAGAAAAATGACGTCCAAAACTATCAAAACAAGTTCAGATGAACAACTCTGGTACTTGGATATGTTACTCATGAAATCGAGGCTGCTTCTTTTTGTTCAAGTGCTCTCATATTGAAAAGCTTTGGTGTGGACGGTTTTTAAATACGAAATCTGTCTTTAGTTATTCCTAAATCGACTGAATAGGACGACGTTAATGGCGCTGAATAGCCAATTGACAATGACGCTGAAGGTTGGCTTTATCACAATGTCGTGTTCTCAACGCCTGATTTTGAGCAGCTATTAGAACTGCTTCCGAGTCTGGCTTCATTCTTCTCCTTTTAAGCCACATAAATGATTGATCTTTATTGATCTGCAACTTGTCCACTCCTTTTAGATACTGTCCGTAGAGTCGTTTGTGTCTCCACGATTTCTTTAACATTTTTGTGCCTCACATTTTATGTTTAGTAGTATCAGAAGTTCAGTGTCTGGGTTATTCGGCGTGTCTTGTATAGTTTTCTTTGCAAAGCTTCTTGCTACACTAACAATACTTCTCTTTCCCATTCTTCGGTCAGATTTCATGATTTGCCTCATTAGAGGATCGTCTCGATGACTGACTACATACTTACACCATCCCGACTATTGCATTGTGCCAGGAGGCTTCAATTTGTCTGAGGCCTATTCCTCCTTCCTTACGTGACGCATAAAGTCTATGCACATCAGCTCGAGGGTGGGCGACATTATGCATTGTTAGCAGTTTTCTGTTTTTTCTATCCATGACTTGAATTTTTTGTTCAGTTCAGACCAGTCCACTAGTTCGAAACTGTACTCAATTACAGACCCGCCGAACTACTAATTGGAGATATTTTATTCCTGGAGTTCAGAGCGGTCTGCAGGACAAGTCTCACTCTTCTGTAATGCTGTCTGCGAATTCTCTTTCATTGTGTCGTTCAAGACATACTTCAATTCCCAAATATTTGTAAGTTTTTCCTGGCACAAGGTCTTGAATTATAGTGTGCATATCAAAAGCTCTCTGGCGTTGTCACTTTGCCTTTTTAATCTGATTTGTGCACACTTGTCAAGACCAAACTTCATTCAGATGTCATTGCTTAAGTCATTCACGACAGACAACATTTGAGAGAGAACCGCTTCATTCTTAGCAAAAACTTTCAGATCGTCCATGTAAAACAAATGTGATACTGGCCTTTCATCACCATGGAGCTTGTGACCAAAATCAGGATGCGACAACTGTCTATATAGTGGGATCAAACTAATGCAAAACAGCAGAGAGGATAGCGAATCTCTTCTGTGAAACTGTTGTTACATCGTGTTTCTACTGCTTCCTCTCCGCTGAATATTATTAGTAACAAGGTACTCCACGACTTCACACTAGCTTTGCAAATCTCAATAAGTCTAGGATTAAATCGATTATTATTATTATTATTATTATTATTATTATTATTATTATTCCACTACATCACGACTAAAGATGTTATGAGTCGACTGAATATAAAATCTACTCCAGGTTGCAACCAGCTACCTAAGAAGCAGATCCGGTGACTGTCAGTGCCTCTACAATACTTTGCACAAAATGTGGGCTGTTCCAAATAAAGCAATTTCCACTTTCCAGTTTCCAAATAAAGCACTTCCCAGTCTTTTGAATTACCGGGGAGTTTAGACAAGTTCTTACTCAAATTTTGGGGAACAAATCCCAGAGCTCCGATAACTATCGGGACGACCTGTGCTTTTACACCCCACATTCGGCTGATCTCGATTTCCAAACTCTTGTATTTAAGACGTTTCTCTGCCTCCTTGGTAACGATGTTTTGATCGCAAGGTACAGCAACTTCGACAAGTAAACACGATGTTTTTTTCCAAATCCCGGTTAACTATATCCGGTTTGTTTGCCGCTATCGTGCGATAAGTTTGAATTTGTTGGTCGTACAATATCGTACACAATCCAACAGACGTCACCGGTTTTGGTGAGTGTTCGTACCACTTGGGGCATGTGTTTGGAACTTCGAAGGCGGTACAGATTTGCCAGTGGAGGTAGCTACATGCCCTGTCATGTCTTTTCATGTATTCAGTCTTTGCTAGGATTGGACAAGCTGAGGCAATATGATCAATGGTTTCCACTTGCCGCTGGCAAATGCGGCATTTATCATCTTGGGAAATTATTATTATTATTATTATTATTATTGTTGTTGTTGTTAATATTATCATTGGCCTATTATCCTTATCAGCCGTATTCTCTTCTGTGTGATAAGTTGGCTTCTTCCTCACCAACTTATTGGGTCGATTGTTATGAGAGGGACGGGACGCACTTTTTCACGACGTCCCAGTGCGGGCTGGTGGGGATGAATAGGAGAGGGATTGGGAGGGGATGACTGCGGGAGGTGCGTGGTCCGTTGTATGTGCGTGTCGACACCGGCATTTACGTGGTAGAAAACAAGGAAATAGCGGAGATGCCCAAGTCGAGTTCCAAAGAGAAATTCGAGGTCTGAAGTGAAAGAAGAACAGAATACGGACTCGTTGCCGTCAAGCACCACTCATCAATTTTATTTCACTTTACTTTTTACTTTCCCGTATACGTACGTATACACGGAGTGATATACGTAGTATAGGGAAAGTTATGTAATGTTGCGCGAAAAAATGGCCAATTTTCGGCTGAAAAAAATTAATTGCCGGGCCGTGAAAACGAAAAAGTGGATAAAACCAGTTGCTAAATTAAGAAAAAAAATCCTCTAACACGTGGTCTAGACAGACACCTTGTTTTCTAGGTCCTTGATACCGAAAACCCAATTGAAAGGAAAACGTCCGTCTGTCCGTCCGTCCGTTCGTCCGTCTGTCTGTCCGTCTGTGAACACTGCTAGCGCATAAACCATACGTACGATTTCTTTCAAAATGGATATTCCCCGGTCGATCTGATTCTAGTCAAAGCTTTGGCATTTTGAAAAAGATTCTTCAAAATTTGGAGGTACTTTATATGAAGCCCCCCGGGGATTTTCAAAATTTTCTCGAAAACGGCTCCAAATTTTTTCTTTAAACCTTTCGTAGGGATAGTGGTAAATTTACTCTGTCCAATGATAAAAAGCCATATTGGTCTATCGGTGGTTTTTCAAAAATTACAAAAATGTAAATTTTTTACTTGTCTCTCACGTCGTTAATATTTACATTATCGTCGATTTTTTCACATTATTATATTTACAAGTATATATGCTTTAAATAATATCAAGTAAAGTTTCTCGTAAACACTACCGTTTTTTGTGAAAAGTAGCTCAAATTTCGGCATTTTCAGAAATGCTCAAACGCCATTTTCTCATATATGGCTGCAAACTTTTTCTTGAAACTTTTGTGACAGATAGTGATAATTACACTCTTTAATATGATGTAAAGTTTATTTTGAGTTATTGTTTTGTTTTTTTCAAAAATTATATAAATGTAAATTTTTTGAAAGATCTCTCACATCTTTAATATGCACATTATTCGCAATTTGTAAATATTATTATATTTGTGAGTGTGAGTGTAAGTGCTTCAAATAACTTCAAATAAAGTATTTTGAAAACTCAAAAATTTTCTGTGAAAATGAGCTGCAAATTTCGCATTTTTAGTAGCGCCAAAGCCCCATTTTCTCTTAAACGGCACATAATTTTTAAAAGAAAATTGCCATTTATGACTAGGTTTTTGTGTTCTTTAATATCCTAAAATTAATGTTTAGTAATGTTTAGTTAAAATAACCAATAGGAAAGCGAAAAAGTAAGAAAATGACAAAAAATGTAGTTTTGGGCGGTGATAGATGACACCTGGCAAGAAAGAGTTAGAGGCAATTCCAAATAGCTAGCGAAGACCCAAGGAAATAGAAAACTAATACGGGAAAGTCTGTGCCATTCTGTAGCACCACTAGTTTTATCATTATTTTCTTTCAATTTGCTAATCTCTTTCTCTTTGTACCTTGATTTATATTTTGTTGTAAATCTTCAGCTCTGTTGATGATGTTGATGATCAACGCGAGATCGAAAAGAACTTAAGATACATACATAAATACCAAGAGATCACAAGTGAATCATTAGCCAAATCGAAGGGATCAACCTCTCCAACAACGTATCAAATAAATTAAATATATTTTTCTATTGTAGCCTCTACATTCATGATACACACATACTTTGTTAATGAATAAAAACTTTATTTTCATAATGATGGAACAAATAATTATATAAATGGTTTATGATAGTTTTTAATAGTGACTATAGTGTAAAGAGTGTGTTCAATATTTATTTAGAAGTATAACAGTAACACAAAAAATCTGGATAAACCCATAAATGAAACAATCTAAAATGGTTTTAGATTCATTAATCTTATACTAATTGTGAAGTAAGCAATATCCGAAAACCGGATACTTCGTTAATAGATTAGGCGTGATTTCGATGTGAATTGAAAATGTATTCAATGAAAGCGAAAAATACAAGACCTCAAATGACAATTATAAGACGCGCGAGACCTGAGAAATTAAACTGAAAAATAATTGAAAATAAAAAATCGAGAACAAATTAATTTTTGTGAGAATAGAGCACAATTCACCTAATTTAGTGTCCGAAATTTTCAATTAATATCTTGAGATTTCATTAAATCAAGAATTTGTATTTTTAAACCTCTGGATTTTGTCTGGTTAGGAAGTTTTTTGAGTGATGGCTGATGTGTTATAATATTAAAGTATTATGTAACCGTTACCAGTTACACGAGAAGGTATGTCTTGTTGTACCACCACTATTTTTGTTGCTACGCTTAACAATATTTGTATTCGGTTCTTCATTTTGCATTTATGACGTGTGAAATTTTGAAACCTATTCAAAATCGTCATAATATTTAATAACTCTAGTATTAAAACTTTCGTAACGTTGTTTGAACAAATTAATACCCATAATTCAAGGAATTGACATTATTCGATCGCTTTCACTCAGCTTATCAGCATTCCTGAGAGCGAATGCACGAGATTGTCCGTTGCTTCTCAAAGTAAAATATAGCTTTAGCCTCTCCTGCAACTCGTAAGCATTGCTAATTTGCTTATATAATATACTATATAATCACATTTTTATTTCTGGGGAATGCAACAGAACGGCGTTCCGGTACTTCGAGAAAAAAATAAGAAAAGAAAGAAAAAGAAAAAAGCGGAGGACAAACGCTTGGCGACTTTGGTTTTTGGTTCAATAAACTTCCGTAAAATTAAAATTAAATAATTTTCCACAGTACTGTGTCATTTCTAAGAACATAAAAAAGTTATTAATAAAAAACGATAAAACATTATAAACTTTTTTTAAAAATTTTTTATTACACTTATTACATTCACATAGCGTCAGTGTTACCACTGTAACCGATTGTTGTTATGTATGATTCATAATTATTAAATTATATTAAATATATAAAACTATTTCCATTATAGTAATTAAGGAAACGAGTGTATAAAGAGGGGTATAATTACTTGAGTGGTATGTTTAAGATATACCACGAGTGCAATTATACCTCTTTATATACAAGTTACGTTCAATATTTTTTTCTTTTCCATTTAAGAATGATTTAAATCTTGAGAAATTCAAGGACATCTTTTCCATTCAAGGCATAAGTTGATGACATTGTATTGCTTCTGAAAAATATATTTCAGTAGGCCTTGCAATGTTTGTTTGCAAGAATTACTTGCTAATGGAAGGTACTGAATATATTGCGGATAAAGTATTAGAAGAAACTGACAGTCATGAAAACATTACTTCCCACGAAAAGTAAAGTCAGGTATGAGAGAATACATGTACAGATAAGTATTAAGAAGTAAAAACAACTAGTGACTTGTGACACAGATTTGCTATAGTGTACATGTTAGAACGGGCAAACACAACTGATGTGTACATTTTGTACATTTGTAATTCTAAGACCAAATGTTTTACATGTACAACATTTAATTTATTCATGTTAAATATTTTATATTATTCCATTAGTCAGCTAGATTAACGTTTACTCCGCCAATTTAATTTTATTCATTCGTTGTTTATTTACAGTTGTTGTAGGTATGTAAACTGTGATGTGCATTTTTTTTCATGTTTCATGGCCGACTGGAAATATCTTGGCTATGCCTGTGTTATAATTTCTTAATTAAACGATTTGGCTCCTTTTCAGAATTATGATTTTTAGGTGTGGCGTTTTAACTGCACTTCGCCTAAATCGGAATGCCTGTTCCCCTCTGACAAGAGACTGAGATTAACTATAATTAATATAAGGGTGATACGTAATATTACTACATTAAAACTTGTCAGTGTCTGGCGGAAGACAATTTAAAACATATTACAAACGCTAAATCGATATTTAAGGATAAATACCTTTCAATAGATTTCTTGTAAAACTTTTTTCCAACGTTTGGTATTATTTATGATTTTCTCATTACATTTATAGAATTTCCACCCGATTCCAAATTCGTCACCGAATAACGTACCAAACACGATCACTCTTTTTCACTCTTTTCAAACTTCTAGATGAGAGTTGCAGTACAACAGCCATCTGTGCTAAATAACGGCAGATTTGCTTCTTCATATGCACGACAGTTGTGCTTAGTCACAAAACGGTTATCATTATAGGAAGACATTTTAATACATCGAATGAGCGTGATTAGGGGTCTCACAAGACAACTGTTGCAGTGCATTTAGACATGCCTTGTGTTTCGGTTCTCAAAGAGAAGATCACATGTGGAACGAGTAGCATTGTCAGTTTATTGAATGGGAAGCTCTCAATGCCAAACCTTCCATATCGAGAACGAACGTATGCCACTTCCAACTTGGTTCAGCAGGTGTATAGAAGGCGTTGAAACAATTTTCTACCTCCTTCAGCTGTTCCTTCAGTGCTATTTATTGGGAAGGTTACCTGGTTTGTGCCAAAATTCACTTTAACTTGTAATCCTATATATTCAAATGGAATTTTTCTATGAAATTAAATCCGAACAACGGATATCAGGCAATATTGAAAAATGGTATCATTTGAAAAAAATATTTGGTGGACCTGCCTACTAATTATGTAGACTTGTTATACGTTTTTATAATTTGTTCATGGTGAAATAGTGGAGGTGAGCGTACAGCTACCAAAATCTGGTTTAGTTATGCTATTGTATTTGTTACAAAACCTAACGCTAATAAACTAATAGTAATTTATCTCATACTCTTAAAAAGACGTTTTTGAGAATGTTAATACTCGAGAATACTTAAGTTAACACACATCCAACTGAAATAAAATTATTTTTTTAATTTTGAAATATTTTCAATAATACAACATCTTTAATAAATGAAATTAGTTTTGGTGAGATTAAAATGTTTTTGATGTTTATGGTAAACGCTTATTGCATATCATCAGGTTCGGATTATTGCCTCCAGTGTACTGAGGGAAGCTCTCTCTCTCATGCTTGAATAATTTATAAGGTATCTTAGAAAGTGTGTTTAAAATTTAAATAAATCTTTCTTTATTGCTATGCACACCCGTTTAAGGTGAATACAGAGCAAGGAACATTTTCTAGAGAAAACAATGAAAAGAAAGGTAAAATTCACTAAGGCATAAAATCTGAAGTACTGACAATAATGATTTTTTTTATTTTTACTTTTGACAGAAGAATTCACGGTTCCCTTGAAATATTAAAATCCATTTCCTTTCTCACAATCGATCATATTAATTTTGAATATTTATATTTTGTTCCAACTGCAAATCACCAGATAAAATTAGCTTTTTTTAACAAAAATTTGAATTTTAGTGCTTTGAGCCCAAAGTAAAAGGCTTCGTTTCAACTTTATTTTAAAATTTAGAGGCAACAAATATCCTCGAAAAATGAATGAGCACATTTCCACAGTGCTGAGTAAAATGATATGCATACTTTGCCTGTAGGATTGAGCAAACCTCTAGAGTTTCGTAAAACGCACACATTATTTGGATGAACTGAATAGAAAACACACTGCGCATGTGTTTAAATCCTGATTCATGTCTGTGCCTCCGACTGTCGGTAAGCAATTTCCCTTCGTCGTTCAACGTAGTGTCGCCACGACAGGCGGTCGTTATCGTTGACAGTTGATGCCGTTGACCCCGATTTGCATCATAATCATAGAGCGCCAATGGCGAGTCATCGGCTGAGGTTTGCACCCCCAAGAAATCTCGATCCGAGACCTTTCCACTTTCTGAGACCGCAATGAGGAACAGTTCTTCCAAACCCTTTGAACTCTCCGTTGCAATTGGGCAAAACTCGAGGGTGCAGGGATGGAGGGGGGGGGCTAGTGCCGCCAGCTTCAGCAATGAGGTCCGCCATCTTGTCTCAAGTATTTATAAGGGTATTTATCTTGCGCAAGTATTTGTCTTCACACAGAGAAAGTGAGGGTCAAATCCCAGGCACATTTAGGGGACAGCCCACGAGGTGCACCAGCTTGATAAATATCCCCAGACTCGCATCGGAGGTAGGTTTCCAAGGAAACCTTGGTCGAAAAACACGGGTGCGGAACAATTGCCTAAGGGCAGTCTCCCCGCTAATAGACCCATACGATAAATTAATTATCTTGATCAAGTATTTATATTGATATTATTTTGTGGAAAAGTCGGTGGCTACCTGTAAAGCGAGTCCTTTCTATCAAGCGCGTCTACTTGTGTCCTGCCAAACTCACGCCAGGCCCATGAATCACATCAATAACTTTGGCAGCAGACAGTGTTTTATTGTATTTCCTGCAAGGAAGTGCAAGGGTAGAGCGCGCCACTGTAATTGTCTCCGTCAGTTTAAAAGTGAGTTGAGCGGCCCTGAGTTCTCTTCCATGAGAGAGAATCCTCTGAAGGTCGTCGATGCAGTATCACTCCTTGCGTGTACCCATGTGAGTGTGCGTGATTATGTAACTTGAGCGTGGTAGCAAGCATATGCATGTGTATATTATTTTTAGGTGCGCGTACATTCGTTGTTAATACCTTATGAAAGGTGTAAACACCATTGATACAAAAGCCCGAAAGAATGTTATTGCGGAATAGGAAATTAATGTCTATGGAAAACATAGAGGGGAACACGTGATAAATATGACGAAAACACGCAGACAAGTGGGATAAACTAACGGGAAACACGACGAGCACATGGTATAAATAAACGAGAAACACATGGGAAACATGCGAGAAATATGAGGTGTATCATGTGAGGAACATGCAATAAACGTGCGGGGAAAAATTAAGGCAGGGCCACGTGCAGCCCGAGTTATGTTTCTTAAACCTTCTTTTACGTTCTGTGTAGCTCTTCTGAGTCCCTCCCCACTTCCACCACGGATAGTCAGAAACGAGCAGAATCTCGAAAGTTATGTAAAATTAAATCATCAATTTGATAACCAATGTTATTCAATCTCATAGATCGAAGTCACTGCGTTTGTTATTTCAGTCTTAGCAATAATAAAATGATTACCTAAGCATAATACCGGGTTCATAATTCTGTACATCACAATTCGCAGTTGAGTGTAAGAGTAAAGCTAATCTTACAAACTATATTTACAACACACACACACAAACACACACACAAACACACATACAAACACACACACACAAACACACACACAAACACACACACAAACACACACAAACACACACACAAACACACACACAAACACACACACAAACACACACACAAACACACACACAAACACACACACAAACACACACACAAACACACACACAAACACACACACAAACACAAACACACACACAAACACACACACACACACACACACACACACCTATTTACAAAGTACGGAATGTGAGTTCGGGGCCAAGTAGATAGTACTAAAGTGAAAGTATTCCCTCTTTTTTACTCAAGCCAGAACTGGCAGTTCGAATAATCAAAACCGTACGGCTAACAACAAAATCGCACGATAATCGTGATATCGCGTCGTAATTCTCGTTCCCCCGCGTCCAGCGTCTCCGCCCATATGGCACCTGCGCCGGGGCGCGCTCTATGCAAATTCAGCCTTCTCAGCGCTACAAATTGCCGCGTGGGCTTTGTGGTCGGCCCAGACGTGAACGTGTCGAAGATGCCCGCACGTGAGGGCCATGACGGCTCGCGCACTATGTCGGTTGGTCAAGATGTCTGTCCGGTCCGCCTTATAGGTCGGCAGACAATGCCGAGTGGGAGTACAAACGAACGGACCGGAGACTTCATCGACTATTGTTCGAGAAACGTCTGAAGAGACAGACGGTTTGAGGAATTAGGTTAAAGAAAGAAGTGGGACGTTGGAATAAGGGTTATTTCTTTTGACACACTGCCGGTGAAAGAAAATTCGAGTACAATGACGCTCACAGGTAGTTTATTGGTTTGAGAATCGCAAATTAAGGCATTCGTTGTGGTTCTGATTTAAAAAGATAAGTGACCGAAGTAATTTTCGGCTGATAGCTGGTAATTGAAAATGTCATGTTAAAGAGGGTAGGGCAAAGGTCGGTCATCTCCTTTTTCATGTTTCAGTTTGTTCGTTACAAAACCTTTACCTGCAAAAATATTAGTTTCATCATTAGTAGCTTATTCTCAGGTTTTTCTTTATAATTGTAATAGATCAACTGAAACGTTGAATTAATCTAAATGCACAATGCTTACACGGGGAATTTGAGGTTGATATTTATGTACTGCATTGTTCAGAACTGCTTTTTGTTAGATGAAGATGATTCTGGATTGAGAAGGGTTAGAATGAACGATGATTACGATACCTAAAATTGCTAGCGCGGTTATTCAATAGAGACTAAACAGGTTTTCTCAAGTTTCTTACTCGTCTTTTCTATTTTCACTTGTCTCAAAATATTACAAGTAAATATTTAAATATTAATTCAAAAAATATCCCCGGAATAAACATATTTTTGATCATCTAACTGATTTATTTAGAAGTTTTGTTTGATTGTTGTCGGGTGAAGTAACATCGTAAGATTTCAATCATTTTTTGCGCGTTTCCAGACGTTTCTTGTGCTACTGAACCAATAATATACCAAAAAATTCTATGCACTTTTCTAAACCAACGTTCAAAGCAAAAGTTTTAATCAAACCGCTACATTTTAAAGTTTGACCTTCTCCTTTAACCGTATATCCACTTGTAGTTATTTCAACTGCGAATCGTCAGTGATTAGCTTATTGCTGATTATTCAATTCTTTGTGGTATAATATATTTGGCGTAATATTCTTAGATCGATGTAGAATTCCTTTCACTTTCTTGTGCATATAGTAGAGGAAAATTTTATGCATTATTGGAAAAAATTGATGTTGGGAGATAAGAAAATATGTGCCTCATCGTAGATCTCTCAACATCGATTACGTTTTGCCCGTTTATGATATTGCCAAAGCCTCGTTCACGTTGAAGAATTAAAGGTCAAAAAATAAGAAAAAATGGAGAAACGTCTGTGTTGTCACATCTAAATGTTATGTTGTAACTTAATTTTGTATTTTCAAGAAAACGTTTATTTATTGGTGCGAGCGATGAAGTATTTAAAGTAGAATATGCTTTAGAGTATATTACCAACAAATTCTATTGCGTGTTATTTCGTTTTGTAGACGCAGGATTTATTTGTTTGTTGACTATACATGCTGCAAAGAGTCATATTGTCTGACGAAGTAGTCCTTAGAAAATATTAGGAAATTGAAATAATTTCATGCTCTGTTTCAAGCTCTTTGGTGAGATTTTTTTGCAAGAGATGACCGAAATATTCTAACTGATAAATTCAATATCATTATACTTTTATATAATTATTTATATCTAATCATCTAAGTAGTGTGAGAGATACTCAGGGTATTTTAGAAGCACAGATTTGATGTTTTTTTCTTATTCCCTTCCTTATCTTACACGATGAAACGTCTGAAAAATTGACCGCAATCAAATTGGATGAGATTTTTACGAATTGTAAATGCAGCAATCTTAACCAGAGCAACAGACAACTTAAAATGTTCACCTTTTTTATTGCCCGAGTGAATCGCATGAACTAAGCTGGGGATAAAAGGAACGCCGGCATGATAGTCGAACAAAGCCGGTCCTGGAAGGGTTTCGTGAGGGATTTCTGTCACGATTCCTGGCATCGTAAGAAAACGGTATGGCACAGACGCTTTGTGGGTGGATCGAGAGCCTAGAAGAGGTAGACGGAGCGTGCTTCCTGACTTTTCTCCACCCCGCCTTCTTCGTCGTCGCAGCCGCCGCCAGCGCCGGCCGTCGCCACTTTTCTGCTCCCGCGCGCACTTTTCCACGTGGCTACCTCTCATGCTTCTCGGCACCAGCAGCCGCCGCCGACGATAATACCGACAACGCCGACAACGCCGCATTGCCGACATCGCCGACATTGCCGACATCGCCGACATCGCCGACATCGCTTGAAATTTAGGAATTATTTCAATGTGCGTTCGCCGATGCAAGCCCGACTCAATCATCCAAGCCTATTGAAAGAAGGATCACCAAAGGGAGATACTACATTCACTAACTTTTTTAAATAAATAATACATAATTTAATTATTTTTTATTCATAATTAAGTCTAGAAATTCTAATTTGAAACTTCTATGAAATACAGAATACTATTTTTTACTCAATTTTGACAATAATATTAAAGTTAACGTAATGGAACTTCAAGTAAGCCATAAGCATGTTACATACTGGGTCATTTTCTTGAAACGTGTACGTAGCTCATCCAGAAAGTAAATTTCCCTCGCGGCGAACAGTCAAGCGCATTTGCGTGAGAGAGTAATGTGGCAATCGCGCGTCAAGTAGCTCTACCTGTTCACAGTAACACGAGTACAGTGGTTCAAGATGGCGACTATAATTCCATCCCCGCCATATGCGAAGTTCGGTCTGTGAATTGTTTCATTGTACAATGTACACCAATGAAAATCCATAGTCAACTGTGTCAAGTGTATAGACCGGGTATCATGACCAAGCAGATGGTGTGTCGTTGATGCAGGGAATTCACATAAGGTTGGCAAAATGTGCATGATGTGGAGCGCTGTGGACGGACATCCCTCGTCATGGACGATCTTGTGGAGCAAGTGCAACAGCGCATCGAGGAGAACTGTCGTTTCACGATTACGGTACTTAATCCACCATCTTCCACAAATTTCCCGTTCCTTTATTCACGAAATTGTCATGAAACAACTGTTGTTTAAGAAAGTGTGTGCGACGTGGGTCCCAAAGCAACTGACACCCGAACATAAAACAAAGCGCAAGGGATAAGCGTTGGTATTCTAGAACATATCACGTTGACGGCGACGAGTTCCTGTATTGCAATGCGGCAGGCGATGAAACGTGACTTGCACACTTTACCCTGTAAAACAAAGAGAGAGTGCATTGATCTCATACTGGATCTCGACCAAGACCAAATTTAAGGATGATTTGTCGCCGATGAAAATGTTCGCGGTCTTTTGGGACAGAAAGGGAATTCTGCTCGTCGAATTTCTGAAGGAGATACCTGGCCCCATTGAAGGAGATACCTAGAGAGAAAAATCTCCAGATTCGATGAGTATATTGGCGCCGGATCGCACTCTCCAGCGGGAAAATAATTCCCACCATCTTCCAGATTAAAACATTCACTACACTAATGGGAATATGGAGCACAGAATTTGACGTGCCCGGAGACATCAATGAGTCAATCAACAGTGCAGAATTTGAGAAGGGCCATTCAGAACAGGCGACGCGGGATGCTTAGAACAGGTGTTGCCTTCCCGCACAAAACTAGTGATGCTAAAACAGCATGTACTTTCTCGCATGTATTTTCATGCAAAATTACGGGAAAATTACTCAGATTTTTGAAAAATTGTACATGTCATTATTTCAAAATCTATCTTTAAGGAATATATTTTATTAAGGGAAAAATATCTATCATTAATAAATTAGTAGTTGAAAGACTCCGGAAAAATTTTGAACTTTTGCAATCTTCGACAAATCTGGGATTTCAACGAATATGAGACCTGCACCATTCTCTTAAACACCCTTCACACTACCTAAAAACAAAATTTAATCCATAACGTTGCAGTCATTTTTTTGAAAATTTGGAAAATGTCCCAGGGGCTTTATGTAAAGTACCCCCCAAAATTAAAATATCTTTTTCAAATTCAAGAGGACTCAGGCAAATCGATTGCGGAATAACAGTTTTGGAGAAAATCGGCTGCACGGTTTAGCTGCTAGCGTTGTTCACAGACAAGCAGACGGACAAACGTTTTGCTGTCATTCCATTTTTTGGCATCAACAACCCACAAAACATGGATTCTGGCTACACTACGTGTTAAGAGCATTTTCACCCTAAATTTTAGCATTTGTATTTAACCGATTTTTCATTACCAGGACCCTCTGATAACAGGTTTTCTGCCGAAAATTCGCCGTTTTTTCGCGCAGCCTTACATAACTTTCTCTCTACTGCGTAAGCGGTAGCGAGAAACTAAAAACGCGCGGTGAATCACGGCTCTGCTTACAGCGGATCTGCAGCAGTTCCCCTAGAAGGTGTTTTACCATTGTGTGAATATCGCCCCCCCCCGCGATTTTCCTTTGTTTTACACCTCAAGATAATGCTTTCACGCCGGTATTATGAAGATCACAGTGACGCAGAGCGTTGTCAAACACTGATACCCATTCCAGGCGGCAGATGTTTACGATACAGGGATGCAATGTTGTTCCTACAATATGACATTTTGTTAGAAATTATGAGGGGAAATAGTGCAACAGTGCATTTGGTAAAATAACGTTTTCTATGAATTTTTTGTTTTTGCTTTTGTTGACGACCTAGGAATACTTTCTTTCTGGGTGCCCCTTGCATTGTGTCTTCAAACTTGAGAAGCCAACAATTATAACACATAATTATCCCATAATTATAAATACTTGTTTTCATATGTCAATGACTCTAGTGGGATCCCATTACTCATAACATTGTCCAGTTTCATGTAAAATATATAATTTAAAAAGTGAATTTCTTATCAAAATTATTGTTAAGGTAAAGCAACTTCATAAAGAGGAGGAAGACTCGTCTTAGATCTTTAAAACTTATCTAAACAGGATTAAGACCAGATACGTATTTACTTCCAGGATGTGACTTAAATTTAGCTCAAAACTCATATTGAAAATTTATGCAAGCTGATAACATTCTGACCTCATGTTAATTGAATTTGTTTCGCAATGTAGGGAAATATTTGGCAAGATACGCAATTAGGTGGTTTCATCTCTGGATCTCATCTTTGTGTTTCTGTATTAATGTATAGCATCGAGATAATTTCAAATGCTACAATTACAAGCACAATAACAAGCATTAATTGTAACATCACTAATTTCAGATGTTGAATTACATTGTTTTCCATTTCAAAATTAAAATGTACAAGGCGAAGCATAAGAGTTTGTCATATTTTACTCAATGCTGGAAGAAATACGTTTTTCATTACAACCATATCTGTCATCTCTGTAACTTTTCTTTGGCTAAATAGATACTATTGCTATATAGATGCTAAATAGATGCTTTTTGGCTTTCTTTTCATTAATATATTTGGCAAATAATTTGCGAGTTCATCCATTTTCATTATTAGCGACTGAAATGTTGCTAATATATTGATACGTTTCAATTAACCCCAGAAAAATCTAGAGCATTTAATCGGGATGTAGAAGCGCACAAGGTTTGTTTCTCAAACAAAAATAGGATTTAACGGTCCTTTTAACGTCTAGTCACCCTTAGCGGTAACTTGGAAATTCCCACTTAACCCTCTTAACTTACACTGTTTTTCGATCGCTAGTGAAGTCGGAGAACTCACTAGTGAAACATCGGTAGACAGCGCAAGTGGATCTTGCACCATCATGATCCGGAGCGCTGTCTGCCTCAGGAAGCATGACCCCACGCCCTCCGCGGAAGTCTTGCGGAAGCCTGACCTCATTTGTTTTTCTGCCTCAGCACAGCCTCAGGGATTCTTCAATGAGTGTTCGTTCTAGTCCAGAAATGTTGGCACGTTAGGCTTCACTCCCGAAAGTAATGTTTCGAAGAACTATTTTAGTTACAGAAATAGTTGTGTATTTCAGAGTGAGATATTTTATTTGCAAATTCAAATTCGACTGTACAGAAAAGGAGGGTTATGATTTCCATCGTTGACTTTGAGAGTTTAATTCTTCCTCTCGAAATCTTTGAACCATTTAGCGAATGTTGGTGTACGAAGAATCAGACTATTTATTTTCAGCGGTGAGTGGCAAAGATTAAATTACTTTTATATCAATATGATGGACACTATGGATGATGTACACTGATAAACAGCAAGATTGGGTCGAACGACAACTATCTTAGAAGTTTTTTTGACAACTTCACTTACAGTCGTCGGTTTGTTTTGTAACATAATTGAATAGTGATCTTGTATTGAAAACTGCTATTTAGTAAATACAATTAAGTTCTCATAAAAACGAAGAAGTTTTGAAATACCGAAAAAGTTAAAATTATCCTTACTAGAACTGTGATTAGGCCAGTTTGGAGCCGTCATAGATCTTAACTAAAGAAAACGAGAAACGTATCAGTATTGGAAAGGAAAGTATTATGAATATTGGTTAGAAGTACCAAACACTTAATTATGTGTAAGATGGTAAAAATATCATGGATTATACAAGATCTTATATCTTGATTGTACAATGAAATAAGTATAAGCCAGAAGTCAGGGTCTGGAGCACTAATTTAGAGCGCTAGGTAAATACCCTGCAAGGAGTTTACCTTTAGTAACTCGCAAGGAGGTCCCTAACAAAATGGCTGCAAAGTGTGGAAGAGGAGTCCCTGAATAATAGAAAACTCATCTGGAAAATTGTGACAACAGGAAGTGAATAAGTATTGTTGCAGCGGCAAGGGCTAGAAAACAACTATAGAATCAGACGAAGATTATACGTGCTAATATGACTTGGAGTTTCCTCAAGCCAAGAATTCAATGAATTTAAGCATAATTTGGACTACTCTTGAACGAAATATTCCACTCAATGCCCACGTGAGCATCATGGATGGGCATCGTAAGCCAGCAGCGTAATGAAATGAGTGCGAGTCCGCCCGCAAAACTTTTATCAGGGACCCCTTTATAAAAGTGTATAGCAAACACAAGTAGGGTTTTAGTGCCTTAAATCCTTTATCCAAACAAGCTTTTATCCTAACATCCTTTATCCTAAAAGCTTTACCCAAACTATCCTTTAAGAAAATTCATTTTCATCAGCCTATTATTACTACGTAAGAAATCAATGTTACTAACAGATTATATTGATTTAGAAACAGGGTTACATGACCTACCGAAGAGGGAAAGATCAATCTTCTAGAAGATTTTTAATATTTTATTGTATCAACTGTAGCAAAGTATCAAGTAATTAATATTTCTTACAATCGCACAACCTTCAGCGTAAAAATAGGCCCTCTTTTACCTGGGCTCGCCGGCATTGCCGGCCTAGCGGGCCCGAACGTTACACCACTGCCGCTAACACACATCACTAGGGAGATCGCGCACGTGATAAGACGCAGAGAGAAGCGGAGATCGGAACTCTCCGTTTCGCAAGTGACTTGACGAAATGCGGTGTTTTCCTTATCTTCCTTTTCATTCCCTGCACGCTGAGGAGTAATGTCCGCAGCATGACTCCGTCCAATGTCTGATGGCACGAAATCTTGGCAAAGCCCCGTTTAACATAATAACTCCTTTAAAATCTTGGCGTTTTCCTCGACAAAAATTGCGAGAAATCCACATATCTCGAATATGATTGCTAGAAGAGCGAAATCTTATTCAAGAACTTTCTGTATTATTTCTTAATATGGTGCTCCGATGAAAGTGAAGCTGAATTAATAAAATGTAAGAAAGTAACGACTTTGAAAGTGTTCAAATTGTCCACCATAATCTACATGCATCTATAACACAGATTACTCATATTAGTTAATGACACTAGATTTATAATATTTTAAATACAAAATTACATATAAATAAGCAAAATGAGTTTAATTTATAAATTTCATGCTATCTTTGAACTTAGTGAATCTCATAATTTTCAAGAATAATTCTAATAAAAATGTACTTTGGAATATATATCAAAGGTATGACATATCGTAGTAAAGTAACAAATAATCAAAATTATTTCTGTATATTAAGTTACTGTCGACTATTTAACAATTGAAGTACCAATGTAATATTAATTTCTATTTATTACTGATACACTGAGTAATGTTGTCGTAGTATTTTCATGTAGGCACGCTCTCAACTTGTTACGCCCAATTTGCTCATTTTTACAATGCGTTATTTGTTTAACCGTCATCCTTATATATTAAAACTGAAGATTTGATGATTTAATTTTTTGATTTAATCAATACGAGAGTCATAATAGACATACATTTAACTGACAGTCACACAAACTTTTAATGACGCATATTTATTAAGAAAGGTAGAATTCATCCGAGCCGTTAGCCACAACCATGTTTTTCAATCCAGTCTTCCAAAATTTAAACAGATCAAAAACGTAATTTTATTGTTCTCATATGTTTTATTGTGTTTGAGGAATACAATGCAACATTACTATTGAATAATCTGTACTTCCCATTTCAGGAGCGAAGCTTGCCGAGAGAAACTGCTAATGAACTTCATTAGAAGACAACTCCGTAAGTTACAATAAATCTTCTTTAATGGTTCTTTGTGTATTTGTACAAATGATTAATAATCTTATGTACTTGACCATGTCTCCGGTTCCCTCCATTTTGATAAGAGAATTTGTCGTGTCGTTAAAGAGATGCGATAAAAAAAGCAAAGAAATTTGCCACTCCATTGCCGACAAGGCAGTGGATTACGAAGATTACAAGAAGGTTTAGAGTCAAATTGTCATCAACTAACCATACTAAAGACGTGTATATAGAGAAAGAGAAAGATCTCAATCTCTGAAAAGATATTTGATGAATATCTGGCTGGCAAATTCCGAGAGCCGTCCATTGGAATTGTAGTGAAAATGAACTTAACTTGTTTTATACTATTTGAATAGCCATAAAGTTGCGTTAAGTTAGAAACCGTGAATTTATGACACAGTGGCGTAAAACCTGAAGAAATATATTAAGTCTCATACGTTTTCAACTATTTGATAAACCTTATAAAAACGAAAAAAATGATTAATGAAAGGAAATATTAGGTAAATGTGGTTCACTTAATTGGTGTCGATATTATATATTCGAGTTAAGAGTTATCCAAATTAATTTTCTCTGGAACTACAATAACGTCATAAGCATGACGTTGTTTAACTAAGACGTCTTATTAAAGGTTGCATGAACCAAACGATATGTTTACCTATTTATTTTGATATCTGCTAAAAGTAGCTCTTCTTATTTGAAACCAAACACATTCCTATCTTTGTGAATAATGTGAAATTAATCTTTGACTGGCTGTCACTTTTCTCACACTGTAACTTGTGTTAAAAATGCTGAATATTGGGTTTTATAGTAAATAGAATTATTTATCTAGTACGAAATAGAAAATACTCAATATATATCTTTGATACTGTACATTTTTTGAAACAGCTTTAATCGAATTTATTAGAAACATCTCGCCATCTTGTTCTTATCGGTTTGCAACAATTTCAATGTATACCTTACTATTTTCATTTGAAGTTATATCAACACATCCATGATTACATATTAATACACTCTCACTGAGCGTTCACGGAATGTAATTGGACTATATTCATCATCTGTACTGGAGTATGTTCCAAAATATTTGTCCTTTCTCTTGTGTGTATTCAAAGTAGAATGTATCGAATACGTTGATAGAGCGAAATAATTTGAAATGAAAAAATATGAGTAATCATTTATCGTAATAATTTAATATCGTAATCATAGAGCCATTTACAGAGATGGAAAGTACGGATATATAGTATATTGCTACATATATGAGTATTCACACAATTCAGGCATACTATTTCCTTAAATCATTTACTACATGTAACCGTTAAGACAGCGGCTTAGAAGGTAATTAAATTCTGTAGATGCCATTCACAATACAAAAATTAATTACACCTTGTTTTTCAATTCTTTCTGGTCTTAAGCATCTGCACGGGATCACTTACCACTTCGTCGGTACCATTAGTCCTAAACGTAAGTGCAAACTTGGCAAATCGATTACTCTTTTTAAACCTCTTATTTTAATTACAGCCCTATTATAGACATTTAATTCAGTCACCATACCAGTGTGAACAGTACGGTGATTGTCGTGAATCAAGTGCTTTTTTTTATTCACATGGAATTAAAAACCTTTTTTTTAATTTGTAGGAAATAAATTGAAATGAAAATATCAAGAAGGTAGGTACACAATCTTCAAAAAATCTTATTCCTGGTGAAATTACCACAATGACATCGAATTTTGGCAACAATTTGACAACTGCTGCCTATCATCTACTACGTTTTCAACTGCTGCCTATCATCATTAATTCATGATATTTACAAATTTACATCAATCAAATGTAAATTGATGCCTTTTCCGCGCGTTGACTAAGATCTTTTCACTCTTGAAGTTGATCAACAGTTAGAGTAGAATTACGGTCTTTGAGGATGCTCCGTGATACGCCACGCCATTCTGTGCACTTAAATAAAAGAAACAATCCACTTTTTATTTTCTTAATTTGATATGTGAGATATATTATTATATTTATTCCCAATTCCCATTCCCCTATATGTTCACTACGTCACATGAACGCTTAATAAGCCAAAAGACACCACTTGCGAGTAGCGCCAGACCGCCGAACTTAGACATCGTTTCAACTCGAAGCTTGCAAAGTGCTTAATGAATCGATTCTCGCATTGATTGCAAATGACTGTTAGTCACAACAACCTGACCGCCGAAGTTCAGCTGCACATGCGTTTATTATGCGATGAAGTTCACATCGCGTACGCATGGGCCTAAGAAAGGCCACCTCGGTTCAACTGCTAGTTCATAAAGCCTCTTCAGCCGAAGCTTGCAATGCAAACCTTGCCTCCGCATGGTGGTAGCCGCCTCGATATTAGACCGAGAGCGGTGACTCAGGGAATCAATTGATGTCTGCAGTGACTCTGACCGGTGACTAGGTTCGAGTCCCGACGGTGGCAAGATTTTCGTCACTAACTAGATAGCTGGATCAAGTTCTGTAACTGTCTGGAAGAGGTATGTAGCGGGCGGGTGCCCTGGTCGGTAGTTTTCCTTAGTTTCTTCCATCAACACCAGGCGAATGTCGGAGCAGAACCCTAACAACCCGGCCACGGACTGCGTGAACCTTCTTCCTTGTCCTATCCTCACCTTTTACTTACACATTCACTCTTACATTCACTACACTACCACACGTGACGGGAGACCGGTCGGGAGCTTGGAGCTAGCCCCAGATGGAGCGGTTCTCCGCAGGTGCGAGATACCTACTTAGGAAAAACCTTGCTAGCCGACAGGTAAGTCAGCGCAAGATCTCATTATCCAGCGGAGGGAAATCACCGCCACATCCCGAGGAAAAAACATGCACAACACTTATGTAACTAATGACCTTAGCAGTTGACGAGCCTGGAATCACTAATCAATGTATTAATCGATTCCACAGCAAGTGCACGTGAGAGCGAATGAATTGAAGCATTTAGCCGCGGCAATTAGACGAAGTTGCGGTCACACCGAAACTCGTAAGTTCATGTCACTTCTGGTTCATTTAGAGTGGACCCGTGTTCGTCCAAAGAAGTTGTGACGCGAACGGACAACTGATTCTGCAGAACGGCAGTGGTTTCACTTCCTTCAACGGCACCAGAGATTCGTATTCAAATCGTAACGTACAGGCGACGTGTAATGGAATTGAAAATATTAAAATTTACTGACCGCTATGTTAAATACAAGATACTCGATATGACATAAGAGAGATGTTTGTAAAAGAAACATTGTTATTGAATTTGTGAAGATAGTTTCATATTTGGCAGAAAATATCAGCAAAATGTTTAATTTCGTCCGCAATTTCCAACTGACAGTTACGAGAGTTGAATTACTGGTGTCCCACAGGGCTTTCCCTTTATAAACTAATGAAACAAGTAATGTTCATGTTGAATAATTCAAGCCTTAATAATTCAATATTTCGTTCGAATAATTCAAGTTAATTTCATGCTGTTCTACAGATGTGGACGATAGTGCCTATTCACCAGAATGCAACAAAGGCAGTGCAACCGTGCTGACACTCTACTGACAGTTCGAAGTATTCAGTCGTAAACGTCTGTGTCCTCCCGGTCGCGAATTCGGCCGAATACGCCTCTACTCAAACCACATCTTTACGCATGTCGGTTAGTAGCGATCGACACAATATTGAAACAGCGCAATGACTCTAACTCAGCAATTCATACAACTTGTTTATGGCTGTTAGGTTCAACTGTAAGTACACACGTAGGGGAGACTGCATTGTAGAAATATTAATGGCAGCGGGTGAAGACACTCGAGTAGTCTCTCTTCGAGAGGTGATGGACAGTGATGATCTTCGCTTTCAAACCTCTTCTTTGTTTTTAGAGAAATTGAATTATTCTAGATAAAATAGCAATATTCTTACATTATGCTTGATCCTATGTAGCAACATTTTAAGATTTTGATATTGAACTTTGGCAAATATTAACTTTAATTCTGCTCTTTTTACATTTTGTTGAACTTAGGATATATAAATATAACCACCCGAAAGCATTTTGTACATAGTATATAATACTTTTGGTGATGTAGTCTATCTCTGCGACAAAGCTATTACTGACATTCTGACCATCTGACTGTGGTCTTTTTCAATGCGTTACTCAGGCATTTACATCACTGACCATGCAGGCAAATCGACTACTCCTGATGTTCCTATTTCACACCAATCACACAAAAACTTGTTCAAAGTAACTTGACATGAGACGCAAGCGTCCCTAAAAGCTGACACAAGTTCACCCTTTATCTTCAATCACCCTCTGTTGCTCAACTATCATACCGAAGACAAATGTTTGATGAAATGCTAATCATTGATGTGTGATGTTTATGATTCGAACCATAGAAATGGTGAAATGGTGAACCATAGAACAATGGTGAAATGAGAAGCGGCGCTAAGGGAGAACCCGGAAAAAATCTACCGTGAACCTAAGTTGTCCACCACAACTTCTACGAGTGTGTACCGGTATTTCAATCCAGGTACCCAGTGACTGAAGACAGTCGGTCTGAGCACTACCCCATCATTCTCACCAAATTTTTCCGTCAAAAACAAATCAGACAAACAAGCGAGGTCACATAAATCGCAATCAAATAAACAAGCGAGTTCACAGAAAGCGCAATAGGCCGGAGCGCGTGCGCATGCGTGTAGGCAGACGCGGAGCACTTACATCCACCGGTGCGCGAGGGCGAGTGGGCGCGGGCGTAGGTCGCTGCGGCCGCGTCGATCCGCCTGTGTCGCCGCCGCCACTGTGCACTGACGTTGCCGAGCGCGGCGCCGCGCCCGCGCGCTTAAATACGCCGCATTTTGGACGGCGGCGCCGCGTGGGAGGGCGCGAAGCGGCGCGGGGGCAGCCGCCCCAACGGTCCTGCGGCGGCGGCGGTGAGGACGGCGGCGGTGGTGGAGGTAGTTTCAGCGGAGGTGGCGACGACCATCGTGGCGGAGGCGGCGGCGGTGGCGGCGACGACATTGGGAGATAGTTTCAACGGTGGTGGCGACGACGATCGCGGCGGGCGGTGGCGGCGGCAGCGGCGGCGGCGTTGGCGGCGGCGGCGGTGGCAGCGGCGGCGGCGGTGGCGGCGGCGGCGTTGGCGGCGTTGGCGGCGGCGTTGGCGGCGGTGGCAGCGGCGGCGGCGGCGGCGGCGGCGGCGGCGGCGTTGGCGGCGGCGTTGGCGGCGTTGGCGGCGGCGTTGGCGGCGGCGTTGGCGGCGGCGTTGGCGGCGGCGTTGGCGGCGGCGTTGGCGGCGGCGTTGGCGGCGGCGTTGGCGGCGGCGTTGGCGGCGGCGTTGGCGGCGGCGTTGGCGGCGGCGTTGGCGGCGGCGTTGGCGGCGGCGTTGGCGGCGGCGGCGGTGGCGACGGCGATAGCTGCAGCAGCGGCAGCGGTGGCTGCGAGGATGGGGGCGGCGGTGGATTTGCCTGCGATGGAAGAAGTTTCTACATGGTGCCCATGGCGGCGTCGGAGGTAGCGGTGGCGGAGGAAGTTTCAATGACGGTGCCGATGGTGGTAGTGGCGATGGCGGTGGCGGCCTGACGGGGGAGGGGGGAGGGGCGAGTGAAGCGAAGGGGACGGCGATGGTGTCTATTGATTGGACTATGGCAGTGGTGGCGGCGAAGGTGACAATGACAGCAGGGATGCTAGAGGCAATGGAGCCGCCGATACCGGAGACGCTGTACAGTTCCGTCATTAATGGATCCGGAAGTATGAGTGGTTGTTCACAGGCCGGCGTTTCTGTTGGTGCTGATGGCGGCAAGAGTGAATTACCGGGAACTACAATGCTAATAGAGATAATGTTGATATTGGGCCTACATTCCACTGCAGCGGCATTGGTGCTGACAACATGGTGGCGATGGTGCTGATGACGGTATGGCATTGGAACTCTCGGCAGTGTTGATCATGATGATAAGAGTGATGGTGTGACGGACGGTGATAGCTGCTATGATGGAGGGGATTTGCGAGGGTGGCAGAAGGTGATAGATGTGACCAGGGATTCGAGGGTGGCGGAGGTAACTAAGAGATTTTCAGTAAGGGTATCAGTGGCGACGGAAGCCGCTGCATCAGCCTTGGAAGTTGCAGTAACGGCAACGTCTGGAGTGGTGACGGCGGTGATGGAATCGGCGTCGGCATTTGAGGCGGCGATGGCGCGGTGCAACCGGTGGAAGGGATGTTATTGGTGGCGTGCATGGTGGGGGTCGACGGCGCGGTTGCACCAGCGGAGGGGAGTCCCGAGTGATTAGCAAGTCACAGGATAATTTGGCGGCTAAAAAATTGCTGCCTGTCGGATGGTCAGCGGCCGAGAGAGTGGGGGAACGACTGTTCTGCTGGGGCATCTTGAAGGAAGTGGAGGGGAAGATGCTGGTAACGGTTGCGGGAAGCCGGCGATTTCAATACCAAGGGTAGAAGGCGTAGTATCAGGAAAAGAAAGTTACTGTATTGTAGAACATTGTTTTTGATTAATGGGCGAAGTAATCAATATCAAGAGAATGAAGTCGAAAAATTAAACGGGGAGAGATAGGACACGTGGAATAGACGAGATCGAATAGAACATTTAGCAGATGGAAACAATTCACTAAAAAAATTGAGGAGGATAAGAAATAAAGATGAAGGGAAGCGATGAATAAGGAGAGATATTATGTTCAGAGATACAAGGGTCACCATCTATTGATGACTGAGTGTGTATGCTTTGAGGAGCCAATTATTTTCTGTCTTACAACAGCTTTGATGAAAAGAAGAAGAAGAATAAAAACGCAATGAATTGTGATAGGAAAATAGGAAGATTCTTATTGAAGGTAGTGTAATGATTTTGTGACTGATGTCGTCAATACTAAGGTAGTGCACGTTGTTTGAAGGTACAGAAGTGGTAGAAGGGAAAATTAACACAATCGTGTAGCAATGAATACAAAGCCGATAATTCTAAATGAAGTGTCAACAATTGTTAATATTTCTCGTAGAGTCTTTAGACACATTATTTATTTGTCATAATAATAATAATAATAATAATAATAATAATAATAATGCCTTTATTAATATAGCGACGCTTGGGCCATCAGGCCCGCTCTTGCGCCTAACCACAATCTACAAAAGTAAAAGTAGGATAGTTTATGAGTGGTAAGTAGTTAATCGAAAACAAACATCATGTAAAGCAACTTATAAAAGATATCAGAGGTTAAACAGATACAAAATTGTTACAAAATGTGTTTGAAAAAAATTTGAATTCAGAGACGGAAACTGAAAACAAAATTTGAATTGAATAACATTATGTGCTCCACTAGTCTGCGCGCTACGCAGCAGCCTGGTATTCACCCTGAGCGACTGTAATCTATTAATACAGAAACTCACAATCTCACCCGCCGCTCGACCCTGGAGGAAAACCTGCTAGTCGGGGAAAACTCACCAGGCAGGCTACGTCCAATATTTTGTTGTCTCATAAATGTAAATTGTTATGATAATGTTGCAACTGGAAAATGAATCATTTGTACTTGAAATAAATTTGTATTTAACATGTTAAGCAGAATAATACAACGATTGTGAGTCTTTATCTAATAGATTTTGTGAAAGAAATTTTTATTCCAAAATCTCCGAATTAGCATGAGTTTCAATAGTGTTTCGTATTTATGCTGAACGCACTACATCGTTGGAATATCAGATTTCACATGTCAACATTATAATTTCCCAGTGATGTGATATCAAGCTTAACTAAGAAAATTAAGCATATCACTGAGCAAACATTTGTTGGAGGATTTCCGAATTTCACGAGATACATTGAGTGATACAATTTATTATACTTACAATCAGAAAGTTAAGTCTACGAACTAACTTTTCAATACTCTGAGAATGGGTGATGCAGACATACAAACACGTGTGACAAGAATATTTGTTTATAAAGAATGAATTATCAAAAACAAGTTCGGTTCATACTAAGTGAACTGTAATGGAAAACAATAGTAATTCCAATCTATTTTATTATTCTGATAAACTAGGGTGGGAGATGAGCCCCACCTATCGCTGGACCGTAAGGATGGGAATGAGGTCGGGATCGAGGCGGAAGGAGGGCGGCGCCCGCGGTCCATTGTCTAAGGTACTTCTCCGGCATCCGCCTGTTATTGATAGGATGAAACCACCGGAAGAGCCAGGGCCGGTCTTCACTGCCCATTGCCCCTAGGCGATCAACAGAATGGGCTTCCTCCTTTTAGTAATTAGACTAAACATTGGAAAAATTATTATTTAAAATTATAATGTAAAATAAGTATTTAATAATTATTGTTATATAATTTTGTTTTATAATTTCCACTTATTTATAATTCTTCCAACCATCCAAGTATTTGAAAATCTGGCTTAAATATATTTAAAAATCTATATAATTAGTAAAACAGACACAAATTTCTTTTTTGTATGTATACACTAAAAATATTTAAAATTTACTGGAGCCCTTATTGTATTTTGTTACTATCATTTGAGACCCCTTCTGAGTTGGGTGCATAGTCAGCGGCCAAATTTGCTTAGGCGGAAGTCAGCCCTTGGTAACAACTGACCAAAGTAGCCGACTGCTTAAAATTCAGCCAGTAGCAGTTGTTGAACCACCTATTTAACACGTTGAAAAACCTGTCACTGACTGGGCACGAACGTAGGACCTCCCAGTCAACAAAGCTTTACCATTACAAACGCTTTCGCGCCCCGTACCAATAATTGCAATAATTAATATTGTGCAAAATATTTGTCTTGAATGCGCAGAGCCTCGAAGCATTTCATTGTATGTTTCGAACAGAACCATTCTGTCCCGCACTGCATTGTACAACACAGCACTAAACAACGTTGCTTTTCACAGCATTGAACTCTTTAAACATCAAAATATAATTGTTACTTAGGTTTTAAAACTACAATCACCGCGTGGAAACGTTTTTATGTTGCGAAACCTACTCGGTTTGTTATTGTTGTACATGAAAGCATGTCGCAATTTGTATACGAACCTCATGACGCTACGGCTTATTTTCTCAATAATAATACATCTTTCAGACACATTAATTTGAAACATCTATTTATTTATTTGTTTATTTATGTGTTTATTTATTTAGGCTACAAAGATCCCCTAGAGGGGCAAAGATCTCCTGCCTGAGCAGAGGTGATAAAGTCACACGTCTTCGGACGCGCAACCAGGGTGGTGGCGCCATCTGTCTTCCGTTGGTCCGTAGACTTCTCCACGTCGTCCTATCTTTTGCCGTTCTGGTCCACCCGTCCTGCCGCCCGCTGCTTCTCGGAAGAAGTTCGCCCGTCTCTTCTTCTGTCGTCCTGGTAGTCTCCAGCCTTGCGTAGGGTCCCACATAGTAACTGTGTGTGCCCGTCTGAGTTGGTTTTGCCTTGCTACGAGTCCCCATCGCCATCCGCCTGTTTCACTACATCTATGATGTCCGTTTTCTTACGAATTTCGACACTACTTACTTTGTCGAGTAGATTGATGTGAAGAATTTTCCTCTCCATTTTTCTCCGACATCTTGTTAGAGGCAGTCTCTCAGATGATGTTAGAGAATTTGAAAGATCAGTAAAGTAAATTGACCAGCAATTAATTTCGATTTTTAAAACATCGGATTCTATTATCATTTACTTTAAGATAATCAATTTCTAGTTCGAATAAAAACTTATTAGTGCGTGGGATGTGCCTACGATTTTTCTTCACTGGATGGCACAATTTTGCGCCGACCTACACGTCGGCGTTTTCCCTAACCAGATATCTCCCACCCGCGTCAGCTCCTGGTCTCCCGTCGTTAGTGATATTGTAGTGTGCGTAAGTGTAAATACCTGTAAGTCAGGGGAGAAGACCGGATAAGGAAGAGAAAGGAAAGATTGCGCCTGGTCCGTTGCCGTTTGTTAGGATACTGCTTCGGCATTCTTCTGGTGTTTATCGGAGAAACCACGGAAAACTATCACTGACTATACTGATCAGATTAGACAACTGCTAGAATTTTCCCCCGAGTGGTCAAGAACAGCGGCTGAATTCGACCTAGCTATCTCGCTAGTGTGGAAAATCTTGGAAACGTGGGGACTCGATGCCAAGGACCTTCAATTCAGGGGCACTGTAATGACATTAGTTGATGCCCTGGAGCCACCTCAGTCAGTAAGAGAAAAGCAGCTTTACTTATCAAAAGTTAGGTCAGCTCATGCAAGGATGATCAAAGCTTCGCCTTGATGCCCTCCTCTCTCCAGGACAGGTGACTACAACGATGGTTTCCTTTTTTCTTCAACATTAAGAAGGAAGCACGAAGGATGAATCACGATTATATATGAAAATTATAATCATGAATGTGATGATACTGCCTGACTAAATAAAAAAATCCGCTCTGTTGTTGTTTCTGTTATTATGCAGAAAGGAAATGTTCTACACAAGAACTATCTTCTGTTAGGAAGGGGGACAGTGTACGTGTGTAATTTGAATAAACGTACTCGCACTTTTTACTAAAGCACGTTCTCCGCCCCACTTCTTACCTCACGAGGAACATCTGCCCCAGCGACCTCATCAGTCGCACGAACATCAAACCCACTCGTCAAAAAGGGGACGTGGTGCAAGAATGAATACATTTAGATCAGTGCTCGCTCCAGTAACCGAATATGTTGTTTTGTTTTTTCTCGCGAAGAGAATTCATTTCGTTCGAGAGGTCTCCGATGACGCGCGCTCAGTGCATAGGCAGCGTGGCCTCTGACAGCTGTGCATTCTCTTTGGCACCTGACTGTTGAGAGACGTCATTGAGAGCTTTTAATTGCAGCTGAAACGCCAGCCAATAGCTATGGCGAGCTGCGTCATCGCGGTGGTTCGTGGGCGTCTTCGCGTCTGCAGTTGGACATTGTAAATATTTTACACGTGGTGTGACTATTTGCTTTTGCAAGTGTTTCACGTTGCATTGTGAATTCTGAGGGTCAAATAATGATAACAATTGTATGGGAGATGGCCGTAATATTAGTTGGCAGAACAATGGAATACTAAAGCACCCACACTCAATGCGGACCTGTGCTACATTGTGAGCCATGCTTTCATTCAATCCAGGATTGTAAATTCACGAATATTTTAAGTATGTTGGTTTTGACTTAAAGTTGACCCAAGACATAATAAAATTGCATTTTAAAATGGACACTTCTGTAGAATATAGCAGACAAAATTGTATTTGAAGAATGAGTGGCTGAAATGTTTTTGTATCTTAGGAAATTATCCTTCAAACTTGTCTCAAAATAATCTAATTATTCGTAACGTAAAATTAAATCAAACTAATTTATTTTAGTATTTTGTACCTTACTCAAGATCGCTTCTGACGAGCTATTTCAACTTCGCTTCTAATAGAATGAAAGGCAACCAATAAGATACCTGTTGTAAACATTTTTACTCGCGCAGTGGAAACTAAGAATCTAATTAGTTCCTAACTTGGCTATTCGAAGTTAAAAATTCGTATCTTTAAGGTACATTGTAGAATATTCAGTAGTATACATTTTTTCAATAATTGTGTCAAACAATACGTTAATTTTAGAAACTCTGCAAGTAAACGTGTTCAATGTAATTTTTACAACACGCATTGGAGAATAACACTTGCAAATAAAACTCTATATTTAAACTATTACATAAAATTAACAGACATATAAATTAATAAAAATCTCTCTATTACAGTGACAATTCAGATACTTGCGTATTCTTTAGAGAATAAAAAGACATACGGTGTAAGCCTACAATGGAATCTTTCTAGTGTGTTTTATCAAACGAACATGTATAAACGGATTCTAAAATTCGTTTCACCATGGATGGTAATCATTTCTAGAACGACGAATGTAATCTAACATATTTAGCTTTTTTTTCATTCTACCCCAGTAAATATAATCATTTAGTACGGGAATCAAACGTATTACATTATTTTTTACTCTGCCGTTTGTTAGAAATAATGTGAGTTTAATTTATTCTGCCGTTTGTTAAAAAACCAGAATATAAAAACTCTGTAAGAGTTATTTATGATACGAATGGTAAAAGTGACATTTTCTTTTCCGAGTAGGAAAGATTGCGACATGAGACCAATAGGCCGAGTGGGGCAATCCCAGGTGCAAAATAAAACCATATTTACCACGTGTGTTACACATTTTTTGACATCCTTACTGATTTTCATTTCATTTGTATTCAAGAACACAAATCACTAAATGATACAGTAGCTGATGCTGTCAGACGAAAGCGTTTTGTTTTCTTTGTTGCATTTACATTCCGAACACTTGAGCATCGTCTCACTTTTAGCATTAGTGCTAACAATTGAACTTCTTTCTAAAATTTTATTTTTTCTTGTTCGAAATTTCTGCCTTTCAGGGGTGTTTATAAACGATTTCTTTAACATTATAGTACGAAGCACCCTCAGGTATGTCAATACACTTCCGGTATTGACCTTTTAGTACGCTACGTATGTCCTGAAAGAACCGCATTTACGGGCTGCCTAAAACTTTATTTGTTCTGTAGATCAATTGCTCGCGAACGAGCGAAAAAAAATCTAGAAAAATCCCTTAAGAATAGAACATAACGTAGAGTAGAATAACATGTCCGAACCAGCTTGGAGTTCTTATCAGGCGGTTGAGAATACAGTTCTAAATGCCAAAATCAATTGCACATGCTGCATCCTCGAGAACGAATAATGAAGGTGCTGATCCGAACATGTCCGTCCAATTTACTAATTTTCAATTCACATGGAGACAGTCGAAGGAGAGATCCAAGGTTATTCGTGAATCACTTCTGGCGTAATATATTAACTCTATCGTGTTCTGCACAATATTATGAAAAAAGGTTCTTTTGTTATTTTGATGAGAAACGCTTCGTCATTTCACAGCAGTCTAACAACGAATTTTCTTTTTAGAAAACGTTCATAAATATGTCAGGGAAATACGGAAAATCTACTTTCTTCCAATATAAAGACGAAAATTGCGTGTGTATATTGTATGTAAAACGAGGAAAAATGTATATAAATTTGCATCGTGAATGACTAGCGTTACTATTAAAAATTAGTAAAAACATTGCTTGTGAATGTGTGTCACAGGCATCTGGGAGTGCTGAAGAACCACGAATCTTGCTTGCATCGTTGGTTAGAGGTAATATTAACAGGAAATTGATGGAATTGATTTTTTTAGGACCGAAATTGTGCCCACTTTATCTGTCACGTGAATTCCCTCCCTGACCATCTTTTACCTTTTGGGAATATATATTGGGATACAAATTACCGTAAGTAGATGAAGAGTTTTTTTATGGAAATGATTCATAATTTTCCGCTTTAGTGCACAAGTAAATGTTTCGCAAACAAGCGACATTATGAGAATAAAGTTTCATTACCGACGATTTCAACAACATTTCATTACAACGACTGGTATAATCTTTGTATATAAGAAAATAAGGCAATAAAAATCACATGCAATGGTCGTTGTCGAATTTTAATCGTCAAAATGGGGTTACCAAGAGCAGTTGATAAGCGTTGCTCAGCGCATTTATAGTAAGCAGCTCTACCAACGTGCGCTACGAGATATTTTCCGAAATTCAAATATTGACTAAAATGAGTTGGTCAGAAGTGCAGTTAAAAAGAGAAAAAAGGTTAGAGGGGTGTTTTGCAGAAGAGAAATTCCCACCGTGGTCTTCGTAGTGGTTCGGAAGTGATCGAAACGAAACGATAAACATGTTTTTTTAAATTTATTTCCGGAGATACACTCCTTCAATTAAAGAAAGAAATTGTAATGTTTCTAAATAAAAATATTGTGTCCTTCTAAATGAAGTTCATTCAATGCTTGTGTTTATTTCTTACTCTTATTTTCATTATGACTGGTGTCCAATTGTAACTTGTAACGTGCTATTACGCTTTAAAAAAGTTCATTAGAAAAGGTTTCTTTCCTTTGTGGTATTATTTTATGTGTTTTCATGAAAAAATGCATTTTTGGGTTGATTGTTAAAAAAACTGAGAAAACTGAGGTTCTATCCTACAATATCACCACTTCAAATAAACAACATATTTTGTATTGTCATTGATTATCTCTAAGAATTTATGGATTGTGGGTAAAAGTTCTTTTCTTTGCGCGTCTTTGGGTCCATTGTGCCAATAGGTGATGGCATGGGCGATGTGTTCAGGGGCGGTGATTTGGAAGTGAGACTGAATTGGAAGGGGCGACAGTGTGGCACACGGGGTGACTGAGGTGGCGGCGGAGGCGGCAGATGGGAAGCGTTGGAGGAAGTGGGTGGTGCTATGTGATTATGTGGGGAATAATGGTTAGCAGGGAGATGGTCGACTCTGCAGGATATGAGGCGACATGAAGATGGTTGTTGGCCGTAGCAGCAGAGACGGGGGCGAGACGGGGGCGAGGCGGGGGCGAGGCGGGGGCGAGGCAAAAGGCGGAGATAGAGATGGGCTGAGGAATGTGTGAATCACATCGTATGGAGCGGTGTGAGTGTTGCCGGGGTGAGCCTTGGCGTCTGAGTGAGGTCGAAGGCAGAGGTGGAGAGCGGTTTCTAGACCAGGGAGGAAGGCGGGGCTGGCAGGACGGCGGCAATAGCAGGACGGCGAGGATGACAGGACGGCGAGGATGACAGGACGGCGAGGATGGCAGGACGGCGAGGATGGCAGGACGGCGAGGATGGCAGGACGGCGAGGATGGCAGGACGGCGAGGATGGCAGGACGGCGAGGATGGCAGGACGGCGAGGATGGCAGGACGGCGAGGATGGCAGGATGGCAGGACGGCGAGGATGGCAGGACGGCGAGGATGGCAAGACGGCAAGGATGGCAGGACGGCGAGGATGGCAGGACGGCGAGGATGGCAGGACGGCGAGGATGGCAGGACGGCGAGGATGGCAGGACGGCGAGGATGGCAGGACGGCGAGGATGGCAGGACGGCGAGGATGGCAGGACGGCGGGGATGGCAGGACGGCGGGGTGGCAGGCTGGTGGGCCAGTAGGGCGATGGGGCGGCACGGCGCCGAGGAGGCAGGTCGTTGGGGCGGATGACACGTGAATGACGCCATGTAGGGCGGCGGCGTGTGGGTGGCCGCCGGGCAGAATCAGCGGCGGAGCTCCGGGCGTGGACAATGCACAGACGCAGCAAATGACAGAGCAGGCGGCGCGGCGCAGTCACACAGGCGCTGCCGGTGGCGGTGCGCGCAACCTCTGTGGCCGCGCGCAAATGACTCTTCGCGGCCGGATGCATCTTGCGGACGGCCCTTGCTGTCACTCGGCGCTCACCCGGGCACAGCAGGCGAGCGGCTTTGTGGACGGCCGGGAACATTTGCTCAGCGTGGAAAATTCAATTTGAACAAATGACGTTGAAAGCACTGTTGCCATTCTTTTCGCCCGTTTTCACATGTTTATTACAGATTATTGTTATTTTTCTTTCAATATTCGGTACTAATTTGTTTTAAATAATTAACATTAGTTATTACATCTGTACTAATTATCTAGAATTATTTAGATGTGATGCTGATAAGCATGTTGTCTGATTTTCTTCTCTTGATTAGGTGTGTTAATATTGATTTTTAATTAGTATTGTGCACTACTTGTTTTTAATTACTCTATTTTTAAGATTCTATTTCTTCTCTCATTAATTGGTCTGAATGTTGTAGTTATTATTATTATTATTATTATTATTATTATTATTATTATTGAACATTACACATAAAGCAAACGTTTGCGGGGTATGTGTTATTCTTTGTTGTTTAATTTTATTTTGACATGTTCGAATCGAATGAAATATTTTCTATTTGCACACTTTTGCTGCGTCTATTCATCAAATGAATCTGATATGCATGAGCGTTGACTGCTCATGCGTATGCCTGCTTTGCAGTAATACACTATATTATGCTTTGCAGCCATTTCTACTAATTTCGTAGAAAATGAAAACATTATTTCAGTACTATTTTCATAGATTCAAATCATAATATGCAGTATATAATGTAATACGTAATCAAACGTTCTAAATATTATCTAGAAGACATCTTAGAACTTGAATCAAAATCTTTTTCCTGAATATCACTTAACTACACAACATAAATATGTAATAAACGTAACTGTATTTCTATATGACTCCTTTCTAACTTATATTTTTCACAGGCGATTTTTGTAGTAACATTCCTTCTTTGTTGATATTTTATGGTAAGATAATAGAGAAAAACTACAAGGCGAAGGGATCATACAAACGTCACTTTTCTTACCGAGTGAACACGTTCCTCAAGAATGAGAAAATGATTGGGCTTCTCAACGAACTTCAAACATCATACATTGCATTCCGTGACTTCACACTTTCGGCATGCGTCTCGTTGAACCTGTCGTGGGCGAGGCCTTCACGTCCATCGAATTCTCCAATTACACCGCCTCTTCGGTTGCAGAAGCACCAACACCACCACGGGCCTCTCCAGAGACAAAGTGCACGCGCACAGTCCGGCTTATGGAAGAAAATCGGATGCGAAACACAAGAGGGGAAACGTCAGACGATTTTTCTGGTGCGGCAACGTAGTGGTTTTTTACATTGAGACGAGACTTCAAAGCTGAAAGGTGCTGTTGAGAATAGACTTTTACTCCTCAACAAGACATAACATTTGCATTTTGAAGTGCACTTCCTTGTATTGGAATTCGTGTACAGGAAATGTTTGTTTCTAAACACATTAAATATTTAAAGCAACATTACATAGCGAAAATGCATACCATCATGCTAATTAGCAACCCTCATAACTGCATTTTCGTATTCCATTTCCTCTTCACTTCATTTTATTATATAATTATGAAATACTTGATCTAATTAAAAATAAAGGATTAATCCAGCATCTTAAATAGTTGAGTTTTCCAATCTTTATGAGTTCAAACATAATATAAGCTAAACTTAAGTTGAAAGGTAACCTTTTTTCCTTTCTGAGCAAAGTTGACTGAAATGGAGTTGTGTATGCTAATTATTATAATGAGTTCTTTCTCAACACATGCAGGCTGTGTGAAGCATTTTATGTTTATCATAACTACATATCTTTCAGTTTAAATCGATGCCTGAAATAATCTGTAAATGAGGACCCGGACACCATCAGATTCTCCACCTTACAGTTCATCAAGTATTGTCTACAGTTCCAGGCTAATTCCCTTTATCTGCGGTAATTTGGGGTAATTTAAAATGTCATGATACAATAATTTGAAAATTCACTCTGAATATCCGGATTTATTAAACACAAAAAAATTCAAGGATCACTGTCAGTCTCCAGTAGCGTTGCTTCCAGACTTGCAGCTGTTTCGTCAAATAAATCACAATTCATTTAAATACCCTGCGATATTATGTAATATCAACTGCAAAATTGTTTCCACATTTATTTTTTGAGTTGTTTCCCCATTGATGAAGTTTTTTGGTTAATGTCAACATAATATTTAAAATTGAGAGAGTTAAAAATGTTTGAAAATATTTGAGATAGGTTCAATAATATTTCATTACAGAAATAATTTAATACATTTCACTACGTTTACAATATTTTTATTCTTTTCATACACAGCATGATTTACATAAATATTTGTACATTAAATAAAAGTAATTATTTTAGAATATTTATTGCCTGTGAAGCATCAAGTGCATCTGTCTTGCAGTTCTTAAAAATTCTATTCCATATAACACTTACTAAGATAAAACGAATTGGCATTGGTGAGGCAGAGCACCAAAACAATTAGCTTACAGTAATGAGAGATACAGATACTCATCCACAACAGACACAATTATAATATTTATTATAGCTGTGATTGTTGTGGATGATTATCTCTATCTCTCATTATAGATTACCACAAGGTTTCTGCTACCACCACGAAATTTAATTAGCTTACAATTATTTCCATTCACTGTTCAATGCGTCTTAAATTTCCTTTTATGACTTCTCTCTTTTATATACGACGGCTCTTTTTCTGTCACTTGACGTTCTATCTTAAAAGTGTTCGAAACACATCAACTGCCGTTTCAGATTAATCCGATCTCTATCACAACATACAAAACTAATCCAATTAGCTTATTTTTCTCTTAATTAAATTACGCGCTTAAAGAGAACAATGTAATTTTATACATGTGGATATCCTGTCAAATTCAATAAAGAAATTTCCGTTGTAATTAGTACCATTTTGTCAAGACTACAATTCAAGAGAGTTTAGTGAGAGATTCTTTAGATTAATTGTTTGCGAATTACATTTATTTCATCTTTTATTATAAATTAAAACATCGCAAATTATCTCTTACTATTCACACATGAAACTTTCATTTAACAAAACTAATCATATGATGAAAGCAAAAGGGTGTCATTTGAAAAGTTTATCCCAAACAGACGCATAAATATTAATTACATTCAGTATGTGATAGATGTGACTAATTATCAGCAACTCAGTCTACTCTATACACAACTTATTCGAGTGTTTCAGTAATACATTAGAACCTCTATAACATGAACTCATGTATTTCGACTTTCATAATATTTTGATTTCCTTTCATTGCTCCTAGCTTTCCAATGAATTCAAAATGAATTTGGCCAGCCGAAGCCTCCATTTCTTCCCAATCTCAAGACCGAGCTTCCACTGTTTATTACAACAGAAATATTGAATACGAATTTCCCCTTGTAAATCGGCCTTCAAATGTCTCTTTTAATTACTTTAGGAATAAAGATTACTCGATTAGCGATTACATCGATTACTCGAACTTCTGTAAATCTGATGATATCGAATTTTTTCCGCCGCCTTTCACTTTCCTGCGCATTTAAAATCGAAATTTCTTAGGTCTAAACAGTATTCGATATCTCGATTGCTCGTCAGGCTCAAGATATCGACGTTCCAGTATTAGGTAGTTTCGGCACGACACAGAAAAAGCAATCGACTACACTTTCGTGCCTCTTCACATGCGCCATTCGAAATCAAACTCCAAATCGAAGTGTCAGAAAATACGCTACTCTGCCGGATTTAGCGGACTATTTATATTGCATACTAATCGATTACTCGGTATATCATTTGCTGTATCGAATTTTCACAACTCTGGCAGCAAAGTGTGCTGCTAAGTGTATGTTTCAACATGAAGTTGATAACATTTACCTGTATAGACAAATATCTTTCTGTACATGCTATTGGTTATATTTATTTAATATTATAACTATGTAAAGTAATTGTATATGTATATCGGTGGTTGCTTGGTAGCTCTAGTAGAACAAACACGAATCAGGAGGTTATGGCATTGTGGGAATTTACCGCACTCTGTCACCACAGTTGGGAACTTCTTCTATTTCGACTTAAACGTTTGTGCAAAACCTATTTCTCGATAGCTACTTGGCTGTCTGGGAGATGATGCGTCCCAGGCACAGATGCCAATGTTTGGGCCGCCTTCCTCCGACCTCGTTCCTCAGGGCGAAATTCATATTTCGCCCTGAGGAAGGTCGCGGAAGAATGGCGGCCGAAATGTTGGCGCCTGTGCCTAGGACGCGGCATCTCCCAGACAGCCATGGAGTTACTGATTCCGGCCGCGGAAGCCTACGCTCTCCTGTTTCTCGACCTCACCAGCTGTTTTCACCGATAGTGCTGTCGATTGCTCTAACGCAGTGTTGTCAAGGTCGATGCCACGAGCGGGAGTCCGTGGCACGCGTGCCACGACGAAATCGCCCCTCCACGCAGTTCGTTACCCCGCCACCAGAGACAACTCCGTCGCTATTGTAAAACGGCGGGGTGACTAATAGTTTCCCTTCCCGATGCCAGAGATGCTCGTGGCATGGCACGGTGCCGCGAGGCGTGCCACAGCCACCAGTAGAAGACCTTGACAGCACTGCTCTAACGCTTCGCCGTGCCCCCCGCGAGTGCGAAGGGCCGCTCACCGCCAGGGCCCCCGCCGCCGCGTGACGGGCGTGGAGGGAATCTGCGGCGCCGCGGCGCCGGCCGAGGCGGGCGCGGGGGTGGGCGGCAGAGGGGGGTCGGCACCGGGGGGCCGTCGCCGCCGCAGGCGCCGCCGCCCCAGGGAGATGATGGTCGCGCCGACGGGCAGCGTGCCGTTGGCGATGGTCACCGTTCCGGCGGTGGTGGCGTTGCGCAGCAGGATCGGGAAGGTGGTGTTCCCGATGGTGACGATGGGGATGGTGGTGTTGCCGATGGTGACGAAGGTGGCGTTGGCCACGCCCACGCCCACACCCACGCCGTTGCCGCCGGTCAGTCCGCCCAGCCCGGCCAGCCCGCTGAGGCCTGCGAGTAGGGGGGGTTCAAAAATCACTGGCTTTGAATCAAATGAATTTTCTGTAATCATTGAAATCTATACGAGGTGTTGGCTCTCCATCGTAATTCTTTATTGTGGCATAAAGCTTTTTCGGCCGCATTGCGGCCATCTTCAGTGCTACAAAAATAATAATAGTAATAATGATAATATATCTAAGTTACAAAAATTAAAAAATTAAAAATTTTTTACAGAATATTGTTATGAATTAGATTTTAAAGAAAACTATAAAATGTGAAATTGACATATAATTTTTAAAATGACAAATGAAAATTAAATAAAATAAATGGAATCTATTGCAAATAATATTATGAAACAAATTCGAGTGAAAGAAAACTGGAAAATTTTAATAAAATGTGAAAATGGAAACATAATTTTGAATAACAAATGTACGTTCTGAAGAGGGGTAAAAAACAGGAAATGAATAAATATGTAACTAAATAAATAAATTAATTAATTAATTAATAAATTTAGGTGAGCAAACTGACGTACCCATTAGAGGCGACCGTGGTCAATTTTCTTTACATACTTTTCATCAAAATCGTCTAAAATTTAAAGAATGGAATGCAGGTAGCATTTATTGAATACCTAATACACGAAATATATCTGGATTATTTTAATCCGTAATACGCCAAACCAATTTTTGCTTGTCTACAATGCCTTGTTATATTGGTTTCATTGCTAATTAAATGTATGAGAATTGTTCAGCGAAATACTTCAATTATAAACGTGTTTGATATTCGTCAATGATCCACCAAAGTAGCGTTTACACGAATTAATAGAAATTCCTAGAATGTACGTTTCTTTTAATTTCATGTATCAGAATTGAAAAGTTTATTTCAATTGTTTCACTTATTTAAACAGGTATCAACGCAAAAAGTTTGGAAATAATTTTGGAAAAAACATACTTAGTTAATATTTTAAATCACATTATTAATGTTTCTTATTAGTTTCCGTAAACAAACTTTATTAATTAACAAAATTCAATTTTAATGAATTATTTTAATAACGATAATACTTACAATAATTCCCAAATTCATAGTATCTGTGTCTTTAACTGACAAAAAGGCTACTAAAAGTACACTAATAAACTAAGTGTACACTAATAACACATTAACAAAGAGTATACTAATAAAAATATCTTTAAAATCCAATTTAAAAAAAACATGTAGAAGAAAACTCCGTTTAATGTACATTGAAGTGAATAATATTATTCGAAGATGCGACTTGCTCCTTCGTAAACTACGCGTCCTCTCTTCGTACCCGCGAGTCCTCCGTAGCTGCCTCCCGAGGTCACGAGGTAGGAGCCGAGGACGGGCAGCAGCTTGGGCAGCAGCGCGGCGAAGACGGCGGCGGGCGCGAGCACGGCCTTCTTGAGCAGCAGCTTGACGAGGAGGGCCGGGAGCTTCACCACGAACTCGGCGCCCAGCGCGCCGATCAGCGCCTTGAAGAGCGCCGCCAGCCACCACTTGAGGCCCGGCTCGCCGTCCGCGCCGCTCAGGAACACCGGGAGCGCGCCGCCGCCGGGCGCAGACGCCTCGACGGGAGGACCTGCGGGCAGGGCGACATGCCACGCGTCCACTTCCGAAGACACGAGCCGGAAATATCGCGGAGAGAACAATACTGCCCGCTGCGCAGAATACGCACTTTGTCTGTGCGTGCTTCCTGTAGGAGTTCCAGACGTTCTCCCTGTCGGCTAGGTTCGGCTGTATTCCAGGACAGCAATGTAATTAGTAGTCGCGTGACTTTTCTTGACGTCTGAGCTTCCTAGTGCTCAACCCCGCACGAATCGGCATGGTTTGGTCCAAACCACACACGGAACAGCACGGCATAATTATCAGGGCTGCCTACCACTGCTTTCAAATTCAAGCGATGATTCAAATTATTCAGAAAACGAAAATTAAGTACATACTAACTAAATATGTACTTAATACTAATATCAAGTACTAATATCATATCTCATTAATAAGTAATGCTATTATTAATTATTTTCACTTGCAGTTGCTATTAATTACTTTATTTTTGTTCTGTTTTATTGTCTATAATATCTTGATGAATTAAGAGCGAAAGAGATGCGAAAAGTATTAATAATGTTACAGTTGGCACCACCCGTCTGGTGTGACGTAGGCAGTAATGTCTTCCCCCTGCACCCCGCACTGAGAGACGTCAAGAAAAGTCGGGCGACTAGTACCGAGCACAAGGCAGAAGTAAGCGGAACAGAATAATCCTACCAGCTCAACTATTGTTGAACTATAGAACCTACTAATTTCCCCGTTTTAATTACCGGATGCGACCCGCAGGCCATTATATTTAGTCTTCTTGCTGAACGTTGCAAGCATAGCTCACAGGTACTATCGACTTGATCCTGTTTACTGGAATAGGGGTCACAATGTGAAATTTGATGCGCGGCGGGCAGCATTGACTTCTCGCGCGGACCTGCCAGGACCTACGGAACCTATTCACGTTAGTCCAGTTCCCTACGCTAATCACTTCCTATTTGGCGTCCATTATTTCGTGCTAATAGGGTCCATTTAGAAATTTGTTTGTTTGTTTTTCACCTAATAACGTCCCGAATTTCTCATTCCCACCATGAATATTTACATTTTGTGAAGGTCCCAAAGTAACCCCAGAATAACCATCACAGCAGTTGTTTAATTAAATTTTTTACCATTTTCACAAACTCTTATAACATTCTTTGTTTTATGAACACGATGAACTGCCCGATCTTGCACAGCGACTTGGTTTTCAAGGTAGAGACTGCTTGACCTTGATTTCACTGGTTGGGTTTCAAAATTCCCCTCGAGCTGCTGAGCAAGCGAGCCACAAAAAACTCGAGTAGCTCCCCCCCCAAAAAAAACATTTGACGTATAAAAAATTATAGAATTCTACATTTTACGACCGTCATGAAGAGCTCAAAAGACACATCTAATTGCATCTTGAAAAATATTGTTGACCTCAAAAGATAGAAAGAGATGCAGAAGATACAAGTATACAAAACATGTATTTACTTGCCCCATTCCTGCATGCATTTCTCTGAAAACTGCATGGCAACATCTTCAAACGTTCAATAATGGCAAGAGGTACTAAGATTTCGTGACTCACTCTATATTAGTTTCTCTTTAAATTCAAACGCCGTTATGTGTCAGCGGATCTAAGAGTCCATCACCGCATGGGTGACAGGCACGAACGCTAGCTACACAGATGCGACATTGGTCAAGATGGCACATTACACATCAAGATCCAAGGATTAAACGAGCGGCTCCTTGATTATTAAGCCTTGTGGTTGCTGTCATAACCACAACCACGAGTACCATCGGGTTGGGTGGTGGGATCCATTACTGACACCTCCGAGATAATCCTGTAGTCTGGAAGGCAGATCAAGATTCAATGATATACATGAACAATCTCTTTAAACACAGGCTCTGTCGAAGTCCATCTATGACTGAACTCAAGGAAGTATCCCAGGGTGAGCATTGGTCACTGTCGCCGACCATTAGCTGTCAAATCTGCGTGCAAGGGCAGATTCTAGCCACAGATTCACTTTTATTTCGATTTATTTTTGTCTCCCACCAATAAGTTGATAAATCCAGTTGATTAGTACGAATATTGTACTGGGTTCTTCTTAAAATTCTCATTATTTGTGAATAATTGCATAAATTAAACTTCTTCTAGTAATTGAATAATATATATTTACGTAAAACATCATGAAATATAGAACCTAGGTAGAGAAGTGGAGTTGCCTGATTATGACTAAAACATTGATGTGATATCATTGATTAACCTAAAGTTGGGTTGTTTGTTTTTTCACTCTTGAAAATATGTTCAAAATTACAGAATGTTAAAATATATTGCCCTTAGTTAAAGTTCAGTTTTCATGAGAAGAATACTTCATAATCAAAGAGAATAATCGAGGCCTATTTACAATTAATACACACACAATTATCATATTGGTTGCAAATACGAAAGATAAATTAGTTAATATAAAGATAAATTAACCGATGTCTTAGCGATGAGAACAGAGAAACAGAGATTCCCTGACAAAATCCATTACGAATTCGTTTTGTCCTCGCAAATTCTTTTTGGTATTGACTTTACTCTTGTATCTAGAATATCACATATTCGAACAAACAGCTATTAATGGTATTACTTCTATACAAGTATGAAATATGAAGTCTTTCCTTTTCTGTCACTAGTTGATCTATCAAATGCTTTTACCCCAGTCTTCACGAGTTTCGAGAAAAGCAATAGATAAAAAAACCTTTCTACAGCTTGTTCCACTCTTATTTCTTATTATATTCATAATGTTCTCTTTAAAACGCAGAACTAGCATATCATTTTGGAATCACTGTATGTTCGAAAATGTGCAATTAGTTTTATGTAATACAGGCTACCCGTATGCACTGTATAATATCTGTTTATTGATATTAAGTGTATTTAACATAAAATCAAAATGTCTTGAAGAACAAGAAATTAGGAATAAATAATTAAAAATAGTGAACATACTAACAGGTTTTACTTTTCAAAGTGTATTTGAAATGGAAAACTTGTCCCGATATGCGTTTCTTCCTTGCTACTTTTCTCTTTCTAGTGAAGAATGTACACCGCCTTCATGCTGACTGTCGAAACTGATAATTGTTTTCTTGTAACCCTATTACATCTACAGCTGATTTTTATCTTTTATTGGCAAATGTCTTTACTGCCAGCCCCAGTGGTGCACAAGGTTGGTATAAAATAAAAATGGGTGTGTTTATCGTGTGATTGATAGTTTGATGTTTGATTGATTGATTGTTTCCGGAAGTGCCAACTGCTGTGGTCATTATTCGATAAGCGTATTCAATACGTGCTGTGAATGTTACATAGCGAGAAGTTTCGGTGTTCCTCCTCCGCTAAAAGTGATATCCAACACTGACTTGCACGTCGGCTTGTGGCGGTTTCCCTCTTCCGGGTATCTCCGCCAAGGTGCACCTCTGCAGTTGAGACAAGTTCTAGGCTCCGTCTTATATTCCAACATGTGTGGTAGTGTAGTGCATGTAAATGTGTATGTCTTCCAGGAAAAAAGGAATGGTCAAGGATGGGGAAGGAAAGGCAGCGTACGGTCCATGACCCGTTTGTTAGGGCACCGCTCCTGCATTCGCCTAATATTGATTGGAGAAACCACGAAAAACAAACGAATAGAACAGCCGGCCTTTAAAATTCTCCTCCAGATTATAGCAGAATACTATCCAGGTAGCTAGTTCCGAAAATTCGCCAACTTCGGGACTCGAACCCTTGAACCTACCGCTCAGAGTGATGCAGTGCCAACGGTTGTTGCCCCTGAGCTAACTCTGTCGTGCGATGTTGGTATAGAAGTCAATGACAAACATTCATGTATCCCACGCACTATCCATATATGTCTTGATGTGTTGAGTTCCTGCGGAGCTCAAGATCCTCAATTGCCTCAAGTACCGAGTCTTCGAAATTTTGCCGCCCATGTTTGATCAATGGCCCCTCAGAAGTAGAAGAGGCCTTTTCTTCTGTGCGAACTAATAAAGTATGGTCGCTCTTCGCTTCGATAGATATCGTGTGAAATTCTGTCTCTAAAAATTTCGTAATAAATACTTTCCATGTTGAATACAATGAAAGAATTTACACAGCAATTTTTAAATATCTGAAAGGAAAGAGTATGTTGGGGTAATATAATTTTTATACTGCAAGGAGACACATACTGATGATTGGTAAACATCGTTGTCTATATACGCACTCAATTTTTAATCTGTTCTTAGATGTCTGAATATTACGCACTTTTATTTTTTCGTTTTAAAAGGGAAAATTGCTACAGAGTGAACCTCTACTAGCGATTGTCCATAAACTGCCCGGTACATCATATAGGCCCATACGGCACGTAGCTAAGTTCTTACTAAAGAAAATTAGATACTGCAACTAAATTGCAATGTGCCAAAGAGTAAGTTTAATTTTACAAATATTTCGAAATACCTCAAATTTCTGACCACCCCGACAGATTAGAGAATCGTAAAGCCGTACTCGGGACTTTTGGGATGTGATATAGCGTCTTGTGTTGCGAAACATAAACATTTCAAATAATCGATGTCATTTTCTGCACAATGAACCATTCGTACTAAATATGCCCCCATTAAAGTAGTTCCAGTGACCGCGGGTTCCCGGAAGGGTGACTGTCCGGGAAGCCCGGACACTAACGGTGCTGAGCTAATCGGCTAGGAGATGGACATGGATAAAAGGCAATGACTGACTTGACTGACTCGATTGACTTGACTGGTTTACTATATTCAAGGAGAATTACGCTAAACCGACTCGGGACGTTGTTGCGCTAATAACAGAACTTCAAAAAATTCCTTGGAAGTTGTGACACAAGTACCAGGTATCTCTGCAAAGAAAATTACTTCTGTGAAACATGGTTACACATTACTTAAAATATGTTTCTTTCATATTCATTTAAATCCAGGCAATCTATTTGGACGAAATTAACGTTAACAAACTAAATGCAAATGGCGAACGTGTCATTGACTGCTTGAGAGTGATTTCGCAAGGGAAAAGATTGCAGAAATCCGTCAGTCTGGTTAAATTAAAAATTGTTTCGAGTTTTAAAGGCTGGGTACTTGGTACGTGAATGTAAAATATAAATGGGTCAACTACGTTCTGTAGCATTGTGTGATCATGGCTCTCTTCAACCAAAACTCACCCGGGTAGTGTGGCCGGCTGTGGTGCGGCGAGTAGGTCTCGTACGGGAAGGATGACGCGACCGGCCTCTGCGGCCGGGGTGGTCCCGCTGGTCCGGGAGGCCGCGGCGGTCCAGGCGGTCCAGGCGGTCCGGGTGGCAAAGGTGGTCCTGGCGGCCCGGGTGGCTCTGGCCTAGAGAAAGCTGCCCCCTGACCCGAGGGCGCCGACCCATAGAACGGGTAGAAGGCAGCTCCGTACATGAGGTCGGCGTACTGTCGCAGATCGGGCTCTAAGCCTCCGCTGCTACCTCCCCCGCCTCCGCCTCCACCACCACCTCCTACTCCTTCTCCTTCTCTTCCACCACTTCCGGCTGCCTCATGTCGGTCACCTCCAACAGTGACGATCCTAGAATTGTTGCGTGAACGTTCCTCGCTCATAGATGCCTCGGACAGCAGTGCTACCAAAATAACGGTAATCGCGCCGGAGACGGCAAAAGGATAACTCAACATTATGAGCATTTTGTTTCTTCAACAGAATACTGCTATACACACAATTCTACTCCTTTGACCAAATCTAATATTTTATGAAAAATAATTAAATTCTTAAAATCGAATTTTGAAAATTCTAATTGAATGGTATTAAAAAAGTTCGCAAACTAAAAAATCTACTTAATGTTGTTCCAGAACAACGATGAACTATTGCAGGATTGCTACGTACGATTTCTGCAAATGTGCGATTCGAGTATCAGTAGTTCTTTCTCGATTAAACTTTACGATCTTTCGGACTCTTGCTATGACATTGTTTCCCAGCAACACCACTCTCCGAGTTCTTCAACCGAAAGCGAAGCGGCCGCCGAGATCGCGAGTCGGGGCGGTGGCGGAGAGCAGTCGCGAGTCGCGAAGGGGGAGCGGGCGGCGCGTCGTGACGCTGCGCGACGCCGACAGCGACGCCGCGCGACGCGCAGGCGCCGTTTATATGCAAAGGTCGGCGTCGTCGCGACGTTCTGCGCCGCTGCTGGAGCAGGTCGCCGCCGGGGCGCAGGGCGGGGCGAGGAAAGCGAAGGTGGCCAAGCGGCTCGCGCACCACGCCCTGCGTCGCTTTCGGTCGCAGGCAGACGGAAGGACGGAACTCGACAACAGGGACCGGGAGAGATGGCTCAGTGCATCAACCTGATCTCATTGCATTCCCTCTGACCGGGAGGTTCTAGGTTCGAGTCCCGACGGCGGCAGAATTTTCTACCCTAGCTTGTCGAATTCAGTCGCTGTCTGGAGGAGAATTCTAGCGGCCGGCTGTTGTGATCGGTAGTTTTCCGTGGTTTCCCCGATCAACACCAGGCGAATGCCGGAGCAGTACCATAACAAACGGGTCACGGACCGCGCGCGATCTTTCCTTCCTCTTCCTTGTCGTATCCTCTCCTCTTACACACACATTTACACTAACATGCACTACACTACCACACATGCCGGGAGACCAGTCGGGAGCTTACAGCTTGTCCCGACTGGGGTGGTGCCCCGCTGGTGGAAGATACCTGGTTCAGGGGAAAAAACCCACTAGTCGACGGTAGTTCGGCGCCAGATCTCGCCATCCAGCGGGGAAAAGATCACCGCCACCTCCCGAGAAAAACACGCTCTACACATACGGGACTAATGGCCCAAGTAGTTGACGCGCCCGGAAACACGAATCACTCAATCAAACAATCAATCGAGAACAGGGCTGGCAAACCGGAGCATGTGCGTGCTTGGAGGAATGAAAAGTCGGGCAGGGGGAGGGTTTTTTTGTGTGATTTATTAATCGATTAGTGATTCCGGGCACGTCAATTGCTAAGTTCATTATTCCCGTAAGTAAAGTGCATGTTCTTTGCTCGGAGTTGGCGGCGGTCTTCCCCGGTGGATGGTGGGATTCGACGCCAACCTACCAGGTTTCCCCTACTAGGTCCTTCTGGTCACTGGTTTAAGTAGAAAAATAGACTTCTAACTGACCTACATATAAATCACTGTTTTCGTCTCAGGGATCTTGAAAACTGATTAAACCTCCAAAATAGCGGCCTTGAATTCTTAGACAGATCCAACGATTTTCCTCCGTAATATAGATTGGTGCGTGCGTGCCTGTACTTGCTTGTATTATGTGTGCGCGTGTGCGTGAGCGCGCTGCATTAAAAAAAATCTTGATATCCTATTTTGTGCTTACTTTGGGAGATTTTAACGCGCTTGTATAATTGCGTAAACGTATCATTTAGGGCCGCCCGAGCATAGGTCTACAAGTGCCCGCACAAATTACTTGCCCGCCTGCGAAGCCCGGCGCTACTGACACGCAACACTCACCGTGCTGAATACTCGGATTGCCTTGAGATTTTACCAGCTTGTTCAGCACCTTTCAAAACACCTACATACAAATTTTTACGTGCTATGAAGCATTGCAAGCAGTGTTTTTGCGAAAATTAGTATTGGGACCTTTCTTGACCTTACCGACCGTGGAAGGGCTGAAATCGCTGCTCGCCGCTGGTTCTGCGGACGTTACTCATACACCGCGCCTGCACTATCGGCCTGTCGGCAAGGTCTCAGTTTCTTGGAGGGCAGACGGGGTGACAAAAACGGGTGTTTTCTTTGCAGATTCAGATGGAACGAACGCGCTTGGAAATCTGACACCGGCTGATAGACGCTGCGGAACGTTCCTAGCGCTGCCGAAGCAACGGCTCGCCCGCTGCGGGAAGCGCGAAGGTTACGAAAGGTCCTGATACAAAATGCCTATAAAACACTATTTGTAATATTCCATGGCACTTCAAAATTTGCGTATATAGGTTTTGCATGGTGTTCTATCAGCTGGTGAAATTTCATGTCAATCCGAGTATCCAGCACGGTGAGTGTTGCGTGTGAGAGCTCCCCTTCCTCCGCCCTCATTTCCCCTCCAATCCCAGAGAGGGGTGAACACGCGCAAACTAAAGCGACGCGAGGTGGGAAATAGTGGCTTCATGCAACACCCCAAGCCTCCACACTGAGCTTGTGACGTAGTGTCATGGCGCCCAGGGTAGTCCTAGGAAACAGCGGGATTTGCACATGGTGATAGCAACGGTGAGAGTAACAACGGTGTCTTGTAATTCGAAAGCTGTGGAGATTCTAGGATGATTATTCCAATCGGTGAAGATATTCAGTATTAATTTTAGGTATTGGTACCAGCATATCTGTGATGTTTCTTCCGAAAAGCCATATAGATGTGCTGTACTAAACTGCCGTGCGCTGCCGTGGGTATTACAAGGTGAGTCCAAAGTCCACGTATTTGGTTTCTCAAAAGATAATGAAGTGCGACGAAAATGGCTTGCTGAACATCGAAGGGGAGTTGCTTCATGGGAAAACAGGTTAGCAGATTTGTTTTACCAAACAACTGAGATTTGAATTATGCTTGTATTTTTTACTGTTTCTTACTATTTCATGTTTTATTTTCTTTTTAAATTCTATAAAAATATTTTTGTCAAGGCGAACTAATGTTTTAATGGCAAACTCGTTCTTTGTTTTTGTTTAGTGTTATATTTTATTAAACTAGTTATTTATAGTCATTAGCAAGAATGAGAAATAAATTAACATGCCTATGTAAGTTAACAATTCTTGCTTATGGACTGACACCTCTTTAGCGTATAAGAATTGTGTATTTGTTAAACCTCTTAATCAAAGTAGGAAGTTTCAATTATTGCATTCTTAAGTAAACACTCTTAGTACAAAATTAAGATACATTCGATTTAAATAATTAATTGTACTCTCCCTGCCTTGAGCATGGTTGTTTGCCCCTTGTCTCTCATGTATGGGCTTCGCGTTCTGTTGACCCCAGATCAGAGGAGTCCGCAAGTGCGTTGGTGTCTAGTGTATGGTCGAATATGCGTCCCATTGGGACGTAAAGGGTAACCGGCTGTCGGCTGGAAAGAGCCTCAGGAATTTTTTTTCTCTGAATTGACATTTTGAAATCTCACTGAATGTTATTTTAATGGTTCATTTCTTTGTGGTTGTGGAGGAAATGAGAATTAAAATAGCTCAATTTGGAAAAAAATAACTGTAAACCATAGAAGTTTTACTATTCTATACTAGAGTGTGCAACAGCGCTACGTGCGGCATTAAATTGAAGAGGAGGAAGTCGGCCATTAGTATGGCAACACGTGGAGTGAGCGTCTGAGATGTGTTGAATGTTGCGGGGATTTTTGTTCGTGTTTTCTTTGTGTGTTCGCTATATCTAAAATGGTGATGTCTTTTGCAGCATTCGCTTGTAGGAACTGTTATTCAGAAGACAGTAATATATCATTTCACAGATAAATCTTGTAATCTTGATATACTAACCTTCTTATATCACATCAATAAACATTACATGAATAAAACTGTTATTACTGTATTTTCCTTTTTTATTTCCCCACCCGCTACTAAATTTGGTAGAGTGAATTTTAATACTAAATTGGAAAAGTTAGTACGCAATTTTTTACATGTGACATGTGTTTGGGAAAGTACAAAAACTAGTTTTCATTTCAGCTATGCAAAACTAATATGTTGGAAGTGCTGCTTGATTAGAAATTTTGAAATATTTTAAGCATAGAACTCTCTTACAGATAAACTTACCTGAAGATCAATTAGCTCAGTGTCTCGTTTGGTAATAATTAAAGTATTATAACTTCAACCTGGGGCACATGCAACTCTATATCCTTAGAGTAAATGCGAAAAATTTAGTAATAGAGAATGTAAGGAATACATACACGAGCATATTTTACAAAGTTTTCTTGGCCCCATTTATTTCCTTACTCTTCACGGACAATGACAATCATTTTCTGGTAGCCTTACTGGTACAATTACTGAAAAATTACTATTTGGTATCATGATGTCTGCATATGAATTCTAATGTGTTTCACTGTGAGCTGTAAATCCATTTAACAGCTTTCAATGTAATTGTGTTGAAATAACCAGTCTGTTGTTTAGTTGTCTTACACCATTCGCATATTTGGCTTATACATAAAATCTCCATAGGGAATATTATCAATTTGACTATTTATAAGAGAGGTTAAATTCTGAATCATGGGTCCCAAAGGAGCAAACAAAAATTGGACATAGTAATCCAAATGTCAGGCTGAGGGTTCTAAGCTAAGCGAAGGTTTCATGCGTAAAATTAAAAATTGTTCAAAAGTAATAGTTTTAGTACATGACAAATACATGAACATGTACCTAAACAAAAACATTAAATTTTTTTTTAAAATTTCGCATTATACAACTTGTCATCCAGCTTACATTCTTTTCAGGTAAAAGTTTCGCTTAAATTTTCGTTCCCCGAAATTTCAAGTATGTAGAGCATGTGACAAAGATATTTCTATCTTCTATGCACATGTGCATATAGTCATTTCATTTAATGGGTAAACTGACGTGCTTCAAGTAGCATGCTTATATTTAGAAAGGATACATCGTATTTCAAATTCCCGCGCAATGTTGCCATACTAATGGCGTCTGGTCGCTACTTCAATTTGCAACCGACTTTCCTTCAGATGGCATACCGGGTGGTAAGGCCTTGATGTAAACTGATTTCTCCAAAAGATAGTCGTGAGACACGTGTTCAGTAATGTCCTACCACTCCGGAACAATTTGTGCAATCCTTACTTTCATATCTCTCGACAGTTGCTCTGGACGCAGTTCCCACGAATTCTACTAAGCTAGTTATCTTGCCCGCGACCTTGACATGCCTGACCTAATAAAAAAACAACATAACCCAACTTTGTCATATGTACTTTTTTTTTCAAGCAAACACGGAAAATAGTCCTTTGTGGTTGTAGTCTCATTCTGCATCTCAATCTTCTCTCTCTACAACCTCTTGTCTTTGATGGATCTCTATCCTCCTTTGCTCTTTCAATTCCTTGTTTCCAAGAGTGATTTGACTTGCTTCTTTTCCTTCCATTTGTAGGATGATGAAATGTACAGTACTTATCCATCTGTCAACACTAATTCCTTTGATGTGACTATGCCATTTTAATGGATTTTTATTTATTATTTTCGTCATGATCTGCAAATAATGAAGGAAAAATAAAATTATCTGATGTAGAACTTCCATACTTCACCTTTTGGAAAGAAAATCTAAACCAACACTAGCATTTTGAAGATGAAAATCATGTTTTCATGAACCCGACTTTTCCTGTATGCCTCTGATTACTATAACAATACATTTTATTTAAAGTAATAATATAAGTGTTAGGATATTACTTTATGTTGTAACATGAAAACTACGCTAATTATTTTTCTATCAACGTTTTCCCGAGCAAACTAAATGTTTGATACTAGAAAATGGTTTAAATTAACACAATTAGTTAACTAAACACAGTCATACAATGTAATTTAATAGAAACGAAATTTTAACGGTGGCGTTTTTGTTATTGCTCACGATAAGCTTTTTGTTATTCTCACGCCGCTCTCTCTTTCTCTGGAGTCTTGAAATCGTGCCCCTGTCACACGGACGTCAACATTTTCAAATGCCTAATTTTTCTCCGTTTCTTTTAATCTGTGCGATGCGGCCATCACGATTTGCGCTAGAAAAAGTGACCTTGTGTCTACCGGCGCTTCGGCTCGCAGGTCAGTCTATTGAGTGAACCAAATGCAACATGATCCACAAGCCTCTTTCCGGAGACTTCCTTCTTAGCCTCAAGAATATCCTGGTACCGTGCACACCCCTCCGTCACAATTTGCCTTCCGGACGAACAAAAGAGCGTTCAGACTATATGCAGGCATTAATGGAAATGTTTACTCATCTGGCCTCTCACTTCCTTTGAAATGTGATACAGCAGGCCACAAAAGTGGGACAAAAGCTATGCGTGGGGTCTGTAATCCGGACGCGATCGGCCGTGAAATGCTCGATATGCTCTTTTAGAAAACAATACGTAGTTTTCAAATAGATGAAATGAAAGAAGATGAAGCGGATATAAGATGTAGAACGAAGGAACTTAAAAAAATAGAGATTCTTGCTACTGAAAAAGGAATGAAAAACAGGAATTAACATTTTTATTGAACAGTTTATTCAAATATTCCATTCTTGTCGTTGATCAATTTGAATTGATATTTAACAGAAAATGTGTAAGAAGAAGGAAATTTGAATACTATCGAACGAAAAGAAGCAGTATTGTAATACGGTCATCTAAGATGAAATGTGGGATGAAAGATTACCTCGGAATGAATGGAAACTGATTCCACTTTTCAGTTTCAGAGTATGAAATAAAGTTTCCATGCGTAAAATGGAAGGAATAAATTAAGAAATCCAAAAAGATGTGAGATAAAAATGCAAAATCATGCGAGCAGAGAGAAATTTACGACATGCGAATTGCGATAACGATACATCTTTTTTATGATGCCGTTTTCTCAGCCTCATGACCATAACTAGAATGAGCCAAGGATATTGAAGGATCAATGAATACGAAATTATGATGGAGCAAGTGGAATGAGAAGCAGGGGAAGGGAAAAACACAAAAATATCTGCCGCGGACCCACCACAAATTCCACATTGGTCGGCCGGGACTTGAACCACACCGGAAGGAAGGTAATTACTATGGTACCGGATGCTGATGAGGTGTTGTTGACGTAATTAAATGATCAAATAATTGAAATCTGCGGCTTCTTTATACCACACATGCTATGAACGTTACTACGCTAATACATGCGTGAAATAGCTCATCCCGCATTGCGCACACACAGGGAAGGCAGTTTTAAAGTAATTAAAACAAATCATACCAATTATGTGAATAAATGCGCATATATTTTCCTCATGAACACTGCAGTAGAGACGATCAAGGCACAATACAGAGAACGAATGGCTCGCCTTACTCTATTGTTCGCCAATATACTTAAAAACACAGTAAATGACGGGGAGGACCTGCTGCCCCAACTCAGCAACTATAGTGCGATTTATAAGTCTTCACGATGGAATATGTCACGGTTTTTCGCGTCTTTCTCAGTCGTGTCGCTACACTTCGGATGATCGCGACCTTATCAAGCAGTGCTAGCGATCATGCGGCATCTAGAGGCAAGACCGAGAAAGACGCGAAATGCCGTGTGGTATTCCATCGTGGCCAAAGGAACTTGAGAGGCAAAGTTATAAAAATCGCAAAGCTATAGAAACGACTCACCTCGACCGCAGCCGGCAACTCACAGCGCCACCCCCTCCGCCCCTCACCGCATTGACGTCACTTGCCGAACATGATACGAAAATAGGGGCGTGGCCAAATCAGGAGGACGGGCAAAAGACGCACAGACAAAACAAAGCAACTATCCTAAACGCGTCTTCGTCAAAATGAATGAACGTATTGAAATGAATATAACTTATGATAATTTCTTAAATATAAATAAAATACGAAATAAGAAAATAATACAAATAAAAAATATTTATTTGTATTATTTTCTTATTTCATATTTTCTTTATATTATTTCTAGCCTGATTGGGGCAAAGCCGTCGAAAACCAGCTCTCTGAATAAATCCATGAAGTTGACGAACATGATTTCAATTATTTCATCACTCGGAGGTTAGTGACGCGCGGTCTGGCCATTATACCACGAGTAGCCCCGCGATAACTATTTGTGACGAAAATCATAATTATAATATTTTTAAATTGTTTATTCAACCTCAAAAGGTTTACATTTATATTTTTTATTTTACGCACGCATGAAAATTGCCTTCATAACTTTAATATTAATAATTGTCATGGAAAATAAGTTGTCAAGACTTCCCATCTCTTTTCACATGTTGAATTAATATGCTGTTTGTTTCATATTGTGCTAAAAAAATCACCAAGTTAGTGATTATTTTCTATCACTTAGGCATAAATGGCTTTACTTGCGACGAACATAGTATTTCCAAGAAACCTAAAAATTGTGCATGGATGTTTAATTAGAATGCACTTATTTCGCTTTTATTCGTCTGATATTTTATTTATGTAGTCATTATGCACATTTTCATGTTATTTTACGAGGCATGTTGTATTTGCTCCACCTTGTTTTGTAGTATATGCATTACCTCATGAAATCTTGATTAGTGGGTCATAGAACATTTCCTTTTACGCGAGCAGTGGCACTATCACGTAAATACAATATCTCAAGGCAAAGATTCTCAAAATTTTTTCCCGATTTGCTTTTGTTTCCGTAGACCTCTTCTTACGGATCATTCCAATACGACTCTACATGGTCCGTAGGGCTTCAAAGGGGTCCGACCCAAGGGGGTTCACATCACACCTCAGGTATATCGTTGGATCCCTTTGGAAACCTATGGTCCAAGGCAAGTATATTCTCTGACGATTCTTCCAACGACGGGTAACAAAAGGTCGTTTTCGAATTATGCTAAGTCAATAATTATTTACCACTACATGTGTCAAACATTTATTTTTCACTTTTCCATTCTCTAGGAAATCAAAAAGCGAGAGAAAATGTTTGCACTTAAGAACATATTTTTCTAGCATGCCATGTCATGTTACGTGAATGCACTGTGTGCATTATGCCAGTATGCACCGCACCAGCTGTCATCACTGTTCTACTCGGCGTCGTTTTGTACAGGAATTACCTCATCAAATCGTGCCTGGTAGGTTTTCAGACGATTTATTTTCTACGCGAGAGAGAGAGAGAGAGAGAGAGAGAGAGAGAGAGAGAGAGAGAGATATGATATCATCGCGGAAATACCGTACGTCTCTAGGCAAAGTGCACCTCCTCGGCGGGCGGGCAACAAAAGGCGGGGGAGGCCGCGAGTGCGGACGGAAGCCGTGGGCGCGGCCGCGCGCCGCTGCCGCCACCTGGATTCGAAGAGGCTCGAGGGCCCTTCGTACGCGCCAAGTCGCTGCTCTCGACAAGTCACTCCAGGAATATCTTTTTTTTTTCTTCCAAGAATCGCTCCACGAGTAATTGCCCAAGTTTATACCACTTGGACTGGAAACTCGTGGGAAGTCCTCAATGTAAATGAGAACTCAGAATCTCACCACCTCCACCAAAAAGTCATACTGGGGATTCGAAACAGTATTAATATTAAACATTAAAACGAAACATTAAAATTATTGGGGATTCGAAACACAATAACTTTTTAAATGAAAATTCTGAATCCCATACTCTCGAAAAAAATACCATTACATTGTAGAAATTTGAAGCCAATTAAGTAAAATAATTATAATGGATTATAAAAAAAAGCATTTGGTGTATTATTATTAGAGCCCGGATAATTATGTACTAAAAATTGGGAAAATATTTACATATATGGGTATTATAATATACAGAAATATGAACTCAAAAGTATGAAATATGTAACATTAAATATCACTATATCAATTATTTTTTATTAAATTACCTTTATCTTAGTATATATTGTTCTGTGTACTTAATATAAAGACCAGAATTAAACATTATAGTTCTCATAATCCTATTATTTACAAAGATCTCCGTATCAATAAGAAACATATCGTCTCCGATATTATTTCAGTAGCATACCTTCCCTCTGCGGTTCTAACACGCAACCAATTTTTATAAATGATGTCTCTAAAGATAATTTCAAGGAGACGTGACGAATTGTATTTTGACTTTAAAAATATGAAAGATTTGTTTAAAAACGCATCTAAATATTTATGTCAAATACACTTTCTATCCTCCGTGTTTTCTGGATCCAGTGTGACGGGCTGTGCCCTCATAGCACTGCACTAATAGCACAAATTGTTTCGAATCCTGGGTTTTTATCCAGAATGGAAGACCTCTTTTTCTTCACTAGATCCTCCTATTGACCCTCGAATGATAAATGAGCAGTTTTTAAAGAAACGACTGCTCATTGGGTAATTTCAAAACTACCAGAAAGTTCCAGGGAAGATGTTTACAAAAATTTAATTGTAGTGCTTATTGAAAATAGGGGCAATATAGTTGTTCAGCTTTTTACTATCAAATAATTGCTTCGATATGCCTATAGCTGCTGTAGCTTCAGAATCAAATTGATGTATAACTTGTATTATAAAATCAAAATTTTGAGTATTGTAGCTCATAGCGTCAATCCACATACCCCATCTCGTTAATCCTTTTTTGAATTGGAAATCAACGCGTCAACTTCATGAAACTGAGATCTAATAAGTTCGGCAAACATAAATCGTGCACAAGATAGGTTAGAAGTAGTAATTTTGGAACAATACCTGCAGGGCTTCTGCTGCCTTTCACATGTACGGCACTGCACAAGTACCAGAAGGAAGACACTATGTTTGACTTAATTAGGCCACAAAATACCGTTGTATTGTTAAAACGTTTTGTAATAGTTTGATGGTTGCATTTTTGGTAACACTTCACAAGTTAACAAAATAAGACTTTTAAACGTTCATTAAACCTATCACAACCTTGCCAATATGATTTCCTTGTACATCAGTTCCACGGCGAGATTTTACTTCATATTTTTCGGTCCAAAGAGATGATTTACGAACAACGGTAGAGGGACGCATGTAAAAAATCAGGGAAAGAAAATGTCAACGGCCCTTCTTGAGCTGGTGCGTGTAGTTTCTGGTGAATGGCATCAAGGTCAAAGGAGACCTCTAAAATATGCGAAGTGGGTGCGCGATATCGCCTGCTAAAGATATCATTTTCACAAATCAAACTTCCTTTCTGTTCTTTGCGATACTCCCACTGAAAACTAACACAACAGAAGTTATAGATTGCACCGTCGCTTTCCCCTTTTACTTCCAATACCGTTGGCATTTATGGATACGCTCATTTCAGCGCGTAATAATAGCTTCATTTTAGAGAGGAGGCTACAGAAAAAATGTTTGACAATGCTAAATTGTTTGTTTGGATGATTCCTTATCAAACACAGATAGGAAAAATAAAGAATATTTTTTTAAAATGTAGGATAATGGAAAAATTCAGTAATATGTAAAAATATGTTCATTTGTGTAAATTATGTAATTACATGTAATTTCAGGCAAAATATGTAAATATGTGTACTAAAAACTCAAGGATTTGGCTACTAACCGACATGAAACGGGAATATATCGTTATTCCACATGATAGAGTTACCTCAGGAAAATATGTAATTATATAATTATCCGGGCCCTAATTATTATTATTATTATTATTATATTATTATTATATTATTATTATTATATTATTATTATTATTATATTATTATTATTATTATATTATTATTATTATTATTATCATACTTTAAATTGAGTAAAACACACAGCTACAAAAAACGCTGCAGTATGGGACTTTTTTAAGAATTGGAAGGGTCGGGGATACATAGTTCTAACCCACATGTCCATAATTGTTGTCAGCCAGAGGAAAAACAAAATTTTAGTTCACTTTACACTAGTTTCACAAGTTTTATATTCACTTCTGGCTGCTTTCTTCATTCTTACAGTAGTTCAATTAACACGTTTTTTCAGCATTTCGATTGTACTGTTTGTTTCAAGGAGACATTCTAAGACCCTTTGATTTATGAAATGAGAGAAACCACTATCTTCTTTTCTCCAGACCCTTTCAACGGTCTTACCAGTAATGGTCCTTGTTTACACCTCTGGGACTGGAAACTAGTAGTTCTCAGTAAAAATGTTAATTATGTAGCCTGAATATAAATCTCATAACATTTTCCAAAATGAAGCGGAAATGATAGAAAGGAATTATTTATATATATTTAAGAAAATATAACGAATGTGGGAGCGTGTATTGCAATGAGCTTTCCATTCAGAGGATACAGAAAAAACTACAGAATTTTTGTGCACCCATAAAGTTAATTTTACCATTGTTAATAAAAGCGATGCAATTATTCATGATTCGTCAAACTAAAGAAACAGACGTGCTATTACAAACATTTGTATTTTCTTATGAGAGTTTATTCTCGTGGATTAAAATATTGGTACAAATTTTCAAAGCCTATAGTTGCACCATATCATCACACAATACTGTATACAGTTTAGACTCTTGTTCATGGACAGGCGTTTAAAAAAGGCACTTTCGAACAGAGTCCTCCTAAAATGTCTATTATCAAAATTTTGAGACGTATTTTTTCCAGCATTCTATTACTATGCTCTTTATATATTACTATGCTCTTTACTATGAATCGATTAAGTCATTTTCTAAATAGGTAACTCAACATTTGTATTGCCGCCTTCAAGGTTACTCCCGTAGTTCTAGGCCTGTAATGATCGGTGTTCAGGACAAAGCCACTGCACTCCAATGGTGCAATGTCCGATCGATGAACGGTCTTCGCCAGACTGACATGAAGTCGGCATTGCTCGCGCCAAAGAGAAACGTTTCGTTTTTGTAGCCAAAAGCGCTACCAGAAAATTCAGTTAACTTCTCGATTGTCGTCGTAGTGCTGAGTCAGTCGTCAATGTCGAACAAGTTCACCCACCTCGATTGAAGCCTAGTGAGGAACACAAAATGCCATGGACCATAAACAAGAGAGAAAAATCAAGCGAGAGCATAAATGAATGCGTAAATGAGTGCGTTAATGTGCGAGTAAGTATATAAACATGTAACTAGACTAGTAATGAACAAATTATTATTGTCAATATCAGTTACCGGACTCCCTAATTATAAAAATATTTTAATAATACGTAAACTTATATTTATCTCATCTTCATAAATGGGATTTGAATTTACAATGCTCTTCCCATCCTTAAACTTAACTGAAATGTAATAAATATCAACATCTCCAGTGATTGTTGTCTATTGACCTCATAATACCTTAATAATTTAGAATATTTCTTTATAAAAATTATAAGAGGGAGTTACACAAGTCATTCACGCAAGTAATTATTGCAAGCAATGGATCTTCCCACAATATGCCTGAAATGAGAATGCAAAGAAATCCGCTGAGCCATCCTGGTCAAAATCATGCACCTCAAGAAGCACAAGAGTCAAGGTCGGATGAGGCAGTCAGGATGAAAGCGGTATGATGAACTTGTAAATAATTGAGGCTAAATACACATAACATAAACAAATGAGAAAATCATTAAAGAAATCTTTCGGCTCTGGTCCTGCCCCTAATCCTGGTCTGATCGGCTCCTGCCCTTCTTTCTAAATATACACGAAAACACTCAGTTCGTATGTAAAGCAGATTTTGGTTGCGCAGGGGCATTGAATAGTGTTCAAAAGGCAGAGATAATGGTTATGCGTTAGACTCGCGTGAGGCATGGTTCTTTCCTTTGTGTGGATTTTATTTTAAACCGCTACGTGTTCTATAACAATTATTGATGGGATAATATAATAATTATTACTAATTATATTAATCATCCTCATTTGCCCCACATGATCCAATGAGCACCCCGACCACATCCATCCAGTGGGAGGCACTGAAGGCATAAGCTTCATCACTCGCCCACGCTCAGAAATCAGTGTGGTTCTCAATTGTATCACATCCACTCGTGTGCATAAACTTTGTGATATGGTAATTACAAGAAGATAAGTTAAAATAGATGTTGGCTGTCCGGGTGACGCCGCGTACATGGCTATGTAGCCGACGTTTCGACCATCTTTTTCGAGGTGATCATCAGGGCTGGTCGACGGTGGCTACACGCGAGAGGTCGGACAGAGGTGCAGTGGTACAGTTAGGACTTTTGCTGCACACGCCTAGCCTAAGGCTTCACATGAGTTAAAATAATAATAATAATTGAAGGGGTCGAGGGAACATAGTGCTAACCCACATGCTTACAATTGTTGTCAGCCAGAGGAAAACCATACTTTTAGATCAATGAAACGAGTCTTATTTTATATACTAGCAAAACCGGGAGAAGTTGTTCTGCCCTTCATCTCCATCTTTCTCCTCCCATCTTCCGTTCTCACTGCCTCTCCCTCCTTCTCTCACCCTGTCCCTTTCTGTGTCTGTGTCTCTCTGTTGCTCTCTGTCCCTATCAATCACATTTGGTGAGAGATAGAGCTCGGAGAGAGAGCGCGGGAGGGAAGGAGAGAGCGCGGGAAGAAAGGAGAGAGTGCGGGAGGGAAGGAGAGGGAGCGGGAGGGAAGGAGAGGGCGTGAGAGGGAAGGAGAGGGCGCGGGAGGGAAGAAGAGGGCGCGGGAGGCAAGGAGAGGGCGCGGGAGGGAAGGAGAGGGCGCAGGAGGGAAGGAGAGGGCGCGGGAGGGAAGGAGAGGGAGCGGGAGGGAAGGAGAGGGAGCGGGAGGGAAGGAGAGGGCGCGGGAGGGAAGGAGAGGGCGCGGGAGGGAAGGAGAGGGCGCGGGAGGGAAGGAGAGGGCGCGGGAGGGAAGGAGAGGGCGCGGGAGGGAAGGAGAGGGCGCGGGAGGGAAGGAGAGGGCGCGGGAGGGAAGGAGAGGGCGCGGGAGGGAAGGAGAGGGCGCGGGAGGGAAGGAGAGGGCGCGGGAGGGAAGGAGAGGGCGCGGGAGGGAAGGAGAGGGCGCGAGAGGGAAGGAGAGGGCGCGAGAGGGAAGGAGAGAGCGCGAGAGGGAAGGAGAGGGCGCGGGAGGGAAGGAGAGAGTGCGGGAGGGAAGGAGAGAGTGCGGGAGGGAAGGAGAGAGCGCGGGAGGGAAGGAGAGAGCGCGGGAGGGAAGGAGAGAGCGCGGGAGGGAAGGAGAGAGCGCGGGAGGGAAGGAGAGAGCGCGGGAGGGAAGGAGAGAGCGCGGGAGGGAAGGAGAGAGCGCGGGAGGGAAGGAGAGAAAAATGAGCCACTGAACAACGTGTATTAGGGCGCAAATGACCCAACATCCCGAGACAGCTCCATCCAGGTCAACCAGGAATGGAAGGAAGAAAACTGAAAGATGCACTGTGACAGTGAAAGATGTAGCCGCACCCCAATTCACTAGCAAAAATAATGTCCGACACGGAAGTCGGGCCTAAATAGCGAAGGCGGCTTAGCGATCACGGCTACCCAGATGAATTTCTACGTTATTGTGTCTGATCTTTCCATAACTTCTCTCTAAAAATGCATAAAGCAAACATACTTAACTCGAAGTTATAAAGATGAAACTTTCATTTACTCCCTTCACTTCATTGCGCAGAACTGTAAGGTTAACCTTAACAACCCTGACTGGTTCAAAATGGATACCGTGTCTAATTGGTCGCAGCATAACATGAAAGATTTTGTGTTAATGAACGTGAAAAGGGATGCTTAAGTGGAGTCATAAGAATCCAATGTTAATGGGTTAATTTATTTCAGATACTGAATTTGAACTGAAAAGAATGGAAATGAAATTTGATTTGAATGCATAGGGTGGATAAAAAGTATTGAGAATATTTCTGTAACTTAAAGCCTGTGAGTCGGCGTGCTGTCAGCTATCGGGACATAAGGAAGGACCATTAGCCGAGTTTGTGCAGCGAGTGGGAACAGTATTCTGCCAGTCTACTGCAGTGTGTAAATCGTTGAACTTCATAGCAATAGTGCAAGGTAGAGAAAAGTTCGTGCCTCAAAAATTAAGTGGCACGAGGTCGGTGTAAGTAAGAATGTTTTCAGGGACCACGTAAAGCATGTACTGATGCAGAATTGTCGTACTCTAGTCATATGATGGGTTAAAGCGTTTACATTATGCGGAGATCATGTGAAGGATAACCTCCTTACAGGACGACCCCACATGGAGAAGTCTTGCGCTGCTGGCAATAGAAGATTCTGAAACATCCACCTTACCCACGCGATATGAGTCCCTGTGATTATGATCTCTTCACCAAAATGAAGGTACCACTGTGAAGAACCTGGTACAATCCCGGAGAAGAAATTAGTCATGCTATAGGGCGGCCAATATGGGACATCAACAGAAATAGAAGAGCAAGTGGTGTACGACGCCTTCGTAATATTTGGCAAAATGTCATTAATAACGGAAGCGATTATATTGGAGGTGTGCATATGTAAATACTTCTGTAAATAAAGTTATTTCAAAGAAAAAAATCATTTCTCATTACTTTTTATCCAACCCTTGTATTACTGCACTAAATAAAATAATTAAATGTCTATTTCTTCGATCGGAGTGTCGTTGTTCCTACTCAGATGTCAATGGTATTATAAATTGCCGCTTCTAACCCAGAAAACGAGATTTCTAGTCACAAGCAGCGATTAATTCTAAACACTTATTCATTGTGGAAAATATCAAAGGAATATCACTTATGGGTATAGGTAACTTGAATACGTGACGTATTCTTCCGCTGAAAGCCTTTGTTGTTGTCTTGTGCTCCAGGATGCGCAGCGATAAGAGGAGACGTGTTTTAAGATGGGAGAGGCAGTAGGGCCGATGAACAATGAATAAATATGTTAATGCATTTCTTATTCATCTCTTCTCGTTCCGCCAACTACTTTCTAAATATTCATAAACTAAACATACCGGACTCATTGAGTTCTAAAGTGAAAATTTCCATTTACTGCAAAGGAAGGGATCACCGGAACCAAAGCTCCTTGACGATTCAATGAAAGTTGCAGAGCTCTCCCGCCCGTAAAGCTCGCACACCCCGTGCGCAGCGGCGAGGGCGGGAGACGAGATGGGGCGGGGGCGGTTCGGGAGGAGGGGGAGGGGCGGGAGATGAGAGTGGGCGGGGGCGGACTGCAACCGCAGCGGGTCAAGGGGCCAATGGCGGCCACTCCGCGCGCGTCGAGCGTGCAAGTGGAGCGGCGGGGCGGAGGCGTCGCGATCTACTTGGCGCGGGGGCGAAGGCGGGGGTGGGGGCGGGGCTGTAGCCCTCTGCGTGGAAAGTCTTGGCGCTCGTTGGCAGACACCCCACGGACGAATGGTGGCCTAGATTTCAGGCAAGAGGATTTGAGATGCACTCTGTTGGCTCTTGGAAATAAAAGTGAATTATGTATGAAAGTGGTGAGTAAGAGAATTTTATTTGCTAGGCTCATGCGGTTTTTAAAATGGAGCTCGTTCAAAGGTTGCCGGTAGTACGTAAATGGAAGTATGTCTTAAAGGACGTTCTGGTACGTATTATCTTGTCATGTGATGATAAAATGGGAAACTTTAATACGAAATAGGAAAGAGTTGCTCAGTCACCAACTTGTGCTCGATACAAAAATCTCGAAACAGTGGCTATTGAACTTCTCTCATTAACACTTTCATTTATGAAATTCCTCTGTGCTGCTCACCATCAGAAGCTCTGTTTATCGTAAAGTAAATTCCGATTTATAGCATTCACAAGTTGTTATTTGAACAGTTAACGAGAAATTCAATATTTAGTGGACTGTTAGGAAGGAATATGACAATTTCCCTATTAAATTAATAAGAACTGTTTTAATCAAATAGTGTACTAAATAATTAATTGCGCATGATTCAGTTGCATTTATTTTTTTCTGAAATGTTGATAATTGTAGAATAATGGGTGACCACTTTTTCATTCTGAGGAACATAACTTTAAGATATGTTTTGGTGTAGTATTTCGCCTGTGTATAACTGTGTTAATACCTCAATTTTGGATTTATTTCAAATTATTTATTTAAATCATATAGTACAACATCCATGCGCACATTGTCTCCATGAAAGGATGTACGTGCACACACAAGCGTTTGATAGTTTTTGCTCTGATTGTGTATACGAAGGCAATGCACAATGAGTCGTCAATTACGTCATTTCTCTCTTAGGAATCATTACGTTTCGCACGCAAACGTACCGGTGCATGGTTGAATTCTCATTATAAAGCAATAAAACCCTGCAATGTAGAACCATTTCAGATGGCAAAACAGCGATGACAATGCCATTAATTTCGTCACCTGACCGCATCATTTCCCTAGGCGACCTGCGTCTCAAATTGTCCATTTTGTCCCAGTTCTGCGTAAAAATTATAGTGCATGAATCTGCATTGTAATTTCCTGTGAATTATTACTAGAATTCTTTTTATGTTTTGGTTGCCAGTCGAGACCTTCGTCAGACATTCTTCCTAACGGTGGTTCCGGACGGTGTGTATCGTCCACAGAAGGGTACTGAAGAAAGGCTTCTGTCAAGCTGTCCCCAATTTTACAGAAGTTTTGAAGAAGATTAATATTCGTTTAATATTACTTTCCTTGATATTTTTCACAATATGACAATTTTTTTCTAAACATGGACGTTGTTTTATTCAGAAGGATGGGAATTAGATTTTTTTAAATCATTTGTTTACAAAGATTTCCCCCATTTTTTCAGGTTTTTTTTGGTGAACAATCTTTTATATTATTAAGTTTCAAATAGATTTATGTTAATTAATCTCCGATTAGATTAATACTAATTCTAATTTATAAATTACTGCAAAATATTGCTTACAGCTTTAATGAAATTCTGAATCTCACTATAGTACTATATAGGTTTGAATATAATCCTAACATCCGTCGACGATATATTATTGTGATCCGTTTCGACATACGAGGAGTAAATTTTAAGTTAACTTCTTTGAACATTGTACGACGAGTAATTTTTGGCTTCAATAAAGTGTAATTATGAAGGTAGTGTAATATAATCAAAGAATAAACAGATGGGGTATCGATAGGCGATCGGCCAATCAAACAAAACGGGGAGAACAATTGAGCATCGAGAGGTATGAACTGTCGCAAACTTGGCTATTGGCAGACAAGAAATTTAAAGAAAAAATTTGGAGCCGTTTTTGAGAAAATTTTGAAAATGTCTGAGTGGCTTCATGTAAAGTACCCAAATTGTGAAGAAAGTTTTTCAAAATCTCAAAGCATCGACTGGAGCCAGATCTACAGGGGTTTATTCAACAAGTCCTATGAATGATTTAGGCGCTAGTAGTGTTCCCGGTGACGGACGGACGTTTTGTTTTCAAGTGGTTTTTCGGTATCAAGGACCCACAAAAGAGGGATCGTGGCTACACCTCTAGGAGATTTTTTCTTAATTTAGCAATTGGATTTCTCCATTTTCTCGTTATCAGAGCCCGGCAATGAATTTTTCTGTCGAAAATCCGCGGTTTTTTCGGGCAGCATTACATAACTTTCCCTATACTACGTATATTACTCCGTATATACGTACGTATTCGATAAAGTAAAAAATTGAAGCAGTTTAAAAAAAAGAAATTTCAGACCCAAATTATGTGAAAACTACACTTTTCTTTAAAAAAATTGTAACTTTTTCAAGAGCTGATTGTTTACAACAGACATTGTCTAAGTCTCTATCTTCAATTTTACAGTATTGAAATGTTAACTTGTTGCAATTTTCAAAAATACGGAGAGTTCGCCTAAAATGGGACCACCAACATTTTTTACCGTCCTTTGATACATACATTACTTATATTTTCGGAAATTTGAACATCAAGATATGTGTTTGAAAAACAAATTTAATTGAGGAAAAATATCTCCATCTTCAGTATTGTAGTTGTAAGTAAACACCCTTCCCCTCCAAAATTGTTCTTTGGCAATTTTAGAAAAATTAGGAGTTTTAACGAACATACGTTCACCATTTTCTTACGCAACTTATATACGCTATCCGAGGACAAAGTTTAATCAACAAATTTTAAGCTGTTTTTGACAAAATTTGAAAATGTTTCTGAGGCTTCACGTAAAGTACCCCCAAAAATCAAAATATCTGTTTGAAACACTCAAACCCTCGAGATCGTTTAGATCGATAGAGGAATCAATTTGGAAAAAAGTCTATTCGGTCTAGGCGCTAGCGTTGACCACCCACGGACAAACGAACAGACATTTTGCCTTCAATCGATATTTCGGTTAAAAGAAACTATGAAATATTGATTCTGGTTGTACCATGTTTCAGAGGAAATAATTTAGTATGTACAGCAACAGGATTTATCCACTTTTTTTTACCACGGCTTGGCAATAAAAGTTTTCCTGTAGAAAATTCGCCGTTTTCGGGCGCACGATTAATCAATACTTTCTGTTCTTACATACGTAAGGGCAAGAAAGTAAAAATCACGCAATATGGTCGAGTAGAGAGCTCAAATTTCTTGCTAACGAAAAATAAATGTAGGGCGAACTTGACTTGTTCACGTAGGGGGTGTGGACGCACAATGTCTGTATTCACCATTCTTTAAATGACATTGTCCATTGAGTGTAAAGAGATGATTTAAACCAGTGCTGCCCAAGTGGGCGGCCCACTTGGCCTGTCCGGTCCAGCGCTTATCTGCCGGCCACCGGCAGGGCACACGTTTGCTGAGTCAGTCAGTCAGCCCGTCGGGAGGGAAAGGGGTGTCCTGCTCGTATTGTTGAAGCGGGGAAACTGAGAAGCGGTAACTGAAACAAGAGTAGCGTTCCAAATTACAATCAAACCTCGATATCTGGAAGCGCCTTCGGAGTGAAATATTTCTTCAACCAATCAAAAATTCGAGATATCAAAATAATACTTTCTTTAAACATATAAACTATTTTAAATAGGCCCGTTTAAATATTATCGTTAAATCATAAAATTGACATTCATTATTATAAAACAAGAATTTATTCTGAGATACATAAATTGTGAAACAAATCATAAAAATAATAAATGATTTTAAAAATAACTTTAATTAAATCATACTTACCCGGTACTGCTGAGATTTTGAATTCAAGAATTTAGAGACTAAAAAAGTCAGTAATTGTTTTCTGTTTCTTTTGTTAGTGTTTGTGTTTCTTGTGTTTTGCATTATCCTTTGTTCCACAAAATTTTCTAGTAATTTTTTTGCTACACTAAAATGCCCTCACCAACAGAAATCTGACACTGAGTATACCGCCGGAAAGTGTCTAATCCCTTCAGAGCCTGTTGGGCAGAAGGTGATTTAGAATTATGCGCTTCTCCTATTTCTCCTTCCTCTGGTCAGACCTCTTGTACTGCTTCCAACATGGAACTTAAAATTTCTTTGTCTGCAGGATGGTTAATGGCCTTGGGAATTGGCTAGGAGGGTATAGATTATGAGACGTGAAAACTAAACTTTTTCAGTCTCTTCAAATTAAAATGATTTTTACGACACAGTCTTCCACATAAGTTACGTATAACGCGACCGAGAATGAACTAGTGGTGCTACAGAATGGCACAGACTTTCCCGTATTAGCTATTCTCCGAATAGCTAGCCCAGACCTAAGGAAATAGATTTATTCCTATTCGAAATTGCCACATACTCGTGCCAGCTGCCATCTATCACCACCCAAAGTACACTTTTTTGACATTTTGTTAATTTTTGGTTTCCTAATGGTACAACGCAAATATTAATTTTAAAATATTAAAGAACAGTAAAACGTTGTCCTAAATGGAAATTTTCTTTCAAAAATTTCCAGCCGTTTAAAAAAATGACGTTTAAGCGCTACTAAAAATGCGAAATTTAAAGCTTTTTTCACCGAAAACTACTGAGTTTTCGAAGAACTTCATGTAAAGTAATTTGAAGCACTTACACTCACAAATACAATAGTGTTTACAAATTGCTGAAAATGTGCATTTTAAAGGTATGAGAGATCTCTAAAATTTTTGGCAAAAACAAAAAATACTCCAAATTGAACTTTACGGCATATAAAAGAGTGCAACAAGCGCTATCCATTCCAAAGGTTTGAAGAAAAACTTTGAAGCCATTTATGAGAAAATGGCATTTATGTGTTTCTGAAAATGCGGAATTTTGATCTAGTTTTCACAGAAAACGATTGAATTTTGGAGAAAATGTACTTAATATTATTAAAAGCTCATGTATTTTTCAATATAATAATGTGAACAAATCGCCGCTAATGTAAATATTAACGACGTGTGAGACAAGTCAAATAATACACAGTAATTACATTTTTGTAATTTTTGAAAAAACAAAAGAATAGAGGAATATGGTGTGTATGCCATCTCATAGCATACATTTAGCTAATAAAAGTTTTAAAAAAACATTTGGAGCCGTTTTTAAGAAAATCTTGTTTTTGTAATTTTTTACAGTTGCAAATATTACACGCAATATTGCGCGAAAACTACTATAATTTTCAAAAAATATGTCCATGACCTTAATGAAAGAACTCGCTTTGGAAAACAAAGTTTATTTGGAAGAAAAATCTCTATCTTCAATTTTGTACTTGTACGAACAGGTCGAAAAAAAATTCAAACTTTCACAATTTTCGAAAACCCAGAGTTAACCGTGAAAATGAGACTTGTGCCACCTTTATAAGTGTATTTTACTCTATTCTTACAAGAAATTTAAAGAAAAAATTTGGTGCCGTTTTTGAGAAAATTTTGAAAATGTCCGGGGGGTTTCATGTAAAGTAGCCCCAAATTTTGAGAAAGTTTTTCAAAATCGCGGCATCTTGAGTGAACATAACTTTCCCTTTACTATGTAACTATATTAACATTCCGTATATACGTACGTAAAGTAAAAATTGCTTCGACATATCAATAATTCGAGTTATCGATGTTCGAGTTACCGAAATTTGACTATATATTTAGACACGTATTATCGTAAAAGCAGTTTCTATTAAGGCATGCACAGCGTGCTGAAAATTCAAGCACCAGTGTTGAAAGTTAGGCGAAGCTCAAATGTTCAAATAAAACTGTGAATACCAAAAATCTAAATACTTTCGTCTGATAAGCTATAAAGGGTGATAATATAGCATGGTACACAATTAACTGATTTGTGTACATGAATTAAAATAAAAGGTAAGTCAATAAGACTGTCTAAAAAATCGTGTAAGACCCATATAGTAGAAGTGATTTTGTTTTGCTCTTAGAATGACGCCAAATGCGCCAACTCCCAAATAAAATGTTACTTTTACCACTCATCAATACATAACTATTTCTTTAGAAATGAAGAACTGTGCACCTCCTGAGATATCTACTATTATCTAATTCCCATTTTGAATTAAATAAAAGGGCTAGTGTGACGATTTTTGTTTGTTCTTCAAATCTCAAAAGCCGTTTTGTAGAATAAACGATAACTTAGGTGACGAATAAACAGGAGCATCATTTGGGTCGTCCGTTAGTAAGGGATGCAGACGGAAAACTGATTAATTGTGAGCAACTTCAGACACAATTAGTTGTAGTCTCGTGAAAGGCGAGTGGTTCCCGGGCCGCCGCGCTGTCCTGGAATTCTTGCATTCGAGCAATAATATATTCGAACAATAAATATCTGAGATTGTGCAAAATTTTGTTGTCTAGAAATTGATACATTACAAACAGAATTATTTAAATGAGTTTTCATTAATTCTCAGGCCCTACTCCTAATTGTGAGCCAATCGTTCATCAGCCGAGTGTCATGCCATAACCTTGCCTGAAATGAGGTCGATATTGTCATGATCTCTTTCCTATTCTTTTACACCCACCCTTCCCGTAAAACTCACTGGCCTTGGTGGCTCAAGGCATCAATTGATGTCTCTGCTGTGCGTCTGATGAGGATATCCGAGAGTTCGAGTCCCGACAGTGGCAGGAATTTCGTCACTAGCTGTATAGCTAGGTCGAATTCAGACACTGAAGAATTCTATCGTCCGGCTGCTCTGATTGGGAGTTTTCCGAGTTTTCCCTGGTCAACCAGGTGAATGTCGAAGCGACATCCTGAAATCGGGCCACGGGCCTTCGCGCGATCTTTCTTTCCTCTTCCTTGTCTTATCCTCACCCCCTTACACGCACACATGCTCTACACTACCACATACGCCACACACTTTTACTATTTTACCTTACAAGCGGAGAGACCAGTCGGGATCTTAGAGCTTGTTCCTGCAGGAGCGGTGCCCGCTGGTGGGAGACTCATGGTTGCGAATAATTCCCGCAAGCCGACGTAGGTCGGCGCCGGATCTCGCCATCTAGCGGGGGAAGATCACCGCCATCTGCGACAAAAAGCATCAATTACGCTTACAGGACTAATGACCTTAGCAGGTGACGCGCCTGGAATCACTAATCAATCAGTTATTCCTATTATCACAATCAAAGGTAATAGTTACATTGCTTCCTTCCGATATTCCCTTTCATTTAAAAGTTCATACAATATCGTTTTCGTCCGGGTATCGTCTCTCGTACTCTTAATACTCTCTCACACTCTTCCTTAACCATGAACATTGCATTGTTTATACCTATATATTAAATACAAGTGCAACAATGTCTTACTTCCAAAAGAAACGAAGTGTTAAATATGTAAATTAAAACAAGGAGAAAGAATAGAGTTTCGAAGCTTTATGGGCCAGAGTCACATTAAAGGAATCACATAGAGTAGTTCAGGATCGACGATTTCTATCAATAAAGTTGTGTTTTTCTACTTTCCCGGCAAATCATTCGTTTGTATCGAGTGTTCCTGAGGTAAGAATCTCCAGAAAGGTTGATTTATTTTAAACAAAGGAGCGAGGAGCTTCCCAGCATGAAATTACGCCAGATTACCGATTTGATTCGCGCTCCGCCGCTAGCGACGCAAAGTGTCTGCTCCGACTGTAGGCTCCGCACTTATTGGTGCAGAAACTTTTCGAAGCTTTGTTTTTCCGCACATTTCGATGATTAGTGGTAAGCTACCGTTTTTCCTCTTTCTTACTTCCATTGCGCGTGGGACTGTTGACAAAAGAAGCTTCGGCATTTTAGACTCAATGATGTGATAAATGTTTGACGGTCAATTTCTCTTGTTTTTGTGATCTCGTTCGTGTTTTGTTTGCCCTCGAAGATGTGCTTGAACTTCCTCACAAAAGTAACTTTTGTGTTTCAGAGTTATTCTGGAACAGCTTTGACCTAATTTCGTCATAATCTTGTGACTGTACGTGACGCTCGTTGGTGATGTAAGTTAAAAAGCATTTGACCCTGATTTGTGTTTGCTTTTTCTTTGAGAATTGATATAACGTATGAATTCTTCGTGCCGAGATACCAGTGTAATCCAAAATGTGGCTACTTATAATACATACTGATATTGGTTAAACATAAAATTTCGGCTTCGAATGATTATTGGGCACATAATACTACAGTAAACCAAATTAAAACTTCTTCGTAACCAAAATTAAAACTACTGCGTATTTTTTGTGAAATGTTGAGAATTAATAAATTCACTGCTAGAGGCTTCCAGGTTTTTAATTGTCATTAATTATTTCAGTATCTTATTTCCTATTACTTTTCGACAAGACACACCTATAAAACCTTCCGTTGTAGGGGAAGGGAAGGGAAGGTTTCGGAAAACAGCATTTAATGTTGCAGCACGTGTTTCAAAAACGTGTGTATTACTAACTTTTTACTTATTGAATGTCGCTTTTCGACTGCTACGGACATGCAGTGACCACTGTAATTTTAACATTGGTTTTATATCTTGGGCGTATCGGTAGCGGAACACGCATATGGACACATACAAACATCCTTTAGTGGGGAGGAATTCGAACCCGCGACCCTTGAAGCCAAAGCAGTCACGACCCTTCAGCCTTAGCGACCTCGACTATCCAGGCCGGTCTCATGCGCGCAGAAACTGAAAGAACACAATGCAACCTCCAGCCATGGGAGAGGTGTCGATGGCTTTGATAGAGACGTAATAATTAGAAAAAAACAATAAAAATCATTGAAAAACTTTCAATTTTGACTGAAAAACGAAAACAATAATTTGATTCCATTAATCTACAATTTCTCATACCTGATGTAATTACAACACCGTTGACGTCTTGCGGCGAGGAAGAAAGAAGCTTCAATATTCACGTGTACCATTTCAGAGCAGTCAGTTCTTGCTGTTCCAGGACCCCATTTTCCACACACTCGAAAGCAAATATTTTGCTGCTACTATTAGTCTTAAAGTGATATTATGTATACCTTTATAAATGTACTCCATGCGCGTGGTAGGGCGTGGTTTGGTATCGGATTTTCAGATGAAAGAAGCCTTTATTTCCTAATGATTGATTGATTAGTGATCCAACTGCTAAGGTCATTAGGCCCGTAAGTGTAGTGCATTTTTTCATCGAGATGTGGCGGTGATACTCCCCGCTGGATGGTGAGATCCGCGCCGACCTACCAGTCAGGTGTCTCCCATAAGCAGGAAACAGCTCTAGCCGGGATGAGCTCTACGCTCCCAACCGGTGTCCCGGCATGTGTAGTAATGTAGTGCATGAAAGTGTAGGTGCATGTAAGCAAGGGTTGAGGAGAGGACAAGGAAGGGGAAGGAAAGATTGCGCGAGATCCGTGGCCTGTTTGTTAAGTTACTACTCCGGAATTCGTCTGGTATTGATCGGAGAAACCGATCTACCGTTCAGAGCAGCTGACCACTAGAATTCTCCTCCAGACAGCGACTTAAATTTTTTTTTCAACATTTTTATTTGAAACATTATCCACATTCAGTGGATAAACCATCGTCTTTAAATCTGATATAAATTTGAAAAGAGGTAATAATAATTGTTTAACTAATAAGTTATTAATAATAATTCCTTTACTAATAAGTTAAATAAGTTAATCTATTAAATAAATACACCACCAAGATACTTAGCATATTGACATGAAATAGTACTTGTAAAAACTACAATCTAGGGGGAAATGATTAAACAAATATATAAATAAAGTAACGTAATATGGAGGTGGTAGTGGATGTCTGGAATATTACAAGCAATATTTTAAAAGATGCAAAACTTTAAAATAAAAATATTGATAAATCCGAAATATTTCAGCAGAATGATTACAACAAGTACTTTAGAAGGGAGGACATTTTTCAAAATTATTTTTTACATTGAGTTTATTTTTCGTTATACCAATAAATTTACAGTCTTACATCTTTCAGTTTGTATATTTTCATTTATAAACTTTTGAAGTAAACTTAAGCGTAATTGTTATTATTTGTACTGGTAGTACTATTCTAGTACAAATAGTATAACTCATTCTAAATGAATTGAAATTAGTTTTTTAACTAATTTAAACTAGAAGCGTTTCATTTTTAATCTGTAAATAATTCAGTACATTTCAAGGAGGCTTATGCCCTTGGCGGCGACGCCCTTGGTCTTTCATTACCACTCGTATCAGAAGAGCGAGAGCCGGCCCGTCACGCTTCCCTGCGGGAGCGAATCCACGCGAGAAACTAACAGGGAGAGACCGCCCACGTCGCCCCGCGCCGCGCCGGCCGTTGTGCGGCCCCGCGGTCGCCAGGTCAAGCCCGCAGGCCGGCGCGCTGGGCGTTCGGCGATTGAGACGTTGTTCCACCGCAGTTGGCTTTGCCACAACCCTTTCAACGCAGGGCCATTGTGAATGCATCCGTTTGAAGACACTCATACCTCTGCCTCGGGCGGTGCATGTCACTTCTGCCAAATATCACGAGCACAAAGATCTGGATTTTTTTAAAATTAAGTGAACGGATTTAATGCTTTGGCGCATTTGTAGTGGAATTGATTATTAAAATTGTCTTTGTTAATGGAATATTGCTTTCGTAAATAATAATAATAATAATTGTCATAGAATATTTTTAATTTCTTCTATCGATCTAGAAAGACCTGTAGTATTTATTTCACAATATTGTTACACCTATCGTCTTTCTTTCGCCTCCAAAATACTTTTAAAGATTTCTAGTATCTACCTTAAAAGTAGAATTAATATTCTTTCAAAATGCAAATATTATTTCATAACTTTACATAAGATATTGGTAAAAATTTAGAAATTCGTCTCTGTATTGAATGAAAAACAATTAATTTAATATTGCGAGGTTAATAGTATTAAAACTGTTTCCCGGGTTGGCCTCAAGTGTAAGGAGCTAGTACTGGCTCGGTGTCTCGATAAACACAGTAGTGGGCTGAAATTCCACTGTAGGAATGTATATTTGTGCATATTTCTTGTGTTGTTGGAGTAGCTGTTGCTCAGATACTCCCGTTCTGCTGACCTAGTATCCGAAGAGTCAGCAAGTGCCTCTTTGCTATGGTTTGGTTTATTATTACTTATTGAGATGCAGAAAATTCCACCTTATTGAAGTGAATGGATTCGGCTTAAAGAGCTCTAAAGAAAAAAGTTTTTTATTATTACCATTATTATTATTATTATTATTATTATTATTACTATTATTATTATTATTATTATTATTATTATATATTCAGATGCTGTTTAATGGTTTTGACATCAAAATGCATTTTTAGTTATACTAATACTGCAGCGAATAACAATAACCCGTAGCTAAAGAAATCAAAAGTTGGTAACGCCTGTGTGTAGTAGAATAGTGGTAGCGATCCCCAGGCGGTCTGGCCGTCATTAGAGATAGCACTTCAGGCAAAAGATGGGAGGTGATGAAGCTATCAAAAAGTTCTTGCTCTCACAATCTACTCACGTCATCTACATTGGTTCGTATTCCAATTTGTTAGTACATTGAAAGCTTCATTTGTGTCACGCATTAACTGTGTATTTCCTACTAAAACTGAAATAACATCTTTAAACCTGCCCCCAGAAAAAAACGTCAAGAATGAGAACATTAAGCAATATTTCACATTTTAGAAGACCTAAAGAGTGTTAACAACTTCTTTAAAGTCAGGAATATAGATAATTCTTGATATCCCAATTCCATACAAAGTTGTCACCATGTTCACTACTGTATACTGAAGTATGTATATCATTGTTGTCTTTTTTATTGTTTCTTCCATGTTATAATGTGTCATCTACTTTGAATTTTATATTACATTATTATAGAACTATAATATATTATATAATAATATATTCTATAATACATTCTTATATAATTATAATATATTAATTGTATATGTATAATTGTAATAACATTCCCTTTACAATTTTTAGCTACTTTTAAATTAAATAATCGCTGATGATCGTTATGTTGACGCGACCATAAATAAATATTAAAAAACGAATTTCCAGTTTCTTTTAATTCCTACGTTCATAGATTATCACGTAATAAGATTTAATTCCATTGAAGATTGGTATACCTCAATAAAATCTCATCTCTTATTTACACGTCATTTTTGATTAAGAATATCTAATATTCTAATTTAAAAGAACTGTTAGAGGCGAATTTTTTCTTTGCTCGACCTGAATACGATTTCTTTGGAGTTGTTCTCATTCACACCGATTCAAGCAAGTTCTGGATCATTACCTCCCGGAAATTAATGTCAAGAAGTCGCGGCACTGAAAACTTTTGGCATGCTAATTTGGATCCTCTTTCTGAAGCTCCCAATGTTTACTTTGTAATTCTCCATCATACGTAATATAATTTTGTTAATTTCAGTCATATTGATACCATTTTCGCTGTAAAATACCTACGTTCTACATTTCAAAACCGAGTTAGAGGTAACACGAGAAATTTGTACCGCGATAAGTTTTGATCACAAAATGCTAATAACATTAAAAATACTGATAAACTCACTAGCAATGTTTTAAAAAATCTCCAAACAAAGCGTGTTTAAATGGTGATTGATCGAGCACTGTCATCGAATCATCAATAATAATAATTGCAGCGTAAAGTAAGTATTATATACAGACCGCATTGCACTTTCAGGATGTTTTAGCGGACTTTTGGTTCGTGCAAGACAGTTTGTACCCCTTTGATAGCACATTTGGGCAGTAATTATGGATGCGGGTGAAGGACTCACCATTGCAATAATGTATACAAACTTCTGGAATGTGCATATTAATGACGTGCGAGGTATTTAAAGAAATACATTTGCCAATATTTGAAAAAATACAACAAAATGCCTTTTACAACATTTTAACGGCGATTTGTATACATTATTGAATTTTTTTAAAACAAGTACTTCAAATGATGACCTATAAATTTTTTCGAAAACTCAAAAGTTTTCTGCAAAAATGGGCCCGTAATTCTACAATTTTAGAAATGCTGAAGCGCCATTTTCTCAAAAAGTCTCCAAATTTGTTCTTTAAACTTTTTGTACAACTAGTGCTAAATGTACAGTTTAATGTAAATACTAACATCGTGAGAAAGATGCGTGAGAAAAATAGAATTGTGTAATTTTTAAAAATATTGAAATATACCTTTCTCAACGTCTCATCAAAAGCGTGGCTGTAATCATGTCCTGTTCCAAATTTATTAAGATTTGGGCGCCAGAAACAGGTTACATGAATTACTACCAAAGTTTTTCTATCTGATTTAACAAAATTATCTAAACATCCAGCTAGCTTGGGTCGATGGGTCCGGATACAAATACTCGCTATCGCCTCAATAGCCGATTACCTGATCTGCCAACTATACAGTATGGCGTGGAATCTGAAATGTAATAATTATGCTTCCAACTAATTAACAATTATGATTGACAAATGAAAAACTCTTTTCTTTTCCAAAGAACAAAATTCAACAATTTATTTAACTTTAAATTAAACAATTAATCTGATGGTCATGACCCTTTTCGAAATAAATTGTCTCTTTTATACTGCAGTATTTTTTACCGTTTGTGCATGCCAACGCTCCGTGGTCGCTTCTCACTTGGCCGTTGTTAATTCCAATTTCCGCTTCTTTCTTCGTTCTTGCGCCGCTGCTGACACGTCCGGTCCACACTGCCTAAACTATTTGTTAGTTCTTATCCGACGCTCCCCGGTTCCTAGTCTCTCCCACTGGTTATGTAAACTATTGAAGTCCAACTGCGATGTCCGAAAATCGGAACAAGTCCGCCGCGAAATCACTTTTGGTAAATTATTTTCAAAGTCCGGAAACAAACTATCACTTCTCGCACAAGAAAACTATACAAGTCTCACTTTCCCACTATATTGTCTACAACGATCTTTACGCTACGGCACCCAGAGAGAGAATGTTCGATCTACACTCCACGACACCCAGAGACGGAATGTCCTGTTTTATGCATTTTTAAACCCTTTATGGCTCGGTAGGCGTCCATCCTTGTATTATTTCAAAACACGGCGGCAACATTAGACTATCTGATCTTTAATAGCCAATCCGTGCGTCTCTTACAAATCCGAGTAGCCGCGACCTCAGACAGTCATTCGTTTTTGCACCAATTACATCTTATGTTCTTCAGCCATCTAGCCGGCGTCCTGACGTCATCAAAGCCCGTGAATAGTTTGTTGACCTTGCCAACCTCTGCGCTGACGTTGCTAAGGCCGCATATACCGCCATATTGTATACCCATTTATAGCTAACATCATTAAATGAAATCTATCATATTCTGGTATATCACAATATATATTTAATGCGGCAAAGTCGCATTTACGTCATCTGATACAGTCCACTTAGCATTATCCTATTTAAAGAAACAATTTGTAGCCGTTTTGGAGAAATTTTGTTTTCGATAATTTTTAATATTGTACATATCTCACTCAGTATTATGCGAAAACTACTAAAATTTGCAAACATGTGCTCCCAATTATGGAGAACAAATTTCATTTGAAGGGAAAATCTCTATCTGTATTTTTTTGTAGTTGTAGGAAGACGCCGAAAAAAATTTCAAACTTTTGCAATTTTCAAAATGTCAGAGTTAACAGTAAAAGTCGAACCTATGCCACCTTTATAAGTGTATTTCATTATTTTCTTACCAAAAATTTGGAGCCGTTTTTCAGAAAAAATTTTGAAAAAGTCCCAGAGGCTTCATATAAATTACCCCAAATTTAAAGCATGGTATTCAAAATCGCTGAGCTTTGAGTGAGGGCAGATCCACCGAGGAGTACTCAGTTTGGAAAAAATCCTACGCATAGCTTAGGCGCTAATGTTGTTTACAGATGCCAAAGGCACAGACAGGCGTTTTAAAAACAACCACTTTTTCGGTATCAGGGGCCCCCAAAAAGTGTATTTCCGTTGAAATCACGAAATCGATTTTCTGCAGCATTGCTTAACTTTATCTAGATTATGTATATTACTCCGCGTATACGTACGTATAGGAGAAAGAAAAATGCAATACTACTAAATTATTTTGAAGTCGTTATTGTAAACTTACAAGGCCTTTTGTAGACTAGACATTGGGGTGAAACACGTACAATAATTTATATTATGTACGTTAATTTGACCTCTCTCGCGAAATAGATTCACCAAAAAAAGTTTAACGTGGTTTTCCACTGACTAAATATGTGCTTTAATGTTCAGTGAGCGTGTAGCTTCCTTCGTGTAATGTATTTTCCACATTGGTTTACAATCTCTTTGGAAATGGTGTATATGTATTGCATTGTCCCACAAATTTCAAGTTTATGTTACCCCTGCGTAACTACTGCTCCAAATAATTCTCGAACAAAAATAATAATAGCTTTCTTCTAACCGTCACGAAAGAGTTCCGGCGTCGCCCCCCCCCCCAGGCATCAGCTCCAGCGTGAAGCGGACGAGCCATTTGACAGCCTGGGAGCTGCCTCTTGTCTCACGTGTTGACATGGTTCTGCTGTATCATTACATTGTACATGAAGTCACGAATTAACTGCGGACAAAGGAAAAGATAAATGACGGTCAGCGGCCGACTAGCGGAGGGGGACATCGGGGAAGGGGGCCGCGCGCCGCGCCGGGGACACGTGCCCCTCGTCCGGATCCCGCCACGGAAAAGGGGGGGGGAGAAATTCGGTGCTTCCGAAGCGATCCGCAAGCTTGTTTTGTTTTTTTGTTTTTTTAATATATTTATTGATACTTGTCAGACAAAAATTTGTCTTTCAAGTGTGTGAACATTACATTAACATCGAATAGAATATGAGGAGAAACTTAAAAAGTAACCTGTAACATACTGCTGATATGTGTAGGTATTTTTGATTTTGAAGAGACAATGATCTTAAAAATAAACAATGGTTATAAATAGTACATAATATATTAAATTTATACAATAAATAATAGATACATGGAATAAAGTTAAGTATGGAGGATGTAAGAGATCTTTTGAATAACGTGATTCAATTCGCGGAAAAGGATTAGCTGTGTTGAACCAAGTTGAAAAGATGTATAAGCAGGAGAAAAAGTAAGGGAAGTATAGACTTTTTCTGATTGAGTAAGGATCCAGGATTTTAGAGGCAGAATACTGAGTTCGTGTATTTGTTGATCGTTTCTTGTGAACCAGATCAATGCTTTTCTTAGATATTTATGTACTCGCGCTTTGATGAGGGCAGACGTCCCATTAATCGCCAAATCCATTATGTAAAGATTTAAATGTGGAGATAACAGAGGTTGAAAAAATTTAATTTTAAATGCTCTCAAATTGTGATTTGAAATTATTGTTAATAAGTTAATTTCGATACTAATGTATTGTTTGCAACACGTTTTTATTATTTTTCTTATTATTACATTTAATTCGAATTAAATTAAAATTAATAAATTAATTCAATTATAATTATAATTGTGACGTGGTAAATTTCACCAGTCAAAATAATCGAATTGTTCCATCACCTTAGATCATGAGAGGTTTCTATAAGAGTCTTAGTAGGTTATCTATAAATTATTTATATTAGAAGTAATACCTGCACAAGAGACAAACTACAAATACATTTTTATTATTTAAGAGGGCGGAAATACAGTTAATACAAAAATTATAAAAGCAACTTTACTATCTAATAATAAACAATATATAAATTAATAATCAATCTATATTATTCTAAACCAATATTTATCATTTTCTTCTGAACCTCTATCAGCAACCATGGCATCACTCATGTCTTCACTGACGCCTTTTGTTTTATATAACAAAGATCACTTTTCAAATCAAATGCAATACCATCGTTGTTGCTACTTCCTCCTTTCTGTTCTTCATTTTCAAAGAAATCTTTTAAAAAATAAAAAAAATAGTAAATTACAAATACGGGATTGGCAACCCAACGAAAGATCAATTTATTTATAAGTTAGTCCATAATTACTGAAATTATTTATATTTTGGAAAGCGTTTCAAAAAAATTGAGAAGGCCTGATTTTGAGAAGGCTTGTTTAAATTTTGAACTGAAGTTAAAAATCTTCTTAAATTCCCGTGTTTAATTCTAGAAAAATAAGTACCAATGTTTAATTAATCTGTGATAAAAATATTAGTTTGTACAGAATATCTAAAATTTGATTTATAAATGATTTACACATTATTTAATCTTACTTTCATTTTTTTAAAATTTCAACATTTGTATAATGTTCTCTGCACTACGAATTGTCGTTGAATTCAGTAAGTTGGGGTTGTAAACTAGTTAAAATCTCTAAATATAAATACATATCACTAAGAACTAATGGAAAACAAAGCTTTAAAACGCCACTAAGCTGTAGACATAAACCGACAAAGTCACTGGAGGTGCATTAAACCAAAACACTTTTATAACCAAAATGGAACAAACAAGTTTCAAGAAGTTCCTGGACTGAAGACATACACCAAAATATTTCTGTACTGTCCTTAATTGAACAGATAAAGTCTACTGAGTCATAACACATGACCCACTGAGAACTTTTTAGCAACATTTCCATTTAAAAAAATTGAAATCTCGGGCCACGAAAGAGCGATGCATCTCCCACCAAGCGGCAATCGTTGTAATGTCAGAGATGAAGACGTATTCCACATAAACATTTTTTGAACCGATTTACCTTAAAATTTCCATTTTTGCTTGTTTGTGCTACAACAGTATACGGAAAAGCGACGGCATGAAGAGTACATAATAATGAAAAGAAAATTCAACTGCTGCGTGTCATTCTTTAGTTTTAAGGAAATTGTTACCTACATGAATGCATTTGTGATTGGAAGATAACGACTGTCGGAGAGATTCGAAATGGCTCTAGTTTGACGGAACGGAGTTTTCAGTTGGAGGGGGGATTGAACCTGATCACTAAATGGTTGTTAATGTCTTTAAATTTCAAACAACAGGTTGCGTCTGTTCTACTTTACTTGTCTGTTCAATTCACTTTTAATATAGTTTAATGTTTTCTCTCCTTTATAAAATTCAATCATATTTATTTCACTCAAAATAGCAAAAACCATTATTCGCTCTCGAACGCCACAGATAATTTGCCACTGAGCATCTTCAACTACTAAGTGATGGAGAAGGTTGGAGGTGTCGGGGCACTGTATCTTCGGTTCTAAGCATCGGTCAGCGGCCATCGAGAGGGTGGCAGATCTGCGCGCAACGCAATTCTGGGACGATGATGTAGGCCACGAGGGGTCACTAGGTAGACGCTGCGTCGCCATTACTCTCCCCTAGCCTCGGCCTCCCCGACGCATCGAGAAAGTAATTAAAAGAACGATCTCAAAAGAATTGAACTCTCTTAGGCATTCTGTGGCAGACTAAACATTCACCAATTTATGAAACCACTTTCAAAAGTAGTGAATTTGAATGTATCTTGCTCAAAAAGGGATATAAAGAAATTTTTGGCGGTACATTAAGCAAACACCTCCATTTTCCGTGTGTTTTAAGGCTTAAAAAGTATTATTAAATGCAAATAAATCTGAGTAACATAGTGCTACAAACTTTCATTACAAATACGAGTAAGTGCTGGCTTTTCACCACGCCATGACACACACGAGCTATTTGCAGTACGAAGCTTGCCAGAAAGGACACGTTAATTGTCAATGAATGGCCAGTTAATTGCAATGAAATAAATTGATTCAAATAATCGACATTATTTGTTTCAAATAATGACGGTGTGTTAAAATATCAGATTGAGAACTTGCTAAGTACAGTAAAAATAAAGAAAATGTTTAAATTCTTATTACTTGTTATTCTATTGTCCTTGATTACATTCTCTAGTTTTATAACATTAACTGAGGCAAAACTATATTTTTGAAAGGCGGAAGGCTTTGCCGTTTCCAAACTGTTTCTGATTTCAAACTCGATGATGTCCGAGTTGCTTTCAAATTTATCTTGATATTTTATTAACTATATTGTTGTTTTCATTTAAAGGCTCTTGAAATTATATATCCATAGGCTTGGGGCGAACCGAGGTTGCCGACTGATCAGATTCCTTGCATCATCCCGAGAAAAAATATCAATTAATAAATGAATAAAAAAACAATTGGGCCGTAATTCCATTACAAGGCTAACGCCACTCCAGGAGTCGTCCTCCCTAAGCTACTGGAACACCATACGAGTGCATCATACAAATGCAGCATGCATGGCAAATTTCATTTTGTATCCACTCCCTCCTAATTTACCGAATCGTTTATATTACGGTGAGCGCTGTAGTAAAATCATTGTAGCGCTGTAGTCATTTTCGTAATGGCAAAATGTTATCGATGTTAGAAGGCATCTAATGTGCGTGACAATTTCAATTTGTTTCGCGCGGTGAAGTTGGTGGTCTGTTGCGAAAGGCAGTTATTCCACACATGAACTCCCATTTCAACCGCTACATGGGTATCATTAAGACTCTCCAATTTTCACCGCGCATCCTAAGCGATTACTATTTATTTTCATTAAAAATACATAGAGGATACACATTAAAAATGTATACATTTTGAGGAGACTGAAAATTCGAGCCCGAATTAACTAGTGTGTAATAGATCACTCTAACATGCAAACTGAGAATTTCCTGGCGATGCGACTTTTAAACAAAGCAGTCATCAATGTTTACTTTTCATGTGTATGTGAAAGTCATAAAGTTATTTTTTCTCATGATTATGTTAGTCATAACGATTATTCAAAAATAGTTTAAATTGAAAATGTATATCAGCGAGAAAGATGTGATTATGAATACTTGTCACACACAAAGGAAGAAAACATATCCAAGAATATTTTAAATGGACATACGAAATACCATTTTGAAATGAACTAATTTCTGGCAAAATAGCAAATATATCGTTTGTATTCGAATTGTATGCAATCAAGTTTTTAATTTCAAAACGAAGAGCAAACTACGAGTGAAATTAAAATATATATTTTTACATTGAAAAAATCATCAGCAGTAGAAAAGAATTTTTTTGCTGTTTTCGAACTTACAGTATGCGTCTCATATTTGATGTGAAGAGATAACAATGCGCAATTTAGCAACGAAACCGGTGATATGCGTACATACAGAGATATTATATATATATATATATATATATATATATATATATATATATATATATATATATACACACATAATTCAGTAATCTCATATATATATGAGATTATTATTATTAATAAGATTTGATAACATCTTTACTACAACCTTGTCGACATCTTATCGTACATCATTGTATCCAACTCATTATTCACAACCATTTCGATGGAACTATAACATATAACATTGCATTCATGCTTATCGATATCAATACCAGGTCTCTCGTCTAGTGCTCCCTGAGCTTCAACATAAATGCCGAGAAGATCCTTTGGTTTCCTTCTGCACAGCATACGTATTATTAGGCGTCATGTAATGGGGCGAGTGGAGGAGGATCGACGGGACCCGTCTGCTGCAACCGGGCCTGTGCTTACAGACGGAGTGTGGTGGGCGGCGAGTCTCTCTGCAACGGCGGCGGCGGCGGCTGGCGCCGGCTACGTTGCGTCGCTCATTTGGGGCGCACCGGCCGCCCAGTCACGCTGCCCATCATTAGCAGGCGCGTGTCAGCACCCTCCGCCGCCCCTGTCCACCCACGCCCCTATCACAACCACTCGGCTAGTGACTCTGTCTCTCTTCCCTCTCGTGCTCTCTCCTCCATTCAGTCAGTCTCTCTATTTATCTTCTCCTTCATGGTTTCTCTCTTTCATCTCCTCCATCTTTAATTGGTCTCTATCTCTATTTATCTATCTATATCATGATCTCGCTCTCTTTCATGGTGTGTCTCGGGCTCTTTTGTGGAGCATCTTGCTTTTTTATGGCGTGTCTCGCTCTCTTTCATGGTGTGTACCTCTTTCATGGTATATGCGTGTGCTTCTGTTTCATGGTATGTATGTTTACCCGCTCTTTCATGCTGCGTGTCTCTCTTTTGCGGTGTATTTCTTTTGTGGTACACCTCTCGTGATCTTTTTTCTGTCTAACCATTTCGTTGTCTTGTCTCTTCCTGGCTTTTGTTGTCTGCATCTCTCTTTCAATCTGCCTCTCTGTCTGTATGTCTGTCTCTGTCTCGCTCGAAGTTTGTCTCTGATCTCTTTTTTGTTTCTTGAGCGAAGTGGAGGAAACGGAAGATCCGTCACAAAATTAGTTTCAAACTGGTTTGTCAACTAGATGCTATCTCTAGTAGTGAGAGCAAAGCAAGTCACTTTGTCGTCAAATGGTTAATATGAATTTTACGTGGCTAAAATATAATTGAAGATCATAGTGCATGTAGGTGTTAACTCAAAACTTTGTGATTTTTACTTTTATAGTCAAAACAACTTTTCGAGGAGTTTCCTATTGGTTGCTATATTAGTTTTTATAAAAATAATTATTTTTTATATTTATTAAACTAAATATTTTTCGAAATATTTGATGCGAAGAAGGTGTCAACTCATCGCACGTAAGAAACGGTATATGCAATAAGGTGTTATCTCAGGGTTTACAAGCAAGATGGTGTTAACGCAACAACTGGCACCATTTTGCACACGATCGTGAAGCGGTGCACGATCCACTGAGTTTGAAAATCATTAGGAAATTAATGTTCTTGTTCATTCAAATAAGTAATACATATTGTAATATTTGAAGGGCTTAGTGCAAGAAGGTGTTAACTCAAAAAATGGCCTAAGGCGATATTTGATTTGGTAAAATTGGATGGAACTTTTTTTATATTACGGGAAATTACTTGTGTTTTATGACATATTGTTATTTTCATCAAAAATACCAAAGCAACTAATCGAAAAGTAGTTTTGGTGGCAAAACTAAAAATTTAGTTAACATCTTCATGCACTAAGCTCTTCATTTTTAAAATATGCACCGTTTTAAGATTACTTTCCGACAGAAAATATTCCCAGAGTAGAGTTAACACCTTCCTGCAGTGTGTTTCTTTATGTCTCTTTACTGGCAATAGGTGTCAACTCTGCGAGTTCTTACAAAAAAGATGTGAATATTTTGTAGTAATATAAGAGGTAAGAGCACAGATGATACACCAAATAGTTTAGACCAAGGAAAGAAAGAAAAATATAAAAAAGAAATCATTTCCAATAATATTAAAAAAAGTTCCAGGCAAGTTTGCTAAACTTCAAATATCTCTTTTGGGCATTTTCTGAGTTAGCACCATCTTCAACTAAGTCCCACAATTACTTTCAATACACAATATGAAATATATTGTATTGTAGATACCTAATTATTTCACCTGTTCGCGTAGACAATTTTGGTAAGAGAAAGGGTGGAATAACATCTAGAATTGTAACTTTTGCTGCCCGTTATAATGGATATTACATGATAAATAATTACAATTATTCCTTAATACTTCGGAGAAAAACTACTTTTATCTTCCAACACCAACTTCATCATCGTCATCATCATCTAATGACGAAAGATCCAAATCTCATGCCCATAATGTTAAATCAGTTTACGATGGTAGTATGATATTAGCAATAAGGTTTGATAGCACTTATTCATGGTTTCAAGGTTTCATGGTTTCACTTATTCATCTTTCCCGATATCACTCATCTTTCATACGTGCCCTGACACTGCAAAACGACATCCTATGGCCCAAAGTACGCAATCAAGTTGGGCTTGTGTAAAAACTAATTAAAGGGAAAGGAAGATTAGAAAATGCGATCACACTGTTGACTTAGGAAACCTTTCCACAAAACCTCTGTAGGACACACTACTATGTAAAGCGTATTTAACTCATTTTTATAAAAGACTAGTGGTGCTACAGAATGGCACAGACTTTCCCGTATTAGTCTTCTATTTTCTTGGGTCTTCGCTAGCTATTCGGAATTGCCACATACTCTTTCTTGTCAGCTACCATCTATCACCGCCAAAAGTACATTTTTTTGTCATTTTCTTAATTTTTCGGTTTCCTATTGGTAGGATGAATATATTAATTATAAAATATTAAGGAACACAAAAACCTAGCCGAAAATGGCAATTTTCTTTAAAAAATTATGTGCCCTTTAAGAGAAAATGGCGTTTTAGCACTACTGAAAATGCGAAATTTGAAGCTCATTTTCACAGAAAATGTTTGAGTTTTCAAAATACTTTATTTGAAGTTATTTGAAGCACTTACACTCACAAATATAATAATCTTTAAAAATTGTTGGTAATGTGCATATTAAAGATGTGAGAGATCTTTCAAAAAATTTACATTTATTTGAAAAAACAAAAAAATTACTCAAAGTAAACTTTACGTCGTATTAAAGAGTTTAATTATCAATATCTGTTACAAAAGTTCCAAGAAAAAATTTGCAGCCATATATGAGAAAATGGCGTTTGAGCATTTCTGGAAATGCCGAAATTGGAGCTACTTTTCACAGAAAACGGTAGTGTTTTCGAAAAACTTTCCTTGACATTATTTAAAGTATATATACTCGTAAATATAATAATGTGAAAAAATCGCCGATAAAGTACATATTAACGACGTGAGAGACAAGTAAAGGAATTTACATTTTGTAATTTTTGAAAAAACCAACCGATAGACCAAAATGGCTTTTATGTCATTGATAGAGTACATTTACCACTATCCCTACCAAAAGTTTAAAGAAAAAATTTGGAGTCGTTTTTGAGAAAATTTTGTTTTTGTAATTTTTTAAAATTGCACATATTGCACGCAATATTGCACGAAAACTACCAAAATTGTGAAAAACATTTACATGACCTTTATTAAAGAACTCAATATGCAGAACAAATTTTATTTGAAGAAAAAATCTCTATCTTCAATTTTGTAGTTGGAGAAAGACGCCGAAAAAAATTTAAACTTTCACAATTTTCGAAAATTCAGAGTTGTACGTGAAAATCGGACCTATGCCATGTTAAAAAGTGTATTTTCCTCTATTCATACAAGAAATTTAAAGAAAAAATTTGGAGCCGTTTTTGAGAAAATGTTGAAAATCCCCGGGGGGCTTCATATAAAGTACCCCAAATTTTAAAGAATCTTTTTCAAAATCACAAAGCTTCGACTAGAATCAGAACGACCGGGGAATATCCATTTTGGAAGAAATCGTACATATGGTTTAGGCGCTAGCAGTGTTCACAGACGGACGGACGGACGGACAGACGGACGTTTTCCTTTCAATTGGGTTTTCGGTATCAAGGACCTAGAAAACAGGGTTTCTGGCTACACCACGTATTAGGGGATTTTTTTTCTTAATTTAGCAACTGGTTTTATCCACTTATTCGTTTTCACGGCCCGGCAATTAATTTTTTTCCGCCGAAAATTGGCCATTTTTTCGCGCAGCATTACATAACTTTCCCTATACTACGTATATCACTCCGTGTATACGTATGTATACGGGAAAGTAATAATTCGGGGTGAGACAGTGTATGTAATAGAGAATTCGCAACAGAAGCTTTGCAGGCCAGGAAATTCTAGGATCCAAACCCGACAGAGGTAGGGAATCTGCTCTAAAGCTAAGTATCAGGCCATCAGCTTCGGGATGAAAATTCTGGAAGTCGGCTGCGACCTTGTTTCCATCCCAAAAGGTAAGCGTTAGGCCAATTATCCATTTTTGTAACTTTCATCCTCCATTGATCGATAATAACGCCGACAATCGTCGAATATTGAGGACAATGACCAGCTGGGAGCTCCCAGAGATCCTATGTTTGAACACTATGTTTGCAGAAGTAATTAAATATTGTCTAAATGGTTGAAACTTTATCTCAGGATGCAATTCATGTTCAGAAGCCCACAATTACAACCTACCTACCTACTTACTTAGGTAATAAAATGTTTGAGTAATTGCAACGTGCCATACCGTGTCTAAAGTAGACCGATGTTCGACTGACTAAAGGAATTGTACAAAAATCTCTGAAAATAAGCTGACCGAAATTTTGTAATGAAAAATAAGTGAACTTGGCAAAATCAGTAACAGGAAAATGTACGTATTTCCCTGTTCTGATGGCACCCCTGTCCCATTGGAACGTGCATATTTTTTTAACTCTCAAATCGAAAACAAAAATTGCAAAGTCAGAAAAATATCACATTGCAGAAACATTAACGACACGTTTATAGAATTATTTAAAATGAAAACTATATTGAGAGGCATTATAAGACATTTAACATAGATTTTTGAGAAAGTCCTGAAATATTTAAGCTCGTACCAAAATTCCGTTGATTGCTCGAGGAAAACTCGACTTTATTCTTTCGCACCTGCCGCCCCACACAGATGGTTTGTTTAATCCTAATTGCCCGTTTTCTCGTGAACATCGACAATAGCGAATATGAAGTCAGGGACCACCCCGTCCGGTAGACATGAGTCGGCGACTATCCGCTTAACACGGAAAACCCATCTCCTATTATGGGAGACCGGAGGAGAAGCCGTGAGACAACACGCATTTCACGGAAAGTCTTTTGTATTCGCCCTTACGAGGGAGACTGTCCACGGCTCTCTGGATTTAGGGTCTCAGAGGAGGATTTGTGACGTCATTGTCTTATTAGTATTATTCTTTATGCTCTTTCCGCTCGAAATACATGACTTATCGCTACGGTTGCCGTTTCTTGACCTCTTAATGTACAGATTTCTTCATTAGACTAACGGACGATTTCACCAACCTTGATCAGCAGCTTTGACGGACGTCAGACCACCTACGGAGCGTCAAACGCCTTACTCGTATTTATGTTTCATCAAGGTCATTTCGCCTGGCGTTCGTCAAAATATTCGTCAAATTTTTGACGGACCGGTACCCAACCATCAAAGCCTTTGACGATTCGTTAAACTGCTTAGGGTGAATAAAACGCATGCATTGTATTTCATTAACAGTTATTTTACTCTCCTGCTGTTCAAGTGGGACGTGTGTGATATCATGGTAAATAATGTTGATGCTTAATCTGTGTATATTTAGAAACCGTGGGTACAGAATAAGAAATTACCCCCAAAAAATTATTAATTAAACGAATCTCAATAATTTGACATTCCTCGAAAATTACGATCAAGATAGATTTGATGAAATCGATAGAAAGAATTGTATTATAAATGAAATGAAATTTGTAATTTTCTTAAATTGACGATGAATCGTTTTTTTATTGAACATTTAATGACGTCAGTATTATATCCTTACTAGGAAAACCCGGCAGACGTCGTTCTGCCCTTCGTAGACGTCGTCTCCCTCTGTATCCTCCCATCTCCGTTTCTCACTGCCTCTCTCTCTCTCTCCCTCCGTCCCTCCCTCCCTCCTTCACCCTGTCCCTATCTGTCTGTCTCTGCCACTCTCTGTCCTCCTCATTCACATTTAGTTGCAGATTCTGCACGTCTCTGAGCAGGTGAGGTAAGCGAAGCGCCGGGCCAGCAAAAAAATGTAATAGAATGTTTGAGAGAGCTCATCCCATGGATTACGATGTGAGAAACGTTTGTTTGAGACCTTTGGCCTCACAATTTTTTTAAGGCCATAAAACGCGTCTTTTAGGAGTTATTTCACGATATAGTTTCAAAATGCTGCCGAGTGCGTTGCGGGTTGCATTTGATGTGAATATTTTGTTTTGTTCCACAGCACCATGTAGTGGAGTTACTACAGAATTAACCGCACATAAACCTTCTCGGTGAAAAAACACCTGTAAGTGCCAACTTTTATAGAGATTGGTCATACGGAGTCGGAGTTTACCTCTTATACCAACATCCAGTTTTATAGAAAAAGATAATTCACGTTCCTGAGCTTCATTTCAGCCTTACCTGAAATGGATGAATGATTTTTATGGCATTGGTAGTAGTAATGATGTGGTGTGAATAAATGTGGAGAAATGGTAGAATGAATGAGAGGCTATGCAAATGGCAGAGGCTCGGGAAAGCTCTAATCCGCTTTGCCCACGAAAAATTCCTCGTGAATCGACGGGGTAACCAACAGAAGAATGTGAAAAAAGTTACCACACCACTACAGGTGGCCCCTAGTCTTAATCACTGCTATTTTTATTAGCTTTTTAAAAAACACTATGTTCTATCTTTGTTATTTTTTATTATAATGAACATTTAATGTGCAATATTTTGCCTTTTGAATTTGTTTAAGAGAATATTTTTATAATATGTTAATATAGCAGTCTTGCATGGTTTGTGGTATGATTTATATTTTACGTAATTGTAAATGAACAATCCAAAGAAGGTTAGGATGGTTAATGTTATTCGGTTATTATAAATAATTTGAATTTAAATGAGAAGTTGTAGACAGAACTGAAAGTTTAAACTGGGGTTTCGTATATCTTTCTGTAGATATATGTTCGTTCTATAGATGTAGTAGTTTTAGCCAGCAATCTAAAATAAGATTATCTAAATTTCTCTTTTGTCGCGATCAAATTATCAGAGGATGATTCAATCTTTATCCAGAATTCAACGATGCATATGCATTTTCCTCTCGGTATTCTCTACTAGAAAGAAAAGAGATTGGTGCAATACAGCCCAAGAGATTTTGCATAAATCCATACATGTATTTATGAATAATGTTCATGATGAATTTGAGGAAGTGAGATAAACTTTCATTTTACGCTCGGAGGTTTAACTCAAGGATCGAAATAGGGATGCTTTCGGGGTGTGTAATCCGCGAATCGCAACTGATCCGGCATCGTGAATAAGTATCTTTGCTTTGATTCGCGAATTATTTGACCTCGACGATAATTCTCATATTACACTGTATTGAGAATACGGGCGTTAGTGTTTCATTGTAAAAATGAGTTTTTCTTATTTTTACCCAAAGTAGGCTGACAGACTACGCCTTTATAATAATGCTTGATACGCCTTTTGTAATCTAGGGTTAATAATCATAAAAAGTACAAAAATAGTTTCGGCATAGCATTTGGCGCCCATACGATGCCAAATTCTAAAGTTCTCATGTCGATGGACCATACCATTGGACAAGTTTCCAGTTTTCGAGCATTAGATGACGATGTCAACAACAACATTCATAAAATACGTTACAGAATGAAGAATATTAACTAAAAATAGCTTCGTGTTGTTTGCTTCTACGAAAACACCTCACAGCGTAAAGTATTCAATTATTATATAAGGCTTACATAACACACCCGCGTTATATGTTCGTAGTGAGAGGCATTCTTGAAATAAACGATTTCCCTCTGTGAGTATCACAAAAAATCCAAACAAGGCCACATCACGAGACATACTTCTCTCGGCTAGCGCGTCACGAGATCCGGGTAAACGACTCGGTCGTGTCGACAAAAGGGTGCGGGTGGGGTGGGGGCTGGAGGAGCTCTCGACCCAGCTCGTAGGCGCCGCACTGCTGGTGTAATGAGGAACGGCGCGGTGGTGTGGCTCGGCGGATTCCGCTGAAAGACCGCCGTATTACGCCATGACGGCTCCTGTCACAGGTGCACCGGCCGGAGCGTCCGCGCGTTGTCATCTCGTGCTCACTCTACCCAGTGACACCGCGCGAAACTCGCCCGGCGATCACGACTTGACGGGGAGGGGTGCTCGTTGCTGAGAGGTGATGCGTTAAAGTGAGCAGTTTATTTTATGCAGTCGCAAGTGTTTGATTTGGTATTGAACGGCCGTGGTTTTGCTGTTGACGGTGTGTTATGAGTTTCTTGGCTGTCCGGGAGACGCCGCGTCGTTGGCTGAGAGGCCGACGTTTCGCCTGTCATGTCGCAGGCTTCCTCAGGGCAGTGACGACAGACCTGAGGAATAGACTCGAGGGTAGACTGTCCTTAGGATTCCTGCGACATGACAGGCGAAACGTCGGCCTCTCAGCCAACGACGCGGCGTCTCCCGCACAGCCTAGAAATCATGGACTCGAGCCGCGGAAGCTTACGTGTTATGAGATTGTAATAACGTCTTCACTGAGGTTTTGCATGTATATGATGCTCTCGGTAAGCCAATTCTTGATGAGTCCACAAAAAAATAAAATATTATTTAAAAGGGGATGTATTGAGGCGTATACTGAGCCCCCGTGGCGCAGACGGTTGCGGAAGCCATCGTCTGCGCCGAAGAAGTTGCAAGGTCGAGCCCTGCGTAGGCATGGTCGTATTTCTGATTGTCCCTTCACCCATCATTATCATCCTATCACCTCATAATTCGTAATTCTATGGTCACGGGGTAAAAGTTCTTTAGAAAAATTTTTGGCGAAATAAGGTTAATTAAAGAAACTGCAAGTTAAGTATTTATATTTTACATTAGTAAAATTACCGAATTCTTTTTGTCCCCTTAACGACAGAAGCGTTAAGAAATATAGCCTAAACGGCTTAATATTGCTTACCGCTCAATAATCTAACCCATGTTTTCTCTAAACTAATATTTTTTACTTCAGAACTTTAAACCGGTGGCCACAGAATTCAAGGCGTAACAACCTTCTCTTACCAACGGATACAGCCAAAAATCTGATCACAATAATGACACACATTATTGGTTGATAATGGTGAACCGCTGTGCATAAATTCGTGCTATAGAAAGGCAAACATACTCAAAACGTAATGATCGAAACAGTTCTAATGATCATTACAGATTATTAAACGAGTAATTTGGAAAAATCATGTTTTAAATAAATGTGTGCCAACTCGACAAATTTCTTCGAAATGTATGATTGATAGAATTTTTTAACATCTCAAAAACCAAAGCTTCGGAAACGCTTGGTCATGGAAAACGCAATCCCTGGGTGAATTTTAAAAGGAATACAATTCAGTTTGAACAGCAGAAAAAAAGTGTTGCATGTGTACGACAGTCCAATTATCATTAATCTGTCTTGTAACTGTTTAATTGAATGGCTGTGCAATGTAGGAAAAACACGACAAATATATCTTCAAAGGGTCTTTGGTGTTAGGCAAGGTCGTGTACCTTATTGGGGCTAATTGGAGCCGGAGACGTAATTGTAGCAGGTCTCTCCAAAAATTGCATCATGAAGTGAAGATGTTCGTTTTAAATATTGAATTGAATTGAATTGAATTGAATTGAATTGATGCCTTATAGGTGATGCCAAAATAGGTGTATGAAACCACGAATATCAATATCTTTAACATACTCGTGATATTTGAATTTTGAACGTCTACCTATGCGTCAGAAGACGACCAAATTCATTGATTAAGAATGGAAAGAAACTTGGAGTGGGAACATGGAGATTGGAAAAGCTGCTCGTAAACTTTATCGAGGGCAGTAAAAGACTTAACGGCCGGTGTCACCAACTACTTATCTAGTACGACTTAGTAAAGTCATACTTAATTTTAAGACGCGTTTTAAATCGTGCTTTGTTGTTCGTCGTTTCACCACGCTCTTTAAAGCAATGGTTAGTGAAGTATTACTTAAATACATCCGAGAGTTGGTTGGTAATGCTGCACTCCGGTGAACCAGAAAGGGACCATAACAAACCTTGTTTGTTTTGGTTCTGCTTTGTAGTTTGGTACAAAGAGGTTATTTTTCTTGATTTTTCGTAATGAGAAAAGGAGACAGGATTGCGAAATTTTCAACGTCAGAGAAAGAAGTGCTCATTGAATGTATGAGAAAGTACATTTCTAGTATAGAAAATGGAGGTACAAATAGAAAAACGACAAATGAAATGAAGCGTGTGATAACATTTAACACAATTTAGAAACGAACTGTACATTGAATAAGGTTGTGGAGATGGTTAAGTTTAGGTGAAAAAGGAAATGCAATAAAAATTACTGAATGTAAAACTTCCAAATTGAGAGTAGCTACAAGATCATATAAACATAACCTACAGAACACTAGTTGTCTGATAAAATTGTTACTTGCAAGGCAGTTATGTACCAAATTATTAAAATGCTCATTTCGTTAATAATTAACTAAGAAGGAAAGTTGGAAATTCAAATCGGTCTTCAATTAGCTCCAAAACATGCAGTGTCATCTTTGATAGGCGAAATCGGGTGCCAGAACCTCTTTCATCGAACTCTTCAAAATATTCGGACCGTTTTCGTATCCACCTCGGCCTAAGAAAAGACTTCTCAAAGCTCTAGTTTTCACAGCTGCCGCAGCAATCGCTATCAAAAGCAACTCTCCACAATACGCTCGTTATTCGGACTGTTTTTGCGCCGTAAAGCGCGACGTAAAATGTATAAGTGTTGCTAAGAGATGTGCTTAAACTTAAATCGAACTTATCGTTGAAGTTCGCCTTCAAGGGTTCGGTGAAACGGAAACATCTCCTAAGTCTGCCTTAAAATTCTTAAGATGAACTTAAAATTTTAAATAATGGTGGTGAAACCGGTCGTTAGTTCTTTTGGATTTTAAGAATAAAAACGAGCAAAAGAAAATTGAAGAAGTAATAATTCCAGTTGCTGCAGATTTGAAGGATTCTTTGGAAATTTTGAAAATAAATGTTTGCTTTTTCATTGAAATTGAATTTTTAGGCGGAATTCCCACTATAGACATGAGTAGTCCATTTGTAATTGAGATACATAATGATCAGAGTGCAACTATGCTAAATACTGGGCAATTGTATTCAACTATTTGCAAGAGAAATGTTATAGTTTCCATAAATACGTAAGCGTAAGAGTATTTTTGAAAAGTGCATTCAAAAATCTCAGATTTTAAAAAAGAAATGGACTTGGTGGAAAACGCCTCTAAAGTGATGTGGTAGACAACTAAGGATAGAATATAGGAGACCAACCAAAACGTAGAATGGAATGTGTGTATAGAGTGGGAATTGTCTCTACATGAAGTATTAAACAATAGCAACACGTGTACGGAAAGATTTGGCTCTGAAAAACCAATTTGACCATCAATGGCTAGACGAAGAAGAAAAAGTAAACAAATATTAAAAAGTGAATAAGAAATAATAGAAATTAGAAGTCGCTATTTTATTATCTACTTTGCGTTATAGAGAAGGCAATTTTATAAAACACTTATAAAATAAGGAAAAAATAAGTATTTGAATGCAATACAAAATATTTGAAAATGCTCTAACTCTAAAACCTAATGTAAACACAAATACCTACATCTACCGGAGATATGTGACTCAGCAGCTCCGACAGCAGTGCCCCATTGTACATTTTACCGTACCATACATTTCAATAGAAAACTCAAACCTGCTGAGTAGTTGATTTCGAATAGCTTCACAGTGGGATGGAGCAGTTTAGCGCAACGAAGTTCAATATGTCCTTTTTTGCAATACCCTCTTTTATAATCGTGTCCGTCAGTAGTTGAGAATTAGGGCAAAAGCTCAGCGATTTTGTATGTAGCCAAATGCTTTTCTTGCTGTAGATGCCAGAAACGCTAAGACATGCTTTTTTGCTTCACTGATAAAAAAAATAAAAATATACTATTTATTGCATAAATGTACTTACATAAAAATATAGGCAGATGTATGAAGTGATTGCGCTCGGTAGCCGGGGAGTTATGGTACTGTAACAATCGGAGAGAGGCAGTGAAAAGAACTCAGGTTCGATTTCGACCAAAACTTTGCTTGATATATTAACCCTTTGCACTCGTAGGGCATGTGTGACACGCCACCCATGAATGCTCTCTGCGGTCGGAGGTTTCTGACCACTGCCAGCTCCTACAACCGTATGCATGTCTAAGGTGACAATGGGAAAAGGCTGCACAGCTCGAAGCCGATACTCGGCATTTCCCCTTTCCAGCTCATTTTCACATTATTGCGTCAACATTGTTTAAAATTAGAATCGTAGCCGGTATCGCTTCAACAATGAAAACTTTATTTTACATACCAGGAAAATACGTGGGCACTTGTGGCATGCCCTACGAGTGAATTAGGGGTTTTGGTGTGCATGTAACACATGTCTTGCGAGTTGTAGGACGTGTCACATTACATACTGCTATGAGCTAGTAGCCATTATTCTCGTGGCATCTGTGACATGCCATATAAGCTATAAAAGGTGTATTATGCTCGTTACTTACGAGTGCAAAGGGTTAATAAACACTAATGGAAAATTATTGTGCGATTAAATCGCACGAGCAGTTTCAATCCGAATTAAATTTTACTTGCCCGGGTATTTATTTATCACATAATTTTATTCAGTCAGGAATAGAAATGAATTCTGCCTGTAGCATATTCCCTTCCGGGCTTACCAAGCCTTACACCGAACTGTCCATATCCGCCCTGTTTCTTTCCACACTCCTCGCCCTGTGCTGCCTCGGCTGACACCGCCCATGCCCGCCCACCTTATCCTGCCATGTTTACTACGTTCACCGTTGCTACCATCCTGAAAATTACATACAAATTCAAAAATGTAGTGAAAACACACACTGAAAAACGCAAAAATGACTTCAAACTGAACAGCACAATCTAACAATGTGCACTAATGATGAGCGGCGACTTTGCTTCCGTGATTCCGCCAGAAATCGTTACTTACGTCTCCACCAGATTGTTCTTGATGTGGATAATTTGATTTTCTGTATTATTAATATTTATATACCGGGTGTTTTTTTATCGTTCGGTGAAGATTCCGGCCGCGTCGCCCGGGCAGTCGAGGGCTCATTCGCCCGGCAAACCGCTGACTCAACTCCCGTGCTATCCGAGAACTATCGCTGCGCCGCTTAACGTACCTTAAAGAAGATGCTGAAAGTGGTGTCCTTCGGCTCGACTGCATTCTTGGCACTTCCGAAACACATTCTGATTTGCCCTTTGAAGTAAGTCTCGAGGAATTGCTGCGATTTTCGCTTCAATAGAGCTTCACGAACAACCACTTCACGACATAAAGATCGGAGTGTGGTGTGCGTTGAGTTCCACAAGAATTATCGGACCTATTTTTTTCAACACCATCGTTATTGCTGACGTTTACATACATCAAATATTGGCATTATTCTTCGAACAATTGACACCAGAAGAAAGGCACTATGGTTACTTTAAACAGGATTCGGCAACTGCTCACACTGCTGTTCGATCCATGAACTTTTTAAATAATGTTTATTTTGACGATCGTATAATTAGTCGTGGGTTATGGCCTCCTAGATCACCTGATCTATCACCTTGTGATTTTTTCCTGTGGGGGTATTTGAAAGATCAGGTGTATGCAGAAAACCTGCATTCGAAGGAAGAGCTCCGGCGCTCTATTGAAGAGAAAATCGCAGCAATTCCTCGAGACTTACTTCAAAGGGCAAATCAGAATGTGTTTCGGAAGTGCCAATAATGCATTCGAGCCGAAGGACACCACTTTCAGCATCTTCTTTAAGGTACATTAAGCGGCGCAGCGATAGTTCTCGGATAGCACGGGAGTTGAGTCAGCGGTTTGCCGGGCGAATGAGCCCTCGACTGTCCGGGCGACGCGGCCGGAATCTTCGGCGAACGATAAAGAAAACACTGTAGAATATACAAGCGTGACAGGTGCAGTCATTGAGAACATCCAGCTTTCAAGCTACACTTTATTTGCCGAGACAGAGTAATTCATTCGGAATAGAGATGTTTACATAATACGTTTTAGAAATAATATATAACCAGTGAGTTAGTGATCTCTGCCCTGGTCGAGTTCCTAGACCAATTGCTCTGACTGATGTTTACATAGTCCTTGTTCCCTATCAAGCGAATAACCCTTAACAATAAGCCACGGACCACGCGCGATCTTTCCTTTGCAGTTCCTTCCCTTCTTTCTATTTATCTTACCTAATTAGAACTGGACATGGAGTATGTTCCGTACCTTACAACTCATAACCAGAGACCAAATTCTTTCAGAGGACTGAAAATATCAGGTAACAATAATGATAATATTCTCTACATAATTACATAATGTGCTAAGGATAAATGGCAGTTTTGTACATGTGCTGATTTATAATTCCATTTAGACAATATCCCGAAATATGTGGAGGGGAATTACTCCCCAGGAATCATCAAATAGATTCGAACAGAAGAAAAATGTATGGAAAAATGATCAGCGGATTGAATGACTCAGAGCATCAACTGATGTCACAGCGTCTGTCCGGTAGGACCTAGGGTTCGATTCCCGACGGTGGCATAGTTTTCGACACTTGCTAGAAAGCTAGGTTGAGTTCATCCGCTATCTGGGGGAGAATTTTAGTGGCAGGCTGCTCTGATCGGAGTATTCCGTGCTTTCTCCGACCAACACAAGCGAAGACCGGAGCAGTATTCTAGCTAACGCGCCACGAACCGCGGGCGAACTTTCCTTCCTCTTTCTTGTCCATACCTCATCCCTTACACACTTTATAAATACTACAATACTACACTTGTCGGGAACTTCGAGCTCGTTCTGGTTGGGGCGGTGCTTCGCTGGTGGTTGGGGAAAATACTCCCAAGCCGCAGTGTAGGTCGGCGCCGTATCTCATTAACCGGCGGGAGAAGATCACCGGCCCCTCCCATGGCGCTTCATTTACGGGAGCAATAACCAAAGCCTTTGTCGCGCCTGCGAATACGAAATAATCAATCAATTGCTCGTGAACAAATCAGCAGGCGACGGGCAATCAGCGACCCACATGACGCTGCAATGTCATGCTGACTTACGTTTGTTAGCCCGTAAACTAGACGCCTTGGACCTACTTGAACCTTCTACTACATTTTTGGAAGTTAAGCTCTTGTAGGTACTCCATTTTGTTGCAATGGAGAAAGGAAATGAGCAGAATCTTGAAAAATTAACTCGTTGATGTTATTTTCAATTTTCTGGGTATTTCTGTTTGTTAATGAACAGCGATATTAGAATGTTTCGCCCCACAGTATCTGCCCTGTTTATTGATTTAACATCAGAAGGAATAAAAATTAAATATATAATGTTTTGAGAGAGAAAAACTACATTTAGTGTTCAGAAAAACAACGAAGAGCCATCTTAGCATTTGCTCAATAAATCAAGGAAAGCTGAAAGAAATGGTAAGATGCAAGCCATTTTCATGCATGCAGATTAAAGCGCTTGGTGGGTCTTATTAAGTTTTTTTAGAAATATGCAATTAAAAAGGTAAATAATGCATTTTTATAATAATAATTATTAATAATAATTATAATATAATTGACATTATTATTATTATTATTATTATTGTGTGTTTTATTTGATGTAATGCACAGTTAAGATTCAAATTACGGTTCCTACAATTGATTAGCCTAAATCATAGTCCTTTGTATCACATTTTGTATGAAGATTATTCTACAACAGGAAATGAATGTTTTGCGCTCCACTTGTCCATTATCTCCAGAAAGAGCATTCACAGTTAAGTGAAAAACATGTCCATGAACAAGGACTGCCAATTTTTTTCAAAGATGGACTTCAGAGTTTTCTGGACATCAGTTGGAGAAGAAGAGTTATGTAGAGTGAAACGGCTGCACGTATAGCCCGTCCCAAGTAATTTTAAGGAACTGATTTGAATGTGAAGGTCTCTTTATTTAAGAGGACATCTTTCTGGGATACATCATTTAATGATCTTAAGCGTGGGAATATGACATTTTGAATCGTCATATTGAGCTCTATACCTGTCAAAAAGATATATTCATTTTATAAGAAGACAGTCTTGTTTTCGCAAATAAAATCAGCAAATTCTTAGAATATTGTAACCGAAGAAATGGGGTGGGCAAAAAATAGCAGTCTCAGAACCTATATCCTAACGAGATCACGGAATGAACTGCATAAAATCCTGCATGAGCTTCGTAGGTTTTTCGCACAGCCCATATACCAAAGGAGTGTGTGTGCATCATTTACAGAAAGCAGTCTTCCAGAGGCATGCGTATTTCCTAAAGTCCATCTCCCTAAATGTTCATTTGAGCCTCGTATTGATTCCTTTCAAACAAAAGCAGGTGAATTATCGCTACAAAAGTGTTCTTGATAAACTTCTTTTAAGAAAGACATAACGTGTACGTAACAATTGTTCAGGTACTATTGCATGGGTTTTACCAGAATCCAATACAAATAATACCAATAACAAATCCAAATTTACCAAAATCAGATCAATATATGACCAATACCCTGCCAAACGGGCCACGAACTATATGCGATCATTCCTTCCTCATTCCTGTCATTTCCTCTTACATGCTTAAGCACACACTCACGTTTACATGCACTGAACTACCGTACATATTGACACACCAAACTGGAGCTTAGATATGGTCTCAGCTGGGGCGATGCCCCTCCGGAGGGAAGAAATCCCTCAAACACATGTAGTTTGGCAATGGTCAGTTTCATCGCCGAGGAAGACAACTATACAACATTTACGATACTATGACAATAGAAGCCGCGATCACAAACACAAAATAATATATAAATCAATCCACGCACTTCTAATCGAAATTCAACTATTGTAAGTACTTCACCTCAAACTCTCCATTCTCCACATTTTCTTTTCTCTATGGACAATCCAGATCAATTAACCCAGAGGGGGCGTTTTACACTGCAATTTGGCATCAGTCAAAAGAGGATCCGGTTACCGTGAAGCTGTCGGCGAAAAGGCGGACTCCGAAAAACCACCCACTCAAAAAACCGCCCTCTAGAAAATCCGCCGTCTTGAAAATCTCGCGAACATCCGTCCTCTCGAACATCCGTCCTCTCGAACATCCGCCCTCTCGAACATCCGCCCTCTCGAACATCCGCCCTCTCGAACATCCGCCCTCTCGAACATCCGCCCTCTCGAACATCCGCCCTCTCGAACATCCGCCCTCTCGAACATCCGCCCTCTCGAACATCCGCCCTCTCGAACATCCGCCCTCTCGAACATCCGCCCTCTCGAACATCCGCCCTCTCGAACATCCGCCCTCTCGAACATCCGCCCTCTCGAACATCCGCCCTCTCGAACATCCGCCCTCTCGAACATCCGCCCTCTCGAACATCCGCCCTCTCGAACATCCGCCCTCTCGGACATCCGCCCTCTCGGACATCCGCCGTCTCGAACATTCGCCGTCTCGAACATTCGCCGTCTCGAACATCCGCCATCTCGAACATCCGCCCTTTCGAAAAACTGCACGTTGGAGAACCCGAACCAGAATGAAGGTGTCCAAACAGGAGGGGGCAGAGGAAGTGGGGCAAACGCCGGAGCCTTACCCGTGAAATTTCTCGCCCACGCGGCGGGCGGGCGCTCGATGGCGGCGACGGCGGCCCAAAAAACGGCGCCCGTTTGGTGAAGAGATCACGCTTCCGGACGGCGAAGCGGGGGCGGGGCGATGGATGGGGTGGGGGCAAGGCGTTGGCGGGGAGGGGCGTGGGCGTGAAGTAGCATGGGCGGGGAGGTGCAAGGTGGAGTTGGAGGGGGCGGGGGCGCGCGACCCTCGGCGCGCGCGCGCGGGAGGCCGCAAGAAGTCAAGCGCAGCGTTGCGCCTTCACGGAGGTACCTGCTCCACTTGATCTCGCCGCCTCCGCGTGGAAGAGTTGATACGGTCTAACATCTGATCGTCAAGTTGGTGATCTCAGTGACAGTGAGATATGGAGAACCGTAAATATTATAATGAAGTCAGGTTGTTAACGTGTCAATTGTTAACACATGATTGTTTTCCAACGTATCGGAAAATTTATTTTCTTCACCAACGACTAGAAGAGTAAGTCCCACTTGCAAGAACATGTAGCTGGTTATTTGTTCGAGTGTTTACGATTCTGGTCATTAGGGATTCAATCCCTAATGAGAATACATTTTCTGTAGCGTTGGCAAACAACCATGTGTTAAAAATGTTTTGCTCCTGTTGACCAAGCCACGTAAACCTGACTTCATGACAATGAAATAGATATCAATGCAGCTGCGAATCAGCTATAGAACTCGATACTTTTATGACTTATTTATGTTAATGAATCTATTAACAGTAATGTATTGAAATAAGATGTACTCTAAGAATGAGGACTCCGTTATCAACTGGAATAAATTAATTTAAAAATTATCTCCGTCATGGAAGTGATTTTTGGATGATCAAGAGCTGCAACTCGGGAGGGCAGTTTTTCGAGAGGGTACCTTTTCGGAGTACGCCTTTTAACCGACAGTTTCATGCGGCAACTGGGTTCACGTGAACCTCATGGCGAGAAAGTGAGAGCAACGCTGCACTTCGCCGGCGCCAGCCCTCACGTGTCTGCTCCCTTTTCAGCCGTCAACTGTTCGGCGAGTCAGCACTCGAATCTGAAGTTGCTCCTCTCAAAGGCTGTACGTAGAGATATCAATGCACGAACGAGCAGCGAACCTTATGAATAGTATTTGATAAAATAAAATATCTTTATTTTAAAAAGTAGCATAACGAAAGTGTCAAATTAATATTTGTAATTTATTAATCTTAAACTTGTTAGAATAAACGTGTTTGTATAAAATTGTTTTCATACTTCTCAATACTTTTTCTAAAAAGTGTTTTTAAAAGAAGATTTTCCTCGTTTTCGAAACGTTCCAGGTAGTTAAAATTACACTATACATAAGTACGTTTAATGAGGCAAAATCATACCCATGCCCGAAAAGTAAAATTCTGATAATTAACCATTAAATTCTTCATAACTGAGGAAGGAAGAACAGTTGCGAAAAAGTGAGTATCTCAAGTGTCTCAGGTACATACTGTAGATGTGTTTTCAGTGCTTAGTGGTTAAAATTCACTTTCGAAGTGAATTTTGCTGACCTGCTACAGTTGTTTATAGAAGCAATTATTGCTTCTATAAACAACTTTAGCAGGTAGAATTGTCTTCATGGGGCGCCAAAGGAGAAGGGGTAAATTATGAATATACTAGATTTTAAAAGGATTTTTTTCGATATAATGGTTATTAAAACAATGGCAAGATTTTTAATGTTTCAAAAATTCAACCAAACAATTTTAAAGTCATATGTAATCATATTTTCGTATTCTTAGATCATTAATGCTTGCATATTTCTAACATTAGTAGGTCAAAAACATCCGGGCCCTAATCATGAATAAGGAATAAAGAATCATGTTAGTGCACAAATCAATATTCACGAAGCCTTAAAATGTTGCTGCCAATTCCTATCTTAATTCTATTAAAGATTTTAGAGACGTATGAAGAGGGAATAATAAAAAGAACGACGTAGCTAGAAAAGAACCAGGTGAACAGCCAAAGCTGAATGTCCGCAATAATGACACCGCTGTGGTTATTTGAGCACTCACATCGTACAAAAGAGGTTACTGCAACTTTATTTATTAAAATTTGCTACTTCTTTTCTTTAGATAATAATAGCACATGTCACAGCTATCCAGCTACTTGAAAAATTATTTTTAAATATTCTTGCAGTCTGACATAAAATGAATTTAATAAAATCGATCGTCTTTAGAAAATGTATTATTTAGAAGAGTTCTATTTCTGTGTATTGAATTCCTATTCGATGCACAAAGAAGAGACTAATAAATTGGAAGAAATACGAGTGTGGTTTGTGAGTTGATATGCTCTTAAATTGCAGCTGGGACAATAGATGGGGTGAACAGTCTAAATAAATTAAAAACGCTTAATAAACAGGTAAAAATACGATCAAGAAACGAACATAAAGGACTCGGAATGGACTTCAATAGCAAAACTCGCCTCGCTCATTTGTATCAGGAACTAGCTACATAGCTAGGTCGGATTAAGCCGCTGTTGAATAAAAAATGAATGAAAGTTGAATAAAAACACCGGAGGGCTATTTTTAAGAAAAGTTTGAAAATGTGTTTGAGGCTTCATGTAAAGTACCCTTAAACAACAAAATATCCGTCTGAAATTCCCAAAGCCTTGTGTTCGTTCAGATCAATCCAGGAATTTCAATTTTGGTATCAAGGACGGACAGACATACGTTTTGCCGTCAATCAATTTTTCGGTATCAAAGACCCGCAAAACACGCATTCTGGCTACACCGCATGTGAGATGATTTTTTTTAATTTAGCAGCTGGATTCAACCACATTTTCGTTATCAGGACCAGGCAATATGTTTTTCTGGCGAAAATTCGCCTTTTTCCGGCACACGATTACAATACTTTGTCTTACATTCGTAAATGTGAGAAAGTAATAATACTGTTTCCAGTATTTTTCGTCAATGTCGATATTTTTTGTTTCTGAAATCTAGCGGACAATTAATTTTTTTCATTTCAATTTTCTTCCATGTCACTTATTCTTTGTTCAGACCTTAACGTCACTACTTCAATTTTTGCCGTCTTCATGACAGCTGTTTTACAGACTACCGTCATTTCCATTACGCAAGTTCTTTGCAGAATATTTCACACAATATTCTGACAGACTGCACATTTACTCTGAATCTCTTGCATTCATGCACTGACCACGTTCTTTATGGATCTTCACTCACGGAAAAGAACGATATGACGAATATTTTTTAGATGGTGCGTATCAAATTACACCACAGTTAGTGACTTGCAAGAGAATAATAAATTGATATTTGCTAGTACAGCTAAAACTGCAATTATCAGAGTTGCCAGACAAATTGCAAATATGTACAATCGTGTTAATGTCGCTGTTGCTCTTCACTGCAAATGCAACATTTTCACTGGAAATTATCACCTCTTTTTATAATACGCTAAGGAAAGATGGCGTATTGTTTTCCCTTTTATAAGAAACCATCAACATAAAACCCCGTACGTGTATTAGTGCTGCATCGAGAATTACCTCCCAGTAGTTCACCAAAGAGATTGAAGATGAAAAACAAAAAAGTTAGCGGAGTTTGACATATTCCGATCATCAGTAGCACTTGCAACCCGCAAAACACATTTCGCCGCCATACATTTTATCATCGACTATAACTCTGAAAATATGCTACCTAGAGCCTTAAAACAAATTTTTTGGGCCTTCGGAGATACAAGTTTTATTTCTCGAAGTATACAAAAATATCCTTTTGAATGTTCTATTATGATTTATGTGGTTCCGTCATTCCGCGGCAAGGATAGCCAGAAACGCTGGAAGGTCATTGAAATGAACTATTGTCGCGAAACCCGCACCTAGTTATGGTACTATTGTGATAATGTGTTGTCATTCGCTTTTTATTTGAGAAAATTGTGAAAATCGTCGATCAGAGGAGCTGGTTCTTTAACGATGTTAGAGATTTAAATAACTTCGCCTCATTTACCTGACACAAAGTTGCCTTTCCCGGGATTGAAACTTGGCATCTCTTCGTGAGTGATCAATGGCAAATGATGTGCATACTACTGACCATGCCTACTACTGAAGAGATCTGCATACGCCGTCATCTCACAGGATACTTTGGGAATCTTTGAGATGTTCAAGAAGGCCAGCTACAGATTCAAGAAGAGATGATGACCGCTTTACTCATGTCTTGCAGAGTCATGAAAGGATGCTTTCCTGCATTTCTGAACACACTACACTAATATACGGAGGATGGTAAGGAGATCACAGAAAATTAATTATAATAAATACATGATATCGATGGGGTTATATTCAGAGAGATATATGGTGCAATCAAAAAGCATAATTATGGAAATATTCTTGCGTCACGCGTATCTCGACCCATCAGACTTGGCTTCGAAAGCGTGAATGATTCTCAAAACCCCTAGCCCACCGCGGTCGGCCCAAAAGGAAAACAAACTTTAAATTCCAATTATAAACGTTCCCCCTCTAACTCTACCCAGAAGTTCCGATCTGCGTCGTCTCCACTCAACCTGCTTTCGAATGACCTCGCTGTCAGACGGGCGAATCGTGCGCAGGCCACCTTTGTGTCGTCTGGCGCCGATCATTTGGCAGCCCTCTCGGCCCCGAGGAACCAAATGTCCATCGGGGAAGCTCTTAACTCGCATTAATGCACGGGCCCATCGTGTTTGACAGTTGGTACGAGGAAAACTGAGATCAAACTTCATTCAGGTCAACGCGTCGCCAGATGCTGTGTCAAAAGAATGCGTCTTCGCAAATTATGCATCATAACGATAACTTCGAGAAGTATCCCGACCCTGCGGGATTGACATGAGAAAGAGTGTGAGTGGAATGTGAAATGGTAACAATGTTGAAAGAAAGTTAAATATGCAGAGACTTGCTTTGATTTTCTCCCGAGTTATTTTCCTTTAACATAATGCGTAATGAGTATTCTTCCAAAATTGTTTTTGTCCTTATTCTAAAAAAACATTTCTGAAAAGTTCGCGATTCAAGAGAAGAAAAATATTTGCCGTTGTATATTTTGATTGGTTAAAATTCATACACGGTTTGAATAGCATATTCTAATGCAGGTACCGTTATCGTGTGGACAGAGAATAGTAGTGTATTGAAATACTGACGTGGTAATTCCGTTAAATCCAATAAACTTCTCTTGAGATCGACACCGTGAATGGTGCATCATTATCAAAGAGTGGTCATAAATTATATGATGAGTCAGTCTTGACGTGGAATCTCATAAACTTCTTTGATGGGTTCTGAGAGAGACAAATTAAAATTATATTATCGAAGAACCTATTGTTAATTATTTTCGTTTAAAGAAAAAATGTTGAATTGTTATGATCCTTTGATGAGAGAATTCTCTTCCTTTCAATACTTTTTTAATATATTCTATTCTACACGACGGAAGACTTTTCGTGAAACTCTAACCAATGCACATTTTAATGTGATTGCCTTTCTTGTAGTTTCAATGTCTCAGTGATTTTTTCAAAAACAACAATGTAATCTAAACAATGATTGAATGTTCTAAAAGACGTTTTATTACTCAAATCAATTTGAGATCATCTGAAGTATATTTTTTTGGGAAACACCAAAATGATTTCGTGTATCTCTTTATAATCCATTACGTTGTAATTTCTTAACATTTGGCAGTACCGAGGCCAATGAGCCCTTTTCTTTTGTTAGAAATGTCCGGCACATAGATACCAGTGGTGGATCCAGGGCGAGGCCATGGCTCTCCCCAAAAGTCCTAGAGTTTTCGTACGTTACCTTCTTTTCGTACGTTTTGGTAAAATTGATTTAAATATTTATGTAACAATTAGGTAACTTTTTAAAAATTATATTGTGTAGTATCATATACACACTATAAAAATAATTAAAATTTTATAACAAATATGTTTATTATTTAACAAAAATTTATTATGGCCCCCTCTAAAATGATCAGGTGGATTCACTCCTGATGCATACCATGTACAAATAATATAAACTGAAGTAACATAATTTCATATTTAATTGATCTACTTTCAATGAAATTAATGAAATCCTTTGTGCATATCCAGCACATACATGAATGTGTATCCATGTGATTCAAAGTGTATGTACAAATTATATAATCTGTAGTATGCTTTCATATGTAATAGATGTACATTCAATATGTCCATCTCTTTGGCTTTGCATTTTTCACATCGCCCATGTTTACAAACTAGATAGAAACCACGGTCCACGAAACCACGTTTTCATCGTAGTAGAAATAATAGCGACGAGCTTCCTTTCTGCCAGTGAGTTCGCCACCTTGCTTACACAGATGATCCAGGTAGGTTTTCAATATTTCCTCCCTAGAGATGGCCATGATGTACATTACTTTTCTCCCTATAGTATAGTACATGATGGAAAAGTATTGGAATCACATCAGCAATATGATCTCTAATATTTGCACGTAAAATCAAAGTTTAAGTTTCTTTCCTTCCGTAATTCTGCACACATCTTAGGATTAAAATCTATTTTCGCTGTTACAAAGATGGTTATGATTGAACCAGTTGGACTTGAGATCCACGCAATTTTTACCCGAAAATCGGAATGGATGTGTTGATGATGACCGGATATCTGTGTGTCTGGTTGGACGGAATTGCCACACATAACTGTCACATAAAAAGCATTTGAACTAAAACGTGGTAAATGTCAGGATTAAGATCTAGTTTTTTGTTCTTATCGAAATGCATCGTATTGATATACTGGTACCGAATATTATACAGTATACCATTGTAATGAAACCTTACAATATTCCTAAACTAATCTGGAGATATGTTATATCTGCTCTATTATGTAGAATGTCTAAATAAGGGAGTTTGAAGTTAATTGAAATGAAAATAGTTTTTTCTCATTTTATGACCAAGCCACGAAGAAATTCCCGTATATCAATGCATCAATATATTCCATTCAATTCAATACCTTGTTTTGGTATTTCAATACAATTTAATGTCAATATCTGTCGATTTTTGAATTGACATTCTTTCATCGTAGCCAGAGCAATTGACCTGACCTCAGTACAATTTAAATACGGTTCCTTGAGGGCCCATTCGCCTATTTGGAATGGTCTAGCTCCTAGGTAGTTAACTCACCGAGGCTAGCGAGTGTGATGCCAGAAAGTTGCACGTAGCAGCAACTCAGCGTCTCCAGCTCTTTTGTTACATCAGATGCAAACGATGTACACAAAGGAGGGCGGACCGCGTGTACAATGGTCGCAGTTAGATCCCGTTGTTCGTTTCCATTTCGTCTTACAGCATAAAATATACAGAATGTACACCATCTTCCTTCACAAAATGAAACGTCCCCCTTCCTTAAATAAGTGTGAAGGTGCACATCGTGCATTGTCCCAGCTGCATTTTCCACGTAATGGAAGTGCGCGCTCGAGTCCGTGATGCCGCCATTTGCAGAAAATGCATCACATGGTCGAGAACTCGGCGCTCTCCTTACTCGTTGACACGTTGGCCCAGTGTTCGCCGTGGCCTGCCATTAACGCCATTTGCACGGTTTCGTCTGCCTATTGGCGCCTCAGCGTCGTGCAAAAAGCGCTTTATCACGAGACTTCCTAATGCTGTTAAATCAGTTTGCACAGTACAGAGTTAAACAGATGAGGTGAGGTTCGAATTTAAATATATGAAATGCTTCCTGTTCTTTCTGTTCAAAGGGTTGCGGTAGGATGTGATGAAAATTTACAAGGAGATATGTATGCTATCTAGAAACTCTTTATATTAATATGCCTTGTTGTTGTTGTTATTATTATTATTATTATTATTATTATTATTATTATTATTATTATTATTATCCCTTAAACTCATTCGATGTCGGTTAAGTAATGTTTCAACCAGCTTCCTAAGGAGTGGACCTTGTGAAAGTGAGTTTCTATACATAATATGGGTTGTTCCAAGTAACGCGATGTCTTGCTTTTTCCAATCTTTTGAAAAATGATTCTGACAGTCTGTATAAATTCTTAAATAAATTTTGAGGGGAAAATTCCAGAGCTCCTCATTACAGCAAACTCTTGTTAGTACGAACTTGCTTAATACAAATTTCGCGATTACACGATTAAAATTTGGAATTCGTTTTAACACGGATTTACTGAATCGTATAGCCTTCTGTGTTGCATCCTTTGCCCAACACTGGCCATCGTTTTGAACTGTTACCGGCCCTGGATCCCTTGGACTAATATTTGTGGAATGGCCGTACATCAAAAAGGTAACATTACCACGGGTTTCTAAGCTGGTACAGACTTTGGTAAAATAAGGCATTTTAAAGTTTATTATGATTTATTATTATTATTGTTGTTGTTGTTGGTATGCCTTCCATTGGTTGGTCTGACACAATAAGCAGTTGAATGTATGCACTGAATGTCATGGATGACATTAAGGTTTGGTGGACTCTGGACTAGATGGTGGCCTCTGACACGAGGTGAAAACATTCGTTCCTTGTGTGGTATTAGAATCACAGCCTTTCTTTCCTCGAAAAGTAGTTATCTGCAGCTAACTGCGAGCTACGTAGGTGAACATTTTAATATGTTTGCAATTAAATGCCAACAGGATAAGTAGAAGAAAACTAGGTATAAATGGGAGTTGAGTAAATGTGAATTGAAATTTTACAATGTGAAACGGAAACGAACGAGAAAATAATTATTACATTTTTAGTGAAACAATTGTATGAACTGTTTTAATCATTAATACTTGTAAAACATGGTTAACATCAATTAAAAGGTCTGATCTTAATCAAAGAGATCATCACTCGAAGCAAAATGAGGCATCCATCCACGTCTGGGGGGGGGGGGCACCCTATAATCTTCGGTTGCAAGACCTTTCATATGTCGCTCCTCTTGTCGCTATAGCATGGGAAGCATCCCATTAATAAGGATGCTTCGTTGACGACGTAGTATGTGTAGCATCGCCAACTTCTCCCAGGGATCCGAAGTCGTTTATACGATGCTCTGAAAATGATAACTCAGTCTTAATATATACATCAGCATACTAATATAATGTGCAAAAATACACTAGATTTGTGTATTGTAGTGTATGATGATGATTCAGGAGGAATGGTGACTAAGAAATATTCAGAGCACAAAAGGTCATATAAACATGTGTGAAGTTTTCAACTGATATGGACTAGAGATGGTAAATTTTAGTAAATGCTAAAAATGCGAAATGATACCAAACGCTGAAAAAAAATAGTAATTTTATGCTCGACGGTCGGCGCAGTATATTTCTGAATGTTTTTCAATCAGTCATAAAATGCGAAATCACGTACAAAGTGCAACATGGTCGTGAATCTGCGGCAAAATGGCTAAATTGCATTTTATGGTTTCCTTCGTGTTCGCTTTTTAACTAGGGATGCGACATCGATAACAGCATATCGATGTTTGAACACGATATAATTTGACAGTGGCGAACAGTGTAGAAGCAGCAGAAGCATTTTTCAGTCAATATTGTCTAATTGTTACTGTCAGAAGAAGTATATGAAAGGAAGTGGTTATTTATATAAATTTATTTCATTTAATGGAATTCATGACATTTCAAGATAATGTTGTGTTATTTTAATAAGTATTCACAAATTGCAGGACAATTCTTTTTTCGTCTCATTTGGATAGTGTTATACAGAAGCCTGTAGTCATGTACAAGAGAGGAATCATTCTATGGATTTAAAATTACTCCTATGAATATTTGTTGAAGTTCAGAAATGGCGAAATATTACATTATTTTCCCTTTTTCCTAATTTTCCCTTATCTCCCACCAACGAGACATCGTCCTAGCCGGAACAAGCCCCCGACCGGTCTCCTGGCACGTGTGGTAGTGTAGTGCATATAAGTTTGTGTAAGGGGTGAGGATAAGGAGGTAAGAAGGTAAGGAAGAGGAAGGAAAGATCGTGCGCGGTCCATGGCCCGTTTGTAAGGCATTCTGGCATTCGCCTGGTGTTGATCAGGGAAACCTCGGAAAACTAGCCATCACAGCAGCCGCTAAAATTCTTCTCCAGACAGCTACTGAACTCGACCTAGCTTTCTGGTTAGCGTCGAAATTCTTGCTACTGTCGAGAATCGAACCTAGGACCTCTCGATCAGAGACATTACAACACGCACGAGCAACGGGGATCATACCTTCCCATTCTTTCCCCTACTCCGAGCGTCAATGACCCTACCCCAGAGCGTGTCCTACCCCATAGCTTGAACCCGGCGGGCTTCCCTTTCAAGGCACATCCAACAAAGTGCACTACACCTGCCCGTCGCACTCAGATTCAAAAGCATTGGCCACCTAGAGAAGCGGGTTACTGACGAATTCGAATCTGGCTTGGTCAGAAGCAGTGAGAGTTAGGGAGAGTTTGTATCCAGTACATTATCTGCAGTAAACTGTGAACTTGGCATTGCGGGACTTGCAAAATATCTTTTAAAGATTGGCTATAAAACATATTTTCACCAGTTACTCTTTTCCAACAAGTCCCCTTCGGCTTTTTATTCATAGGACGACGAATGAACGGGAATATTTAGATTAGATTAGATTTATTTAAACTGCAATTGGGCATAACCCGGTGGCAGCTAATTACAAAAACAAATATACAGTCTCTCAATAACATAGAAAACTAATACCAATAATAATAATAATAATAATAATAATAATAATAACACGATTGGATTGGTAATAACACGATTGGATTTTGAAGACCCTGGAGATCTATCAATTTCATCCTAGACTTATTGAATTTTGCAAGGCTAGTATGAAGTCGTGGAGCACCAGGTTACTAATCCACAGCGGAAAGGGAGTAGTAGAAACAAGAAGTATTCAGATTAACAGGGGAATTTTTCAAGGAGATTTATTATCCCCTCTGCTGTTTTGCATTAGTTTGATCCCACTATCGAGACAGTTGTCGCAAGCTGACTTTGGTTTTAAGCTCCATGGTGATGAAAGGCCAGTATCACATTTGTTTTACATCGATGATCTGAAATTGTTTGCTAAGAATGAAGCGATTCTCTCCCAAATGCTGTCTGTCGTGAATGACTTTAGCAATGACATCTGCATGAAGTTTGGTCTTGACAAATGTGCAAAAATCAATTTAAAAAGAGGGAAACTCACAACGTCTGAGAACATTGAAATTGATACGCACACTGTGATTCAAGATCTTGAGCCAGGTAAAACTTACAAATATCTGGGCATTGAAGAATGGGAAACCATCTCGAATGACAGAATGAAAGAGAGAATTCGTAGGGAGTATTATAGGAGAGTGAGACTGGTCCTGCAGTCCGCTCTGAATTCCAGGAATAAAATTTCTGCAATAGGTAGTTTGGCGGTACCTGTAGCCGAATACAGTTTTGGACTAGTGGACTGGACTGAGCAGGAAATTCGCACGATGGATCGAAAAACCAGAAAACTTCTAACAATGCATCATGTTGCCCACCCTCGAGCTGATATACATAGACTTTATGTGTCACGTAAGGAAGGAGGAAGAGGCCTCAGACAAATTGAGGCCTCCTGGCACAACGCAATAGTTGGGATGGGAAAGTATGTAGTCAGCCATCAAGATTACCCTCTAATGAGGCAGGTCATGAAATCTGACCGAAGAATGGGAAACAGAGGCATTGTTAGTGTAGCTAGAAGCATTGCGAAGAAAACTAGGCAAGACACGTCGAAAAACACAGACACTGAACTTCTGATGCTGTTAAACATGAAGTGTGAAACACAAAAAATGTTAAAGAAATCGTGGAGAGACAAACCACTCCACGGACAATACCTAAAAAGAATGGACAAAGTGCAGATCAATAAAGATCAATCATTTATGTGGCTTAAAAGGGGAAGAATGAAGCCAGAATCAGAAGCACTTGTAATAGCTGCCCAAGATCAGGCCTTGAGAACACGACATTATGATAAAGCGGTTCTCAAAATTTCCCAAGATGATAAATGCCGCATTTGCCTGGAGCAAGTAGAAACCATTGATCATGTTGTCTCAGCTTGTCCAATCCTAGCAAAGACGGAATACCTGAAAAGACATGACAGGGTGTGTAGCTACCTCCACTGGCAGATCTGTACCGCCCTCGAAGTTCCAAACACATGCCCCAAGTGGTACGAACACTCACCAAAACCGGTGACGTCTGTTGGATTGTGTACGATATTGTACGACCAACAAATTCAAACTGATCGCACGATAGCGGCAAACAAACCGGATATAGTTATCCGGGATTTGGCGAAAAAATCGTGTTTACTTATCGATGTTGCTGTACCTTGCGATCAAAACGTCGTTACCAAGGAGGCAGAGAAACGTCTTAAATACAAGAGTTTGGAAATCGAGATCAGCCGCATGTGGGGCGTAAAAGCACAGGTCGTCCCGATAGTTATCGGAGCTCTGGGATTTGTTCCGCAAAATTTGAGTAAGAATTTGTCTAAACTCCCAGGTAATTCAAAAGACTGGGAAGTGCAAGAAATTTCTTTATTTGGAACAGCCCACATTTTGCGTAAAGTATTGTAGAGGCACTGATAGTCACCGGATCTGCTCCTTAGGTAGCTGGTTGCAGCCTGGAGTAGATTTTATATTCAGCCGACTCATAACATCTTTAGTCGTGATGTAATGGAATAATAATAACAATAAGAATAAGGTAATATAACTAGCAAATTATTTACTAATTATAGTGATAATAATGGTAAAATAATAAAAATAATGGTAAAATAATGATAATAATATAAAAACTGACTGATTCATAAAACATTAAATTACATTAAGAGAGAAAAGAAAAGAGAAAAAGGAAAGAAATCCCACAATGCACTAGGATCACACTGCACTTCACTGCACTTCACATCACTAAGACCTGAAAACATTTCCTTCTTTATTTCTCTGCTATACACTGCACGACACCTCACTTCACAATAGAACACTTATGCATCGCTATACAACCCACTATTCTCCCTCATTTACTTAATAATACCCTAAAATAATTTCCTAAACTGTCGAACGCTTGGAGGAAAGGGTTCAAAGGTTTTTGCTGGCAACCTAATCCATTCTCTAATCGTTCGATTTGTAAAAGAAAATTTCCCGACATCCGTTCTCTGCTGTCTTAAATTTATTTTGTGCCTGTGATCCATTCTACCTCTCTACGATCCTCTCCACGATATCGTCCAGGGAAGTCCGTTATTTCCAAGGAAGCTGTCTACGCCTCGTCCTCTTGGATCCCATACCTCCGTTTCCGATTTCTGCGTCTCTCTATTCCTTTATTTCTCCACTTCCGGTCCCACACACCACGGGTTGCTTGGTATGATGTAATGCATCGATGATTTTACTTTCTTGCACTTACTTCGTAAGTGTTCTAATCGTGCGTCGGAAAACAAAAAGGTGGATAACTCTTGTTTTGATGTAGCACTTCCATGAAAAAATCCAGCGTTTCTTCATACTTCAGGAATTCTGCAGCCCTGAATCCACAATCAAATCAAATTCAACTACTATAGATATTTGAAATTTTAGAAACGTACATTCCTAGGAACATTAAAAAAGTTTTTATTGTCAGCAAAGATGCACGAAAAGTAAAAAAAAAAGACAGATTGATGTGGCTCAGGGCATCAACTGATGTCACTGCAGTACCTCTGACCGGAAAGCCCTAAGTTTCGAGTTCCGACTATGGCAGGATTTTCGACACTAGCCAGATAGCTAGATCGAATACTGTAGTCTGGAGGAGAATTCTAGCGGCTGGCTGATATGGTCGGTAGTTCTCCGTGGTTTCTCCGATCAACACCAGGCGAATGCCGAAACAATACTCTAACAATCGGACCACGGACTGCGCACGATCCTTCCCTCCTCTTCCTTGTCCTATCCTCACCATCATTTATACTTACACTTACATGCTCTACATTACCACTCATGCCGGGTGACCGATCGGGAGCTTCGAGCTCGTCCCGGCTGGAGCGGTGCCACTCCGTGGAGAGTTACCTGGTTGCAGAAAACCTCGAAGCCACGTAGGCCCGCGCCGGATCTCTCCACCCAGCGGGAGGATACTGCCGCATCACGTGATAAAAACATGCACTACATTAACAGGACTGATTACCATAGCAGTTGTCGCGCCAGGAAATACGAAATAATCAAAAGTGATAAAGTAAATATACGGAAAGAAATGAAGGGCTCAGGAGTAAAAGATGGTAACTCTTAAGGTGATGGTTTTTGTTACATTAACAATCTCGTACGGTTCCATCTGCTGTCCATACGCTGTGATTTTCATTCTAAATCATGGCGCATAATTGTCCCGCCACTCTTGTCATGTTTTTGTATCGCGTTTAAACCGCTTACAGCTAAAAATGTTCTCTTCCTAATGTTTCGCAAAAAGCTTTCACGTTTGTTACCATGTTTTACACCCGAACCTTTCAAATAGTCGCTCGTATAATGCGGATTTGCAGGAAATACAAGGATCTTGAAGCGTTCGAGAGACGCCGCACCGTGAGCCTCCTTGATGCTGGTTAATCGTTTAAACGCATCACGCCTCTCATGGGCCGAGCAATGCACGATGTTAGAACTGGCAGCGTATAAGCGACTCTGGCAGTTCTCTCACCACGTGTTGTGGTACGTCATGTGACCTGCTCTGAAGCAATCAAGTTGCGAGAATTTGTTTACTTTCTCACAGCCAGAGTTCAGCGTTGCCGCTAATCTGGCTCATGTAATCATGGAAGAGATGTTTGGCTAAACAAAATATCACCTTCGGCACACCTGTTGCGAAAGTGATACATGTTATTAAGACATGTGATCGCCTGTCGGTAAGAGGTAAGGTTTTGACTCAAAACTTTTGATATTTCATTACTTGTAATGTAGGTAGTGTCATGTGCGAAGTAATGTGTTGCAACAGCGCATCGAACTGTCAGAGGCTCTTATACGCTGCCAGTTCTATAGTCAGACGGTCAAGAAGGAGCGCACCGTCCAAGGGAATGGCATGAAAGATGCAGTCAGGCGAAACCGAAAGAGATGAGGAGCATTGTTCGATGGGCTGTGAATGAGCATTCATGCGAACAGAAAGGATGTGCAACGCATCATTCCGTGTGCAGCCGCGCCCTTACCAAAAGTCTCCGTTGCAAGGGATTATGCACTCGCCTGCTACGAGTCTCATTAAACGCCCATCAATTTCAGCAATTCTCTCCCGCTCTCTTCTGATCGCCGCGGCTCACACTGGTTCCAACATACTAAAAACTTGGCCATAATTAGAATATGTATTAAATTCTACGAAAATGTGGCGTCACTGATTAAAAATTTGATGTACAAAATTGGAAAATCAAAAACAATATGGCTGATCAAATATTTAAAAATAAAGCAGATTCCTGTGAAACGGCGCATTTAAATATTTTAGGAATTTCTGTTTACGAATTTTATGTCAAAATTTAAAAATTCGAATTGGTGGATACAGTATGGCGGATCTAATAGTTAAAAGTTCTAGGATTTAATAGTTCGAGTAAAAGTGTGCATTTAAGGATTTTCTGACTTGCGGATTACAAATTTAATGTCAAAATTTATAAATTCAAAATAATTAATATATAATTATAATTACTACATAATAAAATACCGAACGGTATAGTTAATGTTATCACTCTGTATATGACTGTGTGTTGTGTAATTTTGAAAGCCAGGTAAACTGAACACCATATGACATTTACCCTACCACGGCCGGGCGCCGCGGCACACCATATCGAGGCAGGCCGGTTACGCACTCCAGTAGTTAAATGATAAACCAAAAGGTGTCTAACATCTACAGCTGCAATTTGGCATACTGATACAGAACAGTCGGTGCCTTTAGACAAGCTAAATTTCAGAGCGATACGAAGCGGTACAAAAGTTGTAGACCTTAATGTGTAAAAAGAAAAGAGATGCGTCAAGAAAGTTACGGTACACACGCCTTACTCGTCAAAATATATAGAAAAGTAAACTTGCCAGATATTTAACTTACCTTCAGTTATCAACAATACACAAAATCCAAGCAAAAACATTTTTAAAAAAACACTTTTACTGGCGCAAATTTGCTTCACAATCTCGCGTATTTCTCGACGTTGAGATACCGCCAGCTTCACCGTCGAATATGAGAAGGAAATAAGGTTGGAATTTTTGCGTCACGCTGGAATATAATGCACCGAGGACATCTGTACACGAGTTGGAGGGGCCTAACCTCTAACCGTGAAGTTCTATTTTGCTTTCTCGCAACGGATTAGAGAGAAAGTTATGTGCCGCGCGAAAAACGGCGAATTTTCGGCAGAAAAACTCTTACATGGCCCTAGCAACGAGAAAGTGAATAAATTCAGTTGCTAAATATAGAAAAAAATTCCACATCACGTGCTGTAGCCAGAATTCGTGTTTCGTGGGTCCTTGATGCCGAAAAATTTAATGACTTCTATATATACGTCCGCCTGTCAGTCTGACTGTCCATCTGTAATCAACGCTAGCGGCTAAACCGTTCAATCAATTTTCTCCAAAATTGATATTCCCCAATTGATCTGTCGATTGTTGCGGCCCCTTGCGTCTGAAACCGATATTTTACTTTGGGGGGGTACTTTAGATGAAGCCCTTGGGACATTTTCCAAATTTTCAAAAAAATTGCTCTATCGGTTTTTAATAAATTTTGTTGTTGGAAGAAATTTTGTTGTTGTATTATGAAGAACGTTTAAGAGAATGAGGTCTCATGTTCGTTGAAAACTTTGATTTTTCGAAAACTGCAAAAGTTAATTTTTTTCTGAATCTTTCTACAACTAAAATATTAAAGGTACATATTTTCTCCCTTAATGAAATCTGTTTCTTAAAGATAATTTTGAAATAAGGTTATGTACAATTTTTCGCAAATTTTACATAAGTACTTTTCGCGTAATTTTGCTTGAAAATACGGGCGAGAAAGTACGCCCACTAGTTTTGATTTACGACCAGTTTTCTGGTTCGTTGGAACCAGTGTGCGGCGCTTGCATGTGGCGCCGGGGGGGGGGGGGGAGCGGCCCTTGGCGTAGTCGAACCACGGACGCTCGGATTTTCCGCCTTCTGCTGCGACGTGAAGAGCTCCGCGCGGAGCGGAGTGGACGTGCAGGCTCCCCCAAATCGCCGTTCCTGCAAGTCACTCTGCGTCCTATTATTTTCAACGGAACGTTCCTCCTCCTCTTCTTTGTTGCTTTTCCTCGTCTCACGCCCACGATTTGGGCAATTATAATAATTATTTTGCTGTTTCTGAAACAGACTTGCTGGCGCGTTTACAAATCGGATGATCTTCAGTCCTTGGCGAGACGATGTCTTAATACGAGCGAATTTTGAAGCAGGTTCTAGAACTGATGCTACGGCCTCAAAAGCATGTGTGTTACGTAATGAATTTTAATACTTCCGTTCCGTGTATTGCAAGAAACTCTTATAGAATGCACGTTTTGTGAACACTTCAAAAAACGCTGTTCAATCCATTCAAAATTCTTTCCATTCACGTATCTTTGACACTGTTTAGAGAGAGAAATAAATCATGAGTTTCTTCAATGAAATATTAGTTAACTTTATCATAAAATATTGTGTAATGATCTGAAATCTTGGACATGATGGATTAATTTTTTGTCACGCACTTTTGAGTATGCATTCGTATGTCCTTCATAAATTTGCTTTCATAAATGATGGTGCTTTCATAAATTTTTAATTACACTCTTCATCACCACACCATCCCTGGTTAATTGTCGAAAATGCACAATATTATCATAAATGTGTAATTAAACAAAAGGAACCCTAAACCGAAAATTAAAGACATCAGAAAACAACACAATATGAAATTATAAACTTAAACATTAATAAGTGACAAGGTCTTGTGTGTTCACATGATTTGTTTTATTAAAGTAAATTTCCAGAGTAGAATTATATCTTTTACAGTTATTCCCAGTTACAAAGTTACCCATTTATTCCCAGCAAATTTTTGCGAATTTCGAAGCATAAGAGAAGTGTTACACAGATTTGGGTGAATTTGAAATGAGAAAATAATCTTTTCTTCAGGGTCTTTTCTTCCGAAATACGCCATCCCCTTTTCAACCGACATTCGATTGAGGAGACCGAGACTAATGAAAGGAGTATCGAGAAAAGCACAATGGTTCTCGTCTCGTGATCGATTGGCCTGCGAATTCACCGTGAAGTGGACTGTATCAACTCTTGAAGCTTTTCACAGCCCTCAATGAAAGTTATTGACGATCAGTGATCATCTTACAGCTACTTTCATCTTCAAAATGCGTGAAATTTATTCGTAATGTTTATGTTCTAATTAGCATTGAAAGAAAAATACAGTTTTCTTAATAATATCAAACTTTTAAAGCCGTGATGAAGTCTTAATAAAAGACCGAAAAATCTTGTTTATGTATTTTCACGTATACTATCTAGGTAGTAAAGAGAAAATGTAATATTGCAGCGAAAAGGGCCGTTTTTCGACAAAAAACTCGTTTTGTGAGTCTTTGATTTTGAGAATAATGCTCCCTCCTATACGTAGCAAATGACTTTATCTAAGAGGTTATGTAGTCCCGTTTTGTGGGTCCATTATACCGAAAAACAATTTTCGGCAAAAGTCTGTCTTTTCTGACTGCATTTCTACCTATCCGTCAAACCTATTCGTTATTTCTGTAGTACAGATCACTTTTCTGTCTCTCACAAATCCCAAAAGCTCTTAACAATTGATATTTCAAAACAAATTAAAGTTCACAGAGATGTGACACATTGCACTCTCATTTAATAGAAGTAAAGGATTTGTTGAGAGAGCGCGACAAAATCTGGCATGTGTAAATGCATCCCGCATAACTATTCGCTTCTCGGTATTAGCTAACGTGTCAACGTGCATACCTCGAACTAACTTAGAAGTGTGCTTTTTTAGGCCAGAAACCTCGAGTTTTATTCCTCACGTAAAAATCTACAAAATGACATCTTTTGGAATTTTTGGGGTTCTTCTGGATACTTTTACTTCGTGGTATGTGGTCAGAGACGTACGAAATCCCGAATTCCATGTGAAACGAATTTGATTATTAGTGTGTATCTGCATGTTAGTTAATAATAAACATAACGTTTGAAGTAAATTTCAATATCACTTTCTAATTTTTTGCAGTATAAATTGTATTGCATTTTATTGTATATTTTGTAAGTAATTAATTGAAGGTTCGGTTACAGCTTTCTATAAAAATACACAAGTTTTCTAACATTTTTTCGCTTCTTAGGGATATGGGAGGACTGGGGGAGTCCACATGCCAGTATTCGCACATGAGTAGATTAGTATTTTTATTTTCTCGCTATTGCTTACGCAGCATAGATAAAGTATTGTAATGCTTTGGGAAAAACGGCGAATTTTCGTCAGAAAAACTCATATTTACGGGCCCTGGTAATGAAAAAGTGGATAAATCTTGACCCCTTAGAAATAAAATTACTTTCTCTAACACGTTGTGTAGTGTTGTGTAGTTGTTTAGTAATGAGAATTTAAGGGAATTTTTGTAGGTGTGAAAACGTAAAGAGAATTTAGTATTACATGTTCAGACAAGGAGTAACGTGTAATGCGTGTTAAAACGAACAGATTGGGAAACTATTACAATTTATTTATTTACGTCAAAAAACGGTTAAAAACCCATGTTTTGTGTGTCTCTGATACCGAAATATCAACTGACAGGAAAACCTCCGTCTGTGAACAACCCTACGGGTAAACCGTAATCAGGAATTTCATCAAAATTGATATTCCCCAATCGATCTGGCTGATGACGCGGTCTCTTGAATTTAAACTGATACTTAAATTTTACTTTTGCAATTAACATTGTTTAGCATAATTTTATGTTGCAGATTTGAATTTCCCGCACATCGTTTGACGAGCTGTCAGTTTGAAATTCTTTTGAATTCTGATTGTTGGACATGAAAACATTTACGGGGTTTTATTTAACGTCATAACGCGTTAAAAACTGTTTGTGACGTACTATGGAGAGAAACGTGTTCTGTGAAAGTTTTCTTAAATTCTGGGATCTCTACCCTAACCCATATACATTTGGAATTCTGATTTACAGGTGGAAAAGAGCGTTCGTCATTCGTTTAGTAATGAGAATTTAAGGGAATTTTCGTAGGTGTGAAAACGTAAAGAGAATTTAGTATTACATGTTCAGACAAGGAGTAACGTGTAATGCGTGTTAAAACGAACAGATTGGGAAACTATTACAATTTATTTATTTACGTCAAAAAACGGTTAAAAATGGCGTGTGACGAGCTATGAGGAAGTGAATTTTGTGCACGTTTTCATAATTCTGTGGTCTCTATCCTAAATCATATTCTAGTCGAATTTTGAATACAGAAAAGAGAGGGGTTTTTTCGAGTTTTTTTGACAAAATATTCGCTCCTATATAATAAAATATATTTTCAAAGGTAAATTAGCTATAAATTCCTGCCCTGAACCCTCATGTTCTTCATGAAAGAATAATACTTTTTGCCGCGATAATATGAAAAACGATAATTTGAATAACTATATTTCCCACTGAAATTCAGAAGACGTGCACAAATAATGAAGTTACATTTATGTCCAGAAGCAAAACAAGGAACCATCTCAGCATTTGCTCAAGGATCAGGGAAACTGGACGAAAAACCTGATCGAGATGGGGGCCATCAACCCAGAAACTGTGGTACAATACTTGTTACAGGTTCTTTAGAATTATACAGTCCAAATGATAAATAATTACATTAACTATCATTTTTAAAATTAATTCTACTTTCCTTTTTGATGCTCGGTATAGTCTCAAATTGTATAGAAACAGTTATGCAGCAGAAAAGATTTTACTTGGGACTTAAACTTTTCTATTGAATTTAATCGTTTAATGTCTTCTGGCAAAGTGTTATAGAGTAATGTACATGAATTGTATGTGAATGTTTTGTAGTGAGCTGTTGATACTGCCACCTGGTGAATATGATTACTACGTCGTGTGTTATACTTATAGACATCGGCGTTTGCTGAAAATATATTCCCGCCCTTAAGTAAGTCATTTTTGACAAAAAATACTGATTCGTAAATCAGGAGACAAGGTAATGGTAAAATTCCTAGATTAATAAAGAGTGACTTACAAGAATCACGTGGGTTGGATTTGCTTATTATTCGTACAATTCTTTTTTGTAATCTGAAAGTCTGTGAGCTGTAAGATGTGTTTCCCCAGAATATTATGCCATATCTCAGGCGGGAGTGAACATTGGCAAAATATACACAACGAGCTCTATGAAGGCTGACGGAATTTGAAAGAATTCTGAACGCGTAGCATAATGAACTTAATTTTGTGTTCAATTCATTTAAGTGGGCATTCCATTTGAGGTTTGACTGAATTGATAGACCTAAAAATTTTGTTACATTAACAACAGTCAATGGCACACCGTTCATTTTCAATGGAGTACAGAATTTTTTATTTGATATGGAAAACTGCATTGAAACAGTTTTCTTTTCATTTACTTTTAATTTGTTATTACGGAACCAATTTAAAACGTCTGATATTGTACTATTTACGGTTTCTTTGTTGCAAAGAATATTTGTATCATCCGCAAAGAGAACTGTTCTTCCGTTTCGAATCGCTAAGGGCATGTCATTTACGTATAATAGGAAGAGAATAGGGCCTAAAATTGATCCTTGCGGGACTCCACGTGCAATTGGCAAAGAACCGGAAAGGTGTGTACATAAAGTTCCATCATTCCAGTAAGGTATCCACTCTCTGAGATCGTAGTTTAAGGAACGAACGTAGCCAATCTAGAGCAATACCACGGATTCCATACGAAGGTAATTTTGAAAGTAAAATGTTATGATCAATGTCGTCAAAAGCTTTTGAAAGATCTAAAAATATTCCAATAGTTGCTTCGTTTTGATCCAATGATTGATCCAACATCCTTAAGAAAAGAAAAAATGGCTGTTTCCGTAGATTTTGATTTCCGGAGTCAATGTTGGCAATTTGAAAACGCGTCGTGTTTATTGAGAAAGGTTTCCATTCGCACATAAAAAAGTCTCTCTAATATTTTTGAAAAAACTGACAAAAAAGAAATTGGCCGATAATTTTGAACTTCATTTTTGTTGCCTTTTTTGAAGAGTGACTTAATCTTAGCTGTTTTAAAAATATCTGGAAAAATTCCGGTGCATAAGGATGCATTAAATATGTGAGTTAACGGGTGTATAATGGCTGGCGCGCACGTCTTTAACAAACAATCCGGAAATTCATCTAAACCGGCCGAATATTTATTTTTTAATTTACCGATTATTTTGAGAATTTCATAGGAAGGGGTTTCGGAAACGAACATAGTGTCTAAGATTTTTAGGGAAACGTCAGATGTTGAATTTTGTGGCTGAAAACCCTTAGTGTAAAAATTATTTAATAGTATAAAATAGTATTTAATAATAACTATTATATATTTTTCGAACTGTTTGCATTTGCTTGCCAGCGCTATTAGTGTTACTGCGTTGTGAAATGTATATGACAAACGAACCGTCCATTGTTGCTTTAACAACACCGCGCGGGCAACAAGGCACTGTTGGGAAAGCCATGGCCATCGTATTTAATCTTTTAATTTTTTTACTTTCTCTCATACTGCTTACGCAGTATATTTTAGAACTAAAATACGCATCAGATATGTTCGTGACTACACTGAATACCTTAATACACTGAATACCTTAATACACTGAATTCAATACCAGAAATATATTTTCATTTAAATTTTTGAATAAAAAAAATATTTTTCACGCTTCGTTTATTTATTTCGATTAGTACAACTGGAAGAAAAACCTGAACGAAATGGAAATCATTGCCCCACAAGCTACAATAGATTACTTTTTTGCAGATATATGTATTATTTTTAAAATTATACAGTACAAATGTTAACTAATTTATTAAATATCATTGTTAAAATAAATATTATTTCTCATTTTGACGGTCAGTATAGTCTCTAATGGTAGAGAAGCAGTTAGGCAGCAGAAAAGATTTTACTTGTCACTTGAAGTTGTAACTTGTGTATCGATTTTTGTTTAAAATCCTCTGGCAATGTGTTGTAAAATAACGTACATGTATGTAGATTTCTCTTAGTGACCTGTTGACACCCGTTAAATAAAATTTCTACGACACCTGTTGTAATTATAAGTATCTGTATTACATGAAAATACGAGTACGTTTGGTCTCAGCAATAAATATCCATCCATTGCTTGAGGCGTTTTCAGGAAAATGAATATGGGTCTGATTAGGACGGGAATAGTTGAAGTTGTAATTTTATCGGGACACGCACGTTTTTCTCCTTTCGAAAATCCTCGCACCTCAGCCGGGGTCGAAATCGCGCTCTGGGAGCTGAAGCATCAATAAGCTAATCACTCACCCATTGAGGAAAGTAAATCATTGCACCGCCCTTAATTAATTGTAATAATTACATAATTTCCCTTTAAATAAAATTTTATATGAAATAATGTATTTCACCACTACATTCCTACTATGGTGCATGAAGCAACTTCTGAATAAGGAAATAAACTTCAACATTTCAAGTGGCGTAATGCATAATATTTTTTTCATTAAGGGGTCGTCTATAAATTACGTGACGCTGAAGAGGGGGCAGGAGTTTGAGGCAGCGTTACGCTACGTTACATAAGGGTAGGGGGTCATAATTCAGTGTTACGTTATGCTCATATTTATTTTTAAAATCTTTCAACATTTGCTGAAATAATTCCTTTTATTCGGTCTTTTACTAAAATAGCATCTTATTGTCAAATTAAATTTTAAAAAAACGTAATTAATTACAGAAGTTATGTCATATAAATTATTACAATAATGCAAATATTTTTCAGTGCATGAATCTTTTAAATTACGAAGAAAATATTCAAAACTGATTTATGATATATTCTAGAATCCAGGTAGGTTGGCACAGTGGACTTGGAGTCTATGCATTATCCACGACAGCGTGTGTACGACTTGCCAGAAATTTTCTCGCGTATGCATCCTTCTTTCATTCAAAAATTGCCCTCAATCGTATTTTTATGTGCAGTCCGTACCACAAACTAATTTTCTCTTTAATAATTATAATTTTTAATCTATAACACAAATACAATTAATATAACTCATTTCTGCGTTGTAATTGATTTTCACTTATTGTAATTGGGGAAGGGGATCTTTTGTCGCAAGCGTTACGTAATTATTAGAAGGGATTAAAGTGTGCGTTACAGGGGGGAGAGGGGGTATTGAAAATACTACAAATTTGCGTTACGTAATTTTTAACGGCCCCTAAAACTTCAATAATGACGTGCGGTATTTAGGTATCCCACGGTCTTTTCTTTTTATATTGTTACTTCTAAGTGATAGTTTCCCTACGTGCTGGTTTAAATATTATTTAATGGAGCCGTAAGAATTGCATCCTCTTCCATTGGAATAAAATAAATAAATAAACTACGCGGGTACCTCTGGATACACTAGCTAGTCAAATAAAATAAATAAAAGCTAAAATGCATTACCAATTCAATTTTTTTAAGGTATTCATCCCATTCTCAGTGACTTCAAGCAAAGTTTTTATCAGTTGTCATAAGTACACTATAATACAAAAACTGAAGTTAAAAATAATTTTTTTGTGAATGATTATTTTCTTTGTTAATTATACACATTGGAACTCCACAATCTTTCCTACGCTACTAAAGAGAATAACATTTGTGTAAATTCAATTCTATTGGAAGTTCATAATATTGGGGAATGAAAATATAGCCGCTTCTTCCTTCTCTCTAAATTACGTCTACATGAACTACTTTTTGCGAGTCCATTCCGACCTCTTGAAACATCACTTCTCAGAGCTCTCATTTTCTCCTCTCGTTAACACCAATGACACGATGAACGCGCTTTGACGCAGTTGTCACGCAGGTCTGTTTTGTACACCCCCAACAAACCCGAGAAGCTAGTGATTTCGTAAGTTTTTCAAGATGCTGGTGTCACAGGTCACAGTAAGTTACCAGGAACCAGCTGCTACTTGAAATTTCCGTGTCTTCTCCTCCTCAGATCATCTTACCTCGTTTTTCTTTCCTGGTCCTTTAAATTTTCTAAGAATTGTAGGTTAACACGAAGAAAGTAATGTCAAACACTTCTAGATGGATCCCATAAAACGTTACTTAATTTCAAAGGTCAATGCTGCTTAATCATTTAATATCATATTATTTACTGTACGTGCAGGTACGTGTTGGTATTCCGAAAAGTGGCCAGCAGAGAGAAGGCGGCTTGGCCTACGTAACAACTTAAACGGGGGGGGGCTACTGTTAAAGGGAACTCCGCGTACCACTAGATATTGGATTAATTTACACATTACAGCAAGTTAATAAGAGTCATCAGTATATCTGTCGAGTTCATTTTCCCTGGCTGGTAAACTTAAACGTTTACAATGAGATCTTCGACTTCTATTTCAGGTACGTATTCCATCTTTAAATAGGCGCCATATATCTGCACGTTCGCAATTATTAGGTGGAAGATTATCTACGTCACCTCTTTCAGAAGCCCTCTTGTCAACAACATAAATCTTTTCGTTGGTCTTATTAATACATATATTTAAAACTATATATACAAAACACTTTTTAATTTATTTAGATCACAGTCGATTACCCACCTCCTTAACCAAGTATAATCTAATTAAATAAATTCTGACAGATGAATAAGCTGACGTCGTTTACAAAAAAACAACAAAATCTAAAAGAAATTCGTATAGATAATTCGTAAATATAAGAGCAATAAACGCAAACCCCTAATTGCACAAAGAAATTAGAGTTTGAAGCGACTTGACTGTTTATGGTAGATGATAGTACCACTGAAAACTGATACGTGTCAATTCGAATTCCACGTTTCTCGGGCAATGAGAATCAGCGTTAGAGGGCTCGACTATCATGAAAACTTTCGCGTATCAAGACGAGCTTCTACGTTACACTGACTGCTTCCTACACACCTTCGTGGATATGGTGAATTAAAATTCAAAACCTTTAATCCAATATATTTATTAAATAAATTTAACTTGCAGGAGATGACAACATAATAGTGAGTGCTGAGTGCTCTAATAACTTCTATTAGGACACACTTTTCAGTTTTCTAATGTTTCATGTTAGAACATCAAAGTGGATAAAATACAATTATTGATATCACCACTGGTCATTTACATTTGGTGGAATCATTCAGAACCGTCAACAACTAACTGAAGCAGTTTTTTTTATTTATTATTTGGAAGAAAAATTGTACTGTGAAGAGTTTCTATAAAATATTATTAACGGCTTTAATAAAAAAATATAATTATACCAGAACGAATGATCATGAAATAAAATTTCAAATTATGGTATTATAGTAACAATTCGCTCCGCAACATTTGTATTTTCTGGAATACATAGTAGGAGAGAAAGTATTGTAAAGCTAACGATGAAATAAATGTTTTAGGAACACCTGATACCGAAAATTTGTTATTTTATTAATTAGAAGCACCTTATTCACAAATGCAATAATGTATGAAATTGCACGTAAAGTAGGTATCAACGATGTAAGAGATATTTTTTTATTTTTAATTTTTTTGTATTTTTTGTATTTTTTTAAATCAGAAAATTGAATCAAAATGTAGAACACCAAGTTTTTCAGTGCTTTGAGCACTATCCTTACAAGAAGGTTAAAGAAAACAGTTGGAACCGTTTTTGAGTAAATCTTGTTTCACAATGTCCTTCATTTTATGCAAAATTACTTTAAAACTACTCATATTAAAAAATTTATTCTATGAAAATTTTTATTCAAATGTATTATTAATTGTATAAGAAGTAAATTCAATAAAAATATTGAATAATGTGCAAATAACACGAAAAATTCGCAGGATCTGAGAAACCGGTGTTACCTACAACATAAAATTTGTGCTACCACTTAAGGGATAAATCACAGATTATCGAGGAATCCCTTCCAATTTACCCCGTCATAAAATTTGTGTTACCACTTAAGTGATTAGGTACAGATTATCGAGGAATCCCTTCCAATTTACCCCATTATAAAATTTGTGTTACCGCTTAGATGATAAGGTAAATATTATTGAGAAATCCCTTCCAGTTTACCCCATTATAAAATTTGCGTTTCCATTAAAGTGATAAAGTACAGATTATCGAGGAATCCTCCAATTTACTCCTTTATAAAATTTGTGTTACCGCTTAGGTGATTAGGTACATATTATCGAGAAATCCCCTTCACTTTACTCCATTTTACCAAAAAATATTGGGCGACGCGTCTCCCCCGACAGAGACGCCGATGCCCTGGATTCCAAGCATTGTGCAGCGCCGCCTTCGCAGGCTGCGCGCTTACTCAGCGCAGGCGACGCGACGAGTGGAGAGAGTGGGGGAACGCCGACAATGGACGGTCAGGTGGCGACAAAGGATGCGCATATAATGATCGTTGCTAATAGTGATGGCTGCGGACAAAGAAATCAATGCCGTAGCTGATGGGAACGACGGACGAATGGAGTGGGTAGGCGAGGGTGGCGACTGGCCTGCACGGCACATTTTTATGGTCAGCAAAAAGAAACTAAGTTAGGGACCAATTTTCTTACAACGCTGCCATGACGATGGCAAATCATCCGCTATCCCAATCAAGCGGCAGTAGTAAGTTTGGAATGGTCACAAGTCATTCCTTGCTCGTGGTCAAGTGCTACCTTTGATCAACGATGATCGTGGTTATTGCTGAAGCCTCGCTGCCCCCGCCGACTTCAATGCCGCTGCTTTTGTTATCGCTGCAACCTTCAAATGGTTCTCTCTCATTCGAACACCCTCACTCTCACGCGCTGCTAGCTTTAGTCTAAAGCTAGGAGCGCCCACATAGAAAATACAACTAGTCCATATTTTTTCAAATATCAGGGATGTACAAAGAGAAACGGGTAGCATACATTCATATGGGCTAATATTCACAAGAACTCAAAAGCCTGAGAAAAAAATATGAAACCCTACACAAAATTAAAGGCTAATTTTAAGCCCTATGAAAAAAATTGTTCCAGCCCATATTTTTCAAAAATCAGTTATGTTCAAAGAGAAACGGTTAACCTACGTTCATAAGGTCTAACATATGCTACATGAAAACTCGAAAACCTAAACAAATATGAAACTCTACCCGAAATTAAAGGCTAATTTTAAGCTAAAGGAAAAAATTGTTTACGACTCTTTCTTCCAAAAATAAAAGCTGAAACAAAGAGATATAAGTAAAATATAGGATAACACATAAATTATAGGATAACACACGAAAACTCAAATATATTCCAAAATGCACGTTTGTACAAAGTAAAACAAGTAGCATAGTTTCTTATCGGCTAATATACACGAAAACTCAAAAATTTTAGAATAAAGTATACCCTATCAAACAAAAACTAATAGAGGCTGTCGGGGAAAAAATTGTTCTACCTCATGTTTTTCCGGAAACAGGGCAAGAAAAACTGGTAACACGTTCTTGTTCATTATTTCATTGAGTGTGTTTCATTTTTCAGAGATCGATTTGGGTACTCATAACATTCGACTTCTTTATGTGTCACTATAGGAAGGAGGAATATTTCTGAAATTGAATTCTCCTGGCACAATGCTATAGTCAGGTTGGGAAGTTTGCAGTCAGTCATCAAGATGTTTCTCGTAAGGTGCTTTGTGAAGAAATTTTAACTTAATAGCCTATGCATGGGAGTGGTAGGATTTGTAACTTTTTCAACAGTGGTTTGCAGGACTTATGGTTTGTCATTGTTTTCAATATTAGTTTGATTGTGTGAATACTTTCTGGAGGAATTTCCTCAGAAAATTCCATATTTTAGATTGTAGTAAAGGGCACTGTTCTTAGTGTACCCAAATTAGAATTTGACTAGAAGGTTGTAGATGGCATAAAATGACTTGGTAAGCTTGTTGTTTAAATTTGTGATGTGAGAGTTCCATTTTAGATCTTGAATAGTCAATCCAGGGAAAGTTATTTTTGGGCTACTTTTACTGGAAAGCTTTTCATGGCCAACTGTGCTGGTGACTTTTCTTTAGAGAGTGGAATCCTGAAGTTTAGGTGATGGTGTTTCACTGGTGTTTATGATGAGTTTATTTTCCTGGAACCATTTTACTTGTGCCTCTATAACTGTTTGTGCTTCTTTTTGTAAAGTTTGTTGGGTACTTGCTTTAATAATAATGTTTGTATCATCTGCAAATAGGACTATTTTGTTGTTTTGTAGCCAGTAGGGGCATGCCATTGATGTACAAAAGAAATAGTATATGTTCTGAGACTGATCCTTGTGGCACTCCATAATTTATCATTCTAGATTGGAAAAATATCAAAGAGCTAGCACATATGTCGCACTAAGCGACCCATATTGCAATATAGCTCAGTATGTTGAGACCCATACAGAATTTTGCAGCAAAGGAATCTAGAAAAGGTCCAGCATATAACAAAATTTACTTTCAGAGGTACAAAGAATAAATGAGTATGGGAGACACTCAAAAGAAGAACAAAGTCCCATCTCTATGCTGTGTATTAAGCATTGACAGGCTTTAAAGTGTGGAAAGAAATTCAAAGTCATTTAGGAAAACATCAATTTTGGCAGAGCGGATCACATGCACAAAATTTAGACAAGAATTCCGAAAACAGACGTTGGGAAATATTCTTTAGAAATATTCTTATTAGAAACTGGAATGGTTTGCCTGTGACAATCTTGGATCCTTTTCCTCAAAGCCTGAGAAAATTTAAAAATAAATTAGTTTCCTGGATGTTGGTATTATATTTGTGTATTACAAATATCTTTAATTGTATTAAATTACTAGTCAATTATGTAAAGTAAGTTGTATTATCAATTATAATTGTAATATCTGCTGTTGCTGTGGCGTGCAGTGTAGTGGCGTTGTGAAATTGAGGGAAATGAGTGTGTAAGAAAGACACATGGCAGAAATATTGTGTGTGTAAGAAAGACACATTTTCATGGTAGTTTTTTTCCACCATGAAAAGACATTACAGCTCAGTGATCCACAGTGTGGTGAAGTGAAGTGTGGTGAGGTGGAGTGCTATGAAAGCTTGCACGGTGAAATGTTCATATTAATTTGTAAAGTTTGTAAATTTTGTAAAGTTGTTAAGTTCTGTAATATTAAGTTAGTGTATTCTGCCCCCAAGTTCTCATACTTCGTTGCAGAATTATCAATAAATCTAATCTAAAATGGGTTAAAACCTTTTTATTTCTAATAGTGGGTGCGTTGTTCCAACATTTGTAAACATTACTCATTTAATTAGTCTTCTAGTACAATGTTTTGTTTTGTTTTCTATTTTCCCTGTAATGAATATATAAAATTTTGTAACTTCTCTAGTCACAACCCATACATCTCATAGTGTGCATTGCTTCTGCTCGAGATTTAAAGAGAGATGATAACTTCCCAGGCTATTTTTCAACAATATTGATTCTTGTGGTTTACATGTTTTCTGTATAACTTCATTCAATTTCAGGTGCCTTGGTTTTTGGGCTGGAAATTATTTTTCTGAAAGCTTAAAATTAGCGTTTAACAGGGGTTCATAATTTTTTCCAATGTTTTTACCACAAACGTAACCTGCCTTCTCTTTACAGCCCTGATTTTTTGAAAATATGGGCTGGAGCAATATTTTCACAGAGTCTAAAATTAACCTTTAATTTTGGTGTGTTTTGTTTTTGCTTTTTCCTTTCTTTCTTCCTTCCCACTCTAGAGCCTTTAACTTGGGATGGATTTTCGTTGACTTGTAATTATAGGAAGTTGTATCTTCTAGGTGAGTGCTGCCAGTTTTAGATGAAAGCTAACATTGCCCCTGATTTTGGGAACTCCACAACACTAAAATTTGGGAATAGGGTAATTAATTAGCCTTTAATTTTGGATATGGATTGGTTGAGTTTGTGTTTAGAGCACTGTTAGCTTTAGATGGTTGTGGATTTGGGTAGGTGGGACAGGATAGACTAAGATTGGGCAGGACAAAGACAGTTATATCAGGAAAACATTATGAATAGAAATTAATTTCTCTATCCTCTGAAATAGTTGATTGTAATTAATAAATTCACAGGCAACATGAGGTACTTCAGTTATTTGAAGATAAAACGACAAGAGGTGTGAATCCAAAAGGTGTTTTTTTTTGTTTTTTTTTTTTAAACCAAACATAAAAAGAAATCTTAGGACAGCGATGCCACAAAAAATCCCTTTTCCATTACCAACTTCTTATCATGACAATTTCTTATTGTAATTATTTTCAATTTAATGTAGTGAAATTAGAGTGTGTAACTGTGTTATACATAACAATTGGCTTTGAATCTTTTTGTTGTTTCCCATCAGTATGTGAACAACATCTAAAAATGTAATATTTCCATTTAGAACATATTTTAGAAAAAAACATTTTGTCTTCCACATTCTTTATTTAACTGTTTGAATATTTTAATTTTTGTTTAATTTTTACAGCTTTGACTTCTTATGCCAAAGCACATGTCATTGTGGAGTCCTCATAAGATATTGCAGGAAGATTTGTGAAAGTTAATGCAAAATAACATTGGTCAACAGTTTATGAACGATTCCTACATTCTATTTCACCCATTATCAATATGCATACAGATGAATGTCAGTCTAAGAATGTTCAATTAACTTATTTAAGTCATTGAAATTACTAATAGACTTTCAATACTCTCTTCAATTATGTTAGATCTTTATTTTTCCACATTCAGAATGATTTATTTACAAACCTTCACTTAATATCAATTATTACTGTGGATCAGTGGCGACTGCTCCTTAAGGGATCTAGGGTGGTGCCCACCCCAGAGAAAACAACCTTGGGAAATGTTGCAGAAAGTATTTAACTTGCAATAAATTGACTCATTAAATTTGTGCATATTACCAGTGCAATTTTTGAGAACTAATTTAGTTTTATGTGCCTGCTTAAGCGCAAAAATGGGTTGCTTTGTGGACTATCACAATCCTGTCCTTAGCTGAAGCATGAGAGGCATTGAAAGCTTGAGGAAGAGTGGGGGTACTGGGAGTTGGGTGGGAGCAGCTTAGTGCTATTAGGATTTTGTTCGGTACAGTTCATGCCTATTAACTACACTAAGAGTACTGACCCTTTCATGTGATTTTATAAATTTAGTTTTGTTTACTGGAAATATGTTTTTTAAAAAATCTCTTTATTTTTGCATTTGCACAATTGTGCAATATGCACAATTTTGCATTGTGCACAATTGTGCTTTTCAATTATCAACAAGTTGTCTTAGGCAAAGATTAAAATGCTGAAGCATGCAAATTGGTTGTTTACTGTATGCTATAGTTTTCATCATTCAAGAAATATTTTGAAGAGGTCAAATGTATGTAATAGTTTGGTCATAAATGCCACCCCTCCTAATTCGCAACCCACGTGACCACTGCTGTGGATTTCTCAAAAACGAATTGAAAGCCACAAGGGGCGTGTTAAGTTCTTTTTTGTTGCATTAATACTTGAAATAATAATACTTAATCTTTAATTAGAAATACCTACAAAGGAAATGGGTTTTAGTATTTATAAAGGTCAAGAAAATAAATTAAATTGTTTATTAACATTAAACCATTTGTGTAACAGTTGTAACTCAAATACAAAAGGAAACCAACTTGCAGACAATAGCACTGTAACTATGACAATAACTGAAAGACCATAAATCAACAAATAATGAAACAGTGAAATGGGAAACCAATTTTTTCTGAAATATTTACATAATTTCATATCAATGCCTTTAACTCCTAAGTTCCTTTTTACTTATAAATGCATATGTAAAATACAACTAGACACAAAAAGTTATTTTGCATTACTAATTGTTACTACACATTTCTTTAGTCCTTAACACAACTTTCTTCTGTTTAGAAATGAAATAAGATAAAGAACTGTTTTTAATCTATTGAACACTCAGCACCGACTTTCGTTAAAGCATCTTTCAGTTTTTCTGCTTCATCTTTTGCAATATCAGCTTTAATTACAGCAGGAGCACTTTCAACAAATTTTTTCGCCTAGAACAAGATACAAAAGTTTGGTAATGTACAAGAGACAGAGAGAGAAAAAAATACACCTGGATACAAATTTCCCACTATTTAATTTATTTTCTGAATGAAAGGAATGTCTCCAGAAAGAATAGTATGATGATGTTTTTTCAAAGACCAGGTTTAATAATCAAACACCTCCCAAATTATTACAACAGTACCTTTCTAAAAAGCAAAATAGATAAAAAGAAAATTTGCAAACCTGAACTAAGTTCATTCCCTCCATAAGATTCTTCAATTCTTTAATTAGGGCAATTTTCTGTTTTTCATCATATTTTTCAAGTTTAACAGTAAAACTCGTTTTTACTATTTTTGGAGCAGCTTCTTCTTCCTGACAAAAATTAATACACAGATAAATCTCTCATACATAGATTATGGCTTAGATCATGATAAAACGATACAGATCAATATAATTTTTACCTCTGCAGGTGCTGCTGCACCAAATGCTGGCATAGCGCCCATGGCCATCATTGGAGCATCAGGTAAATTCAGTCTTTTCTTCAGTGCTTGGCTTAATTCAGAAACCTCTAGTAAATTTAAATTTGTAATTGATGATACTAGCTGTTCAATCTTCGGACTAAGTGGTTTATTTGAGCCATCTGGGGCCGGTGTTTGCAAAGGTGTCGCTGTTGTTGTTCCTGCTACTGCTGCTTCCTGCCTTAACGTCGTTCTGAAAAGTGAGAGATAAAACTACCGTTAAATTGATGCTGATAAATATGAAACAATTTTGAGGTTATAAAATTCAATGCTCAATACTTACGCGTTTGATATCCTTCTCGTATAACGTACAGAAGAACGTAGAAAGTGCCGAAGAGAATGCATCTTAAAATGTGTATTTAAAAGCGACTGTAACTTCCAATCCTAGGAAGAATTTACCTACACTACACCTTTCTGTGCTCAAAATTACGCACACCCGGGCAGAGTAATGAAAACAGCACACCAGGCAGCAAGGCACAAAGCACTGGTGAACACTAGCGTCTAGGGACCCGACAGCACTGATCTGTATATAACACGTGTGTATATAACATGTGTTATATACAGATGTGTTATATACAGATATACAGATGTGTTATATACAGATGTGTCTGTATATAACATGTGTTATATACAGATCAGTGCCCGACAGTGCTCCGCAACTCTAGCGCCAATGTGGTGCTTTTGAGAACTATTACGAGCGGATCTGGCAGCCTTCTGTCGCGGTTCTGTCCGTTCCGCCCGTTCAGCGTGTTGATTGGTTCAGCCCAGCACAGCGCGCGACTTCCAACTTTCTGATATGGTCACGATGGATTTCGCCGGGGGGGGGGACTAATTCTGCTCGGGTCCCTTTCAAATTTAAAATTTTTGATATAATATTTCGTTACCATGAAATTAAAAATGTATAAAGATTTGTAACGAGAATATGTCAATTTGTTCTGCCCTAGAGAAATTAATTGTTAGTTTGTTAACTTTTGAAATACAATACAGCTATTTAAAATTTACATTTGAACTGTATTAACAGGGAAAACACAATTCTAAATGCATGAAATGCATCTAAAATAGCAAATGGAATTAGTAATGATGCCTCAGAATGTATATATTTTCTAATCTCTTCATCTGCTTTCTCAAAATTAAAAATCAAAATGTATTCAAAAATTTCATTCTCATTGATGCACATATTCAATTCTACAAAAAATTATAATTATAGATCACAAAACAAAACAACAAAGAACATTCTACAAATAAATAATTAATAGCTCAATATATTTAAATCATGTTCTTTTGATATCAGAAATTAAGATTCTATTTAAACTAATACAGCAAAATACAGTAATGTGTTGATAAAATTAAATAATTTAAAGGAAATCAATGTAAATATAATGCCATATTCTCATAAAAATAAGTATTAATAAATCAATAAAGGAACCAGAAAATTTAAATGAAGAAGACTAGGTATAATTTATATGCAGCCCCCAAAAATGAAATAAAAACAAGTAAATATATACTTTTTCAATTGCATATTATCTCCAGTGCCACCCTGAGGCAGGAGGAAATTGCCCCAAGCCCTGACTAAATCCTCCAATTTTTTTTTCAATAAAAAAATCTATTTACTTCTAATACAAATTAACCACTTAAAGTTAAAGTTATGTCTGTTGCAGGAGAGATGAATTCAATTGTATTGGTAGAGGGACTCTTGTTTGAAATAAGAGTCCCCATGTCTATACTGCGATTTTTGTAGGAAGAGCTCTCAAGATAACTCAAATCCCATCTTCGCGATGGAATATGTCACGGCATTTCGCGTCTTTTCTCGGTCTTGCCGGTAGAAGTCGCATGATCGTAAGCACTGCTTCATACGGTCGCGATCGTGCGAAATCTAGCGGAACGACTGTGAATGAAACGAAATGCCGTGACATATTCCATCGCGAAGATGGGATTTGAGTTATCTTGAGAGCTCTTCCTACAAAAATCGCAGTATATAGTTGCCTCTTATTTTCTCTGAGTGTTCCTGGCCATCACTCAATTATATAATCTAATTTCAGTGAGTAAATTTAATGGAGAAAGAGCTGGCTAAGTAAAAATCTTTACAATTTCAATCTTGGCAATAAACATATCAAATCCCTTTTAGCAACTAATCTACAACTTCATACAGTTCATAAACAATAATTGACCAATAAAACAAATCAGAAGAAGTTCAACCAACAACTATCATTGAAATAGACGAACTAATGAATAATTTCAAAAACAGAAAATCATCTGATACAGGTGATGTGTCATCCATCATTCGAAAATAGTGCAAATCAGCTTTAAAAATCATTTTATGCTACTTAATGAACTGCTTACTAAAGGACTGTACCTTTTCAGATGCTTTGAAAGTTACTGTAGAAAGAAAAGACCAATACACAAGAAAGGAGACACTACTTATGAAAAAAACTATTGCCCCCAATTTTCTAGTAAACTACTAGAAAAAGTTGTTCTAACCAGAATATATAGTTTTCTAGAGGTGAACAAAATACTTGTAAATACTCAACATGATTTTAGAAAAGAACTAGCCATCTCAACAGCAATTGCCAACTTCTGCAATACTGTGTGAAATAATTTTGAACAAAACAATTGAATTTCTCTTTCTATACTTATCAAAAGCTTTTGATAGTACGTTCCATGAACTCTTCCTAAAGAAACTAGAAACCATTGGAATACGAGGTAAAGTAAATTACATTATTGAATCCTACTTAACAGACAAAATTGTGTATTCATTGTTTGTATTGGGAAGTCTATTAATTTTTACTTAAAATTTTTTTTTTCACTTTGCATAATTAAATAGTTACGTTAACATTAATTAAGCAAAACAATAAGGTTCTATATGAGAACTATTCAGGGTGTACAGCACAGTACACTATGTATGGTGCACTTCTAAAACTTTGATTCAGGACCAGAAAATTAGATTTTATTTGGCATGATATTTTATTAAGCAGGGTTTTATTGAGAGGGTTTAAAATATATGGTTACTATATAACAACATTTTTGGTACAGCTCATTTTTATTTCACTAGCAATGAAATTTTATTAAGCGGAATTTTATGAAGTAGGTTCTACTGTGTTCACAAGGCAAGGACATCATCATCATCATCATCGTCATCATCATTTATTTAGGTTCTTTGATAGTACAAGGTACCATTTTAGACCACGTCATGAAAATTAAGTTTAACAAACTATGACTAATACAAATTTTTTACTATTTTGACATAACAAAGACATTTTGTTGCATAACAGGATCACTATGTTACAAAATAATGAATTAATACATTTACAAATTTAAAAATTATACAGATAGAAATATGTGTGTATATATATATGTATGGAGAGAGGGGGAGAGGGGGAGACACACACACACACACACACACACATATATATAGATTCAGCCTACGTTTTATTATTTCTCTTAGTTCTATACAATCTACAATATTCTCTATGCCAGATAATGGTTTAATTTTTCTATAACTTGTCTAAAGAATAGAAGGCTTTCTTTATGACGTATTTCCATGGTTCCCTTTTGAATTTGAAATTGTTTAGATTTTTGATTTCATTTGGCAATTTGTTGAAACATTTTACTCCTGAAAGATACAGATTTCGGTCACTTTTTTAAGTCTTGTACTCACAATGTCCTCTCCAGGGGACACTGCCTTGTAGTGGCATTGTCCTTGTGGACAGGGAGGCTTGCGTGTTTCAATGACGTGGAAGGCTGTGCCAGCTGTAGCATGCTTGTTTAGGCATATCTACTGGTAGGGTCACCCATGCCGGACAGGCTGTAATGGAGAAGCCAGACCAATGTGTCTCACAATGTCCTATCTTAATCCTACTCCCTATTCTTTTGCCTAAGAACTGTATTTACTATCCAATTCCCCACATGGATAAAGTCATATATACTGAGGTACCCCTTTCTCAGGTGTGATATCTTTTACTTACTTATGCCATACATCTTTTAACTTTCCTATCAGGCCTCTCTTGGCCAACTCTTGTTTTTCTTGACCCCAAGCTATTAAGGTTAGGGAGTCTTTCCTTCTTTCATTCTTTAGCTTTTATCAGGTAGGCCTTTGAATGGGGAGAGGAGCCTTGATGGTCATAAAGAAGACAACCCCTCTAGGGCAGGGGAAGCTCGAAAATAAAACCTCTGGTCCTCCAGGTTGGGTGTTTGGGCATTGGGCTTGCTCCTCAATACCAGTAAAAAATTTCAAATGCAAAACATCCCAATACTCAACCTCAGACAGGTCAGTTACAAAAATGAAATTTTTTGTAATTGACTGTCTAAAATGAAATTTTTTGTAAATAATTTTCTTGCACAAGAAATAGGACTTGATAATATGATGTGTCAGATAAGAAAATCAGCAATATTGTCCAGGCCTGCTGAGAATTCATTCTCCATTTGTCCAATGATTTTCAAAATTTCAGAAGGGGCGGTTTCATGTAGAAATATGGAATTTATGATTTGTGTAACATTGGTGTTTGGTTGGTGTGTTTTATTGTTTAGAGTGTGTTGACAGATTAATTTTTTACCAATTTGTGAAAAGTGTTCATTGAATGTGTCAGCTCTTTCTTGTGGGTCCTGTAAAGTTTGGTTTTTGCAGTGGAGCTCAATACTTTTTCTGTTATTATTAGATGGTGCTGTAGTCTTTTTTATAATATCCCACGTACCTTTTGTTTTGTTATCTGCATTTGTAATGTACTTCTCATTTGTCATAATTTTTGCTTGTTTAATTACTTTTTTTAGGATCGAATTATGTTTTGTAGTATGTAATGAAGTTGGAATTACATTTGTTACATGCTAGTATTTTAAACATGCTGCATTTTCTTTCACATGACACCTTTGTTGATCCATGATTTTGCTTTCTTATTTGGGATCTATTTAAGTTTTTGAGGAAAAATGACATTGAAATGTCTTAAGTATATATTTATGAATGAGTTAAACTTATCATTAGTATCAGTTACCTTATATACTTCGTTCCAATTTTCTAATGAGCGTAAATTTTGGAATTTTATTACGTTTTCTTGGGAATAGTTATGTGTTTCTTGGTAAGTTTTCTACTCAATGATTTTTGATTCTGTTTGAAGTGTTAAAATCTGAGTAGTTTGGTCACTGAAGCCTGTGGTAAACAAAGCAACAGAAAAATTGTGGTTATTTACACCTATTTGATCTATAGCAGTGCTACTATTTTTGGATATTCGGGTTAGGGTATTTATGGTTATTTATAGATTGTATGATTTTAGGTCTTAAATAGATTTTCATTACTGGATATGAGAGGCAATTTATATTGAAGTCACTGCAAAGAATAATTTTATACTGTCTGTATTTTTTTAAGTTTTGATAGAATAATTTCGAGATATTTTTAGAAGATTTTGAAATTCCCAGTAGGACTGCGATATGTGCATAAAACCCATGTTTTCATTGAAGTTAAATAAGTGATGGATATTTCAAAATCTTTTTCTTTTATGAGTGTGATTGGTGTAGGGTACAAAACTAATAGTGTCTTTAATAAAAATGCATTTCCCACCATATGCATGATGTACATTGTAAATATTTCTACATGAGCTGCTAACTAACGAGAAGCCTGGAATATGTATATTATCTAATTGTTCTTTGGTCAGCAAGTGTTCAGTAAAGCACAATATTGAAAGGTGGTCGAGTTTCTCCTCAAGTAAAATTTCTATATCAGTGAGTTTGTATTTCAATGACTGTACATTTTGGTGGAGAATGTGAAAATAGTTTTTATTTGTGTATATTGTCTGCTTTTCTGCTGATGTTTGCTGCTACAGATTATACTGCGATTTTTCTAGGAAGAGCTCTGAAGATAACTCAAATCCCATCTTCGCGATGGAATATGTCACGGCATTTCGCGTCTTTTCTCGGTCTTGCCGGTAGAAGTCGCATGATCGCAAGCACTGCTTCATACGGTCGCGATCGTGCGAAATCTAGCGGAACGACTGTGAATGATACGAAATGCCGTGACATATTCCATCGCGAAGATGGGATTTGAGTTATCTTGAGAGCTCTTCCTACAAAAATCGCAGTATACATCCACATAGGCTACTTCCATCAACAAATACGAGTATATCCTGATCGTGGGATGTTTTGAACCATCAACCATCTTTGGAACAGCAATACGGACTCGATACTGACGTGCGTTACATAAACACGGATTTCGCAGCCGAAAATTCGAGGTCGTATATTTTCAGTTTCACTTTTCTTCCCGTACATCGGAAAAAGAGAAAGTATTGTAATCGTGATCCGGTTATTTTTCGAAAATTCCAAAAGTTCAATATTTTCCCGCCTCTTCCTACAATTACAAAATTGAAGGTAGAGATTTGTTTCGTTAATGAAATCTTTTGTTTGAAGACAGATCTTGAAATAATGTTAGGTATAGTTTTTCGAAAATGTGAGCAATTTTGCGATAACAATACTAAGCAATTTTGAAACAAATATTTTCTCAAAAACGGCTCCAAATTTTTTCTTTAAATTTTTTACTTGCATATATCAAAGAACGGTATAAAAAGTGGAGCTAGTTTCATTTGCAAAGAACTCTCTGAATTTTCGACAATTGTAAATGTAGAAATAAAGCGAGAAGTAAGATAAATCTTACTATGCAGTGAAAATAACATTCCAAATTTGTTTATTGATTAGGAAACAGTTTTGTTGAGAATGTTAAATCCTTTTGTCTGAGCTGTTACTTTTTATTTTAATATAAAAATAATCATCGTTGTCGTTCCTATTATTATTCCACTACGACTAAAGATGTTATGGGTCGGCTGAAAATAAAATCTACTCCACGTTGCAACCAGCTACCGAGCAGATCTACAGGGGTTGTCCGTTCCTCTACAATACTTTGCGCAAAATGTGGGCTGTTCCAAATGAAGCGATTTCTTTCACTTCCAAGTCTCTTGAACTACCTGGTAGTTTAGCCAAGTTCTTAGACATATTTTGCGGAACAAATCCCAAAGATCCGATGACTATTGGTACGACCTGTGCTTTTACGCCCCACATTCGGTTGATCTCGATTTCCAAACTCTTATATTTAAGACATTTCTCTGCCTCCTTGGTAACGACGTTTTGATCACAAGGTACAGCAACATCAACAAGTAGACACGATTTTTTCTCCACATCCCGGATAACTACATCCGGTTTGTTTGCCGCTGTCGAGCGATCAGTTTGGATTTGTTGATCATACAATATCGTGCACAATCCAACAGAAGTCACCGGTTTTGCTAAGTGTTCGTACCACTTGGGGCATGTGTTTGGAACTTCGAAGGCTGTACAGATCTGCCAGTGGAGGTAGCTACACATCCTGTCGTGCCTTTTCAAGTCTTAGGTCTTTGCTAGAATTGGACAAGCTGAGACAATGTGGTCAATAGTTTCTACGTGTTCCTGTCAAATGCGGCATTTATCATCTTGGGAAATTCTGGTTTCATTCTTCACCTTTTAAGCCGCATAATTATTGATCTTTATTGATCTGCCCCTTGTCCATTCTTTTTAGATACTGACCATGGAGTGGTTTGTCTCTCCACGACTTCTGTAACATTTTTTGTGTCTCTTATTTCATGTTTAGTAGCTTCAAAAGTTCAGTGTCTGTGTTGTTCTGTGAGTCTTGCATAGATTTCTTTGCAATGCTTCTTGCTACACTAACAATGCCTGTTTACCATTCTTCGGTAAGATTTAATTACGTGCTTCACTAGAGGGTCATCTTGATGGCCAACTACATACTTTCCCATCCCGACAATTGCGTTGTGCCAGGAGGCCTCTATTCATGTCATCTTGATGACTTGACTACATACAGTGCCAACCAAAAGAATGAGGACACCCCTCTCCATCACATTTCTTTAAAGTGTTCCTGTACATTTGTTTAGTGTTGTTATCTTTACGCCTTATTAAATTAAATACAAAGTAAACGTCAGCGAATATAATACGTGCGTAGTTTTTATAGCCGTTGCAGCGTATTGTTACGTCAGTGTTCCAGTGGTTTTGGAAGGCAAAAAATCATAGATCCCTAATACTAGGTTGTGTTTGCGATTATAGGGGACCTGCAGTTTTCGAATAAGACATTTCGGAAACATTTGTTGTATATTTGGGAATATATCTCCTCAATTAAAATTTATATTTTATTTAAATTATATTACCCTTCCTTTCTTGAATCTTCTTGGTATATCAAACAATCAGTTAGAAAAATGCTAATTCAAATTAACATTTACTAAAGTTTTTGTTTCTATTGTCACACCTTTTATGACTGAAGCTGCATGTTTTAAATATTTGAAAATATGTGGAACTATCTGTAAAAAATACCTTAAAATGAGAACCATTTTGCAAACGTTTTCTGCATACAATTTCTTGACCTCTCTTTTTCTAGGCATGAGAGTGGAAAGTTGATTATTTGTCAGCAGCATATTAAAATCAAATCTGAAGATTGTTCACACATACCATTCTATTACATGGGTGTGAACATTTATCAAATAAAATGTTCCTTTGTACCTTTTTTCATAATAGTGTGTAGAAAAACAGAGGTAAGTAATCTGGAACTGAAGAAATGTGCAATTGCACTCACCCTGCATACATTGTATAGGATTCATCATACACAAATGAAATTACATATGTGATTCAAACAATAATATGTCTATTATCCTATTCGTTCAATTTCAAAGCAGATTTTTGACATAATTATAAAGTTAGTGCTGATAAAAAGGGAAGAAGGAAAAACAATTTTTTTTACCACCTAGAAATGGTGTGTCTTTCAAGAATAAACTGGACTCAATAAAAGCAATTAATTTTTAATTTATATTTTATTACACAAAGAAAAAAAACCTTTGGAAATATTGGGATAAAATAACACCCTTGCAGAGCATCCTAGAACAAAAGTTGGGAAGGAAATTGTACTGCAAGGTTTCTTTCATTGTTTAGATTTCACAACTTGTAACTTCCTATTCCAATTAGTGAAGAAAACAAATTTATTCGTATTGATTCTTTGCTTCAATATATTGCTAAGAATACCAGAGGGATCACACTTCTTAATAGCTATACTGTCAGTTCTATTTTCCTCTTGCGAATTAAACATTTCTTTAAGAAAATAGCAGGGGAGGGGAATTTAAAAAAGTTTAAATATGCATTATCAGATTTTAACATTGCAAAGTCCTGTAAAGGCCATATTTTGAAGCATTTGTTTTATTACACAACTTCAGTAATTTTATGGGATTTGTTAAAGATTTCTAAACAAAATTAATTTTCTTTTCATTCTTTATTTTTAGGAACCAACATTACTGTGCATAAAACATTACAAATCTTCAATTTACAAAATGTGTTTGTACTATATTACTAATGTAAAACCTTAATTTGTCCCCCTTAACTTACAAATCTATTATTCCTGCCAACCATCAATTTCATTACAGTACCATCACATCCTAACAAATCCAACCACATACTGCTGGTGTACGTTGATGGATACTACCTTGACCAAGACTGACCTGTCCTGTCTTACAGTGTAAAATACATTTGTAATCCGAATTTAATGTTTTCACCACAAATTCATACTGCAAAAATATTTATCTCTAACGTTTTCAGGTTTCCAGTAATAATTGCCATGTAATTCCAGAAAGAATAATTTTGGAGAGACTGTAGCAAAAAAAAACAGCTACGAGGCAACTGTCAGTGTCTATGAAACAATCTAAGCAAGTCATCACAGCTACACATGTGTACTCTTCTGAAAACTGATGTGAAATCAAGGATAAACAAAAAACAATTATTTATTGTAATATATAATTTATTAAACAACAAGTTAAAATAAAAATTAAACGACACATTAAGAATGAATTCTGCCAATTGTTTTATCAAATTAAAATAAAGCAATAACAGTGCAAATTTAGAAATATATAGATATATAGTACAGAAAAAAGTGATAGGCATGATTTGCAATCAGAGCGTAATAAAATTAAACTGATGTATTGCTACAATAATCAAAATTAGTAAGTAATATATTACAGAAAAAAGTGATTGGCATGAGTTACAAATCAGAGCATAATAAATTTAACTGATACATTTGTTACAATAAGCAAAATTAGAAAGTAATATTTTACAGAGAAAAGTGATTGGCATCAAATTACAACATAGTGACAAATGTTTGAATTACAAATTACAAGTTAATAAAATAAAATTGTTACATTAGGCAATTATATAAGTCAAATCAGCAAAACGATGGCCATAGTGAGATCAAAGTAAAATCAAATAATAACAGTGCAAAATTAAAAATGAAAATACAAAAAGAAAAGGGACTGGCATCAAATTATTTAATAGAGCAATTATTGAATTACTTATCATAGAACAATATATGAAAACTACATTTGTTACAATATGCAATTTTCCAAATGAACATAATACAAAAAAAGCGATTTCCATGAAATTACTACTGAAGACAAATTATTGAATCACAATTTTACAAGTCAGTTCAGAAGGTCAATGGCCTCAAAAATATCAGCTCAAAACTAGCACTCCCAGTCCAGTACACAAATTCATCCTTTAAACAAAACTAAAAATTTACAAAAGTGATTGAACTCTGAGAAGCATAAATACTAATATTGAACATAGATCTGATAGTAACAATCAAATTAAAAAGTATTGAGGGACTTCATATTTGACATACAACTGCAGTGAACATGAAAAAGCAAATCAACAGCATGATTTGTAATTGTGGCATTGACCACATGACAAATTGGAATATGTAACAAGATTAAGAAGTTGTGAATTTTTGCCATGTAGTCATTTAAAATCGTAATAAGGGGAAGAAATGAAAAGTTAGGAAAGGACAGTGCATACTCATACTACAAATAGATGGGTGTAATGTAAGTATTAGGTTGTGTCACACAATAGACATGTTGCAGATAATGGATCATCTAAAACAGTAATAAGACAATACTTACTAATTAGCAGGTAATAGAAAGCATTAGTAGTTGGTATTGGAGGCATTAATACATGTTAGTAGGAGTTATTACCAGGTGTTAGTGGGATTTACAAGTTACCGAATAGGTCCCTGGAAACATCACTGGCACGAATATTCAAAAAGCCAAAGAAAAAAAAATTACAATCCAATCTAGACAAGATACATTCATCTCACACAATTTAAGACTCGAAGTTATTAGAAAAATGTTTAAGCTCTTCCGAAACACATGCAAAATGCTGCATGAAAAACATTATAAGACCATTCATAGAGCATTATAAATCTTGCATCTTTCATGATGCCATAAAGGATTTGTCAACCAGGAAGCAAAACATTCACTATATGTTGCACTGGTAGGATCTGTCACATACTATACAAATCCGGAAGTGGGGGGAATCATGGAACACCTGCTTCTGAACCCAAATCTGCAGCCGTATTGCAAGACACCATCTACAGAGAATGCTCAAGCAATGTTCTTATAGGTTATAGATGAAAAACGACGGCTAATTGAGAGCCATTCACATAATTACTCTACCACTACCTGGAACAGGAAACTTCAATCCCCAGAAATTTAGAAGCCCTAAAGCGAGAATATTAATTAGGGATACAGCCAGAAATTGTCAAAAATAAAACAGCCAGACTATGACTTTAATCAACATATGATTTTACAGTAAATTAGGGGTCTTTGGAATTATATTTTGCAAAAGGAAAAAGACCATGGCATCCAACATCCAAGAGCATGTTGTAATGCAATTTCATTGCAGACTATTAATGAAAAAAAACAATTGCATGCAAAGCAGTATCACACCACCAGATGACGTTATGTAGAAACATAAATTATAACAGGATAAAAATAAAAGGAAAGAGCGACAATGCCCATTTCGAGAATGTGATGCACATTTTTCAAATGCTTCCGCACGTTAGAGATTTTAGAAAAACTTGTCACAAACCGGGCACACGGATTCCATTTCCACAACTTAAATTCAAACCAGCAATTAAACCACTTAACGCCAACTAAAACAATAACCTAATGCTAAAGCAAACACAAACTAAACTACAAGTAACAACATAAGCGACCATTAACCAACGACACAAGCACGTGGTAAATGGAGCGCAGGCGGAAGTATAACGAATGGGTCCCCTTCGCATGCGTAACGACGCTGACATTGAGGAACAGGAATGGACAGAACCGAACGCCGCGGAACGGACTGAACCGGAATCGTCGGCTCGTAATAGTTCTCGAAAGCACCACATTGGCGCTTGAGTCGTGGAGCACTGTCGGGTCCCTAGACGCTTCTCTGGTGAACACTACTTGGTAATGACAAGTTGGCATCACTGCTGGAATATTTCAGTATATTGGTAGAACAGTGAAACAACTGAATACGTAAATGAATTGGCGGGTTAATCGATTCACTTGACAAAATTCTCAATACGTCATTAACTAATAGAGGTAGATACTGTCAACTGATTGAAGAATACTATGTAAAATTAATAGAATTTGGCAAATATATTTTGTTGAACATACTCTTAAAATCTAAAAACAATTTTCAAAGTAGAAGACTTAAACGACGCATCGTTTCACTGAGTCGTCGTCGTGCCAGTGAATACGAGTTGTATTAAGGCCCATTCACAATGCAGACGTAAACATAAGCATAGCGTTAACATAAAAGTTAGGACAACGTTTATAAGGGGACTCATTCACAATGCATTCGCATAAGCATAACGCATAAGACGTTCACTTAAAAGCTTGCAAGCTTCAAGCTTCTGTGCTATGCTTATGTTAGAAATAAGAAATGAACCAATCACAGTACGTTTAACTCAAAATCGAGTATCGAAATAGGATCGAAGTCGATAGATCGAACGAAAGACTTGTTTTTCCAAATTGCTTGGTTGATTTCCGACGGTCTTCCGCGTTGTTTTGTAGCGTACGATATTTTTGTAGTTTAGTTTCGTTGTAATATTCATAGTAGTACCATTTAGTTTGAATTTTTATTGAAATTAAAATACCTAACCTAACCTAACCCAACTCACGGCCGCAAGGCCGAGACACCGCTGGTAGGCCTTGGCTCGTAAAGAGCAGTTGTGCCACAGTACATACGTACATGTTTATATATGTTATGTATGTTAAATAAACATGCAAACTTTAAACAAAATTTCAATATATATAAAATATAGATTCTCACATCCAACCAATAGTAACTAGAATGGCCCACAGAAAATAGAAAATCTTTGCTTATGCTTATGTTGTACATTGTGAATGCTTCAGCCTATCACTTATGTTTAAGTTTATGTCTATGCGTTACGCTTATGTTTACGTCTGCATTGTGAATGGGCCTTTATAGGACAAAACGAAGTGATGTTTAAGGAGACGACGATAAATTACAGAATACTAAAGGGGGAGGGTGTTGAGGTAGTGTTATGCTGTGTTACGTGGGGAAGACGGGTTAAGTTTATTGTTGTGTAATTCTGATATTTTAATTTTCATTACTTACAGAAATAATCCCTTTTCTTCAATCTTAAACAAAGTCACTAAAACAATTGTATATAAATTAAAAAGTTAGGATGTATAAGTTGTTATAAAAGATAAAAATATTTTTTCATCAATGCTATATTATTGAATCTTTCAAAAGCTTTTGATGTCATTGATTACATTTTACTTACAAAATTACCTCATATTAGGATTCATGGTATAGCTCTATATCCATTACATTTTAACAACAATATCAGAGAGTAAAAGTACCATACTGGAATACTCACTCTGGAGTTAACTCACCATTCCGATTCACTGCCAATTTCTGATAGGGACCTGCAGGTTCAATTTAATTAGGCCCTATTATCTTCCTTCCATTCATAATTCATAGTTCATTTTCCTAATACGGGTCACCAAAAAATGCATTTTTTATTTTCTTCTGTCAAGATTTGTGTTTTATTTAATATATTTTGAGCTAGTAGCATTTGAGTTAGTTGGCATTTAATACTCAACAATGTTTTCATTGCCAGAAAGATAAGTTTGATACATTTCCATTTAAAATTTCTCAAAACACATTATTATCAATCTGTAGATATTTGAACCTTCCTACAAAATGCTGGCCTGTAGTTCTAAGCTGTGTGTCTGTTTGCTATATTTACAATATGTTTCACTTGAATCCAGATGAGCACAGATTAGTGTGTGTGTGTGTGTATATATATATATATATATATATATATATATATATATATATATATATATATATATATATATAGGGTGTCCAGAAGCTCCCGTTACAAAAAAATACCACAAATTCTGTGTTGCCAGACATGAAGAATGGCAGGTCCAGTTTTTCCGAAAAAAAATTTGTTTTGAGAAAATTGAGTTTGAAAATCACTTCCGGGCCGCGAAATTCAAACCGGCCGCAACGACACCAGATCGCGGCGTCACCTTCTGCGCGGAACATTTCCTCGTTTCTCCGCGTAAACGATGAAATAGTCGAGTAATATTCTGGAAAGCATCGCGTTGCTTACACCAGAATACTTAATAGTGTCAGGTATGTGCAGATTCTATTCAACAAAAATATTTTAAATGCACCTACAGAATATCGAGTTTTGTTCAAAATGATAGCTACGGTACACGGCGGCTTAAACATAAATGATGAACACGTGTATCCAACATTTATGAAAAATATTGAATCTCCTTGAATGCTCGAGTTGTTATTTTTAGCACACAAAGAAGCATTTAGGAGATAAATTATTCGTTAATGAAAATACTGAGTTTATTGATTATCTTAGGAATTTGAATTGATTCTCCCGGCTATCATTTTCTGAATTCTCAAACTAACAATAGCCAGCATTTAACTTCTTAATAAACGACTGCACGGTTTATCTAAGATGTAGCCCTAATTGATGGATATCAATATTTCCCCCCCCCCCTCAAAAATATTGCATCTTTCCTAAATAAAAGTATCTGTTTGTGCCGTAAAAGATCCATGAACTTCCTCAATACCACCAGTCAAATATTATTTTAGCTTAAGTAATAAGTGATACAGTAAGAACACTTCCTGCTGTCGCAGCGAAAGCGTTCCGAAATAACTGCTATTGCAAAATATGCTTAACTGTTCTACGTGGAACATCGAAGTTAAGACAAGCGGCCTCGACTACCCATTTCTCGAAGTTGAATGACCATTCTACCCGCCTCTTTGCTTTTCCAGATGCAAGATGAGAGCATGTCTTTCTCCCAAATCTTGGAGTTACTTCGTGAAACCATTTCATAAGGCAATTGACAGCTACTCGGGAAAAGAATTTTTTGAGTTGTTTTGTTTCTTTGAGCTTGCATTGTAGTTAGCAGATACGTACACAAATGAGTAACCACCATTTCTTTAATTTAATTCTTCGAGGTTACTACGTACTACAGAATGTAAGGGAGTAGAAACAGTTCACCACTACACTACTTGAGAGTTGTAATTTTCAATATTTTTCTTTGATATTTTCGTCATGTACAACAAAAATCGGAAAAGAGGGGGAAAATGCAGTATAATCAATTTTTAATCCCAAACCTTCTTTTGAATTATTTAACTTTTTAAATTTATTTTAATGCAGAATCATTATCTTTACTACTTAAATATTTTAGAACATGCATATTTTGATACTTTAAATTAGTTAGAAATACTTTACATGCAAGTCCTAAATCTTTCAGTTATATCTCATGTTCAATATTTTCATTTGTTTAAAAAAATTATCAATTTATAACTATTCCATTTAATAATTGTATACACTCGAGCTGCCGCACGAGCGTTGCTCCGGCACTCGCCGAAGACTAAGTACATGTCGCAGTACTCATGAATTGAAAACATGCTTATTCTGGCCTCTCACACTCAAACTCGATATTTCTACTAATTTGCCTTGACGGCGCTTAGCTTTTAGTCTACGCTGCCGGCGGCGGGACGCTGGTGGTGGGCGGAGGGGAGGGAAGGGGAAAGATGACTCCGTACAGGTGCTTATTCAGCCATGATCACTGTGCGGGTCGGGTTTCGAACTGCGCAATCTGTTGTTTTGAGGCCAAACTGACATGCGGCTGATGGGCGAATCACTTGGCGGCGGTGGCAGGTTCGCCATACGATATAAACCACGATGTGACGCGGCCTAGTGACAAATGCAAGGACACCGACCATAATACGAGCTGCGAATGGCAGCGGTCCGGTAACCTCAGTGAACCACGGTCGAACTTTTGCCTGCTAGAATGATTGAGTTCTTTTGAAGTATTTGTACATCACGCAATGCAACATCACAATTTTTCTCAGTCTTGTACCCTTTCACACCAGTAATATAGTAGTTTTGATTTTTTTTATTCATTGTTGCATGGCACATACGGCGACGCTATTCTATCTCTGTTGATATTGGCCTGTGGGTTTGGTTAATGACCTACGTGCCCCTACAAAGATTCTTGAATGCACGGTTCGGTCTACATCTCCACAAAATGACTGTAAGAATCATCAATTCAAATTCCGCGCCCCGAGATAATGAACTCAGTATTTTCATGCACGAATATTTCATTTCCAAAACGCTTTTAGTATATCACGATATTTAGAATGATCTTCAGCAGACTGTCATTTACGCGGCAATCTTCAGCCCAAAGCACTAATTCATATTAATATGTGCTAAAAATAAGAATTCAAGCATTCCAGGAGATTCAATATTTTTCACAAATGTTGGATCGTGTTCATCATTTATGTTTACGCCGCCGTGTACCGTGGCTATAATTTTGAACAAAACTCGATATTCTGTAGGTGCATTAAAAATATTTTTGTTGAATAGAACCTGCAAATACTTGATACTATTAAATATTCTAGCGTAAGCAACGCGAAGTTTTCCAGAATATTACTCGACTGTTTCACCGTTTACGCGGGAAGAAACGAGGAAATGCTCCGCGCAGAAGGTGACGCCGCTGTCTGCCGTGTCGTTGCGGCCGGTTTGAATTTCGCGCCCCGGAAGTGATTTTCAAACTCAATTTTCTCAAAGACAAAATTTTTTTCGGAAAAACTGGACCTGCCATTCTTCATGTCTGGCAACACAGAATTTGTGGTCTTTTTTGTAACGGGAGCTTCTGGACACCTGTATATACAGGTGAGTCACGTAACTTTAGCACCTCCTGTAACTTTTGAACGGTTTAAGTTATTGCAATGCAGTTTTCACTGAAGTGCATGAGGGGAAGGGGCTAATAGATACGTGCATTAATTTCTATTTTATCACTTGTATTTTACGAAATTTTTTAGGTAACTTTGTTTTTTCAAATAACATTATACATATTTTTTCAGTCCACCATGACGTGCGTAAAAAGACGAATTCAATGATGTACATATTGTCATATGTTAGATAAGCATTTTTTTGATTAATTTTGATTTTTGCGACTGGGGTTTAACGGACATTTTGAATAGTCCACAACACAAGGTCACGCAGCGCTCGCCCGCCCGGGCAAGGGAAGGGAGATTTGAAGATACGAAACATATTCCAAACATTCACAAAATCATTGCAGTTTTTAACTGAACTGTGCTTTCCATCCTTCCGCATTTTCAGATTTTCGACTTTCTTTGATTGAAGGAATTAAAGGATGGAAAATAAGGATTTGTCATAAGTTTGTATCGTAATAAAATTGTTTATAACTTCAACTCCATTTAATGGGGTTTCATGAGATACGTATTAATGGGATTTTGAAACAAAGCACAATAAGAATAAATAATTAAAACTTGTTAATCAATGTTAATAAGAATATAATAATAACTTAGGGATAGAAATAATCTTATTTCAATAAATACTACTTAAGACAAATCCGTATTTTCAATCCCTAGAAACACAAAATATCTGAAAATGGATCAGGGTGGAAAGGAGAGTTCAGGAAAAAATACAACAGTTTTGTGAATATTTTTCGTATCCTCAAGTACTAAAATCCCTTCCCTTTCCCGACCCCGCGTTTGCTGGGGAGCGCTGCGTGACCTTGTGGGGCTGACAGTTACAAGGAAAATATCCGTTAAACACTAGTCGCCAAAAAATCACAATTACTCAAAAAAAATGCTTATCTAACATATGACAATATTTATATCTTTGGATTCGTCTTTTTAGGCTTGTCATGATAGACTGAAAAAATGTGTATAGTCCCATTTGAAAAAACAAAGTTACCCCAAATATCTCGTAAAATACAAGTGATAAAAGAGAAATCAATACACATATCAATTAGCCCCATTCCCTCATTCACTTCCGTGAAAACTGCACTGCAATATCTTCAACCGTTCAAAAGTTACAGGAGGTGCTAAAGTTACGTGACTCATCCTGTATAAATATATATATATATATATATATATATATATATATATATATATATATATATATATATATATATATATATATATATATGAAAAAAATAATAATATAATATGAAAAAAACTGTAGAATGCCTACTTTCATGGAGATATAAAGAGCAAAACTCTGACACCATTGGACCGATCTCCATGAAAGTAGGCATTCTACAGGTTTTTTCACCCAGAAGATTTATGTGTTGTTAATTCTGTTGTAACTCCACTAAAAGGCGCTGTAGAACAAAACTAAATATTCACATCAAATCCAACCTGCAACACACTCAGCAGCATTTTGAATCTATATCATTAAATAACTCCTAAACAAGGCATTCTAGGGCCTTAAAAAACTAAAATTTTGAGGCCAAAGAAACATTTCTCACACCACAATCTACAGAATGAACTCTTCCTGAACATTCTATTACATTTTTGCTGGTTCGGCGTTTCCCGATATTACCTCACCTGCTCATTGACATGCAGAATCTGCAAGTAAACATGAATGAGGACAGAGAGCGGCAGAGACAGACAGACAGGGACAGGGTGAGGGAGGGAGAGAAAGGGAGATGGGAGGGGAAAGAGGGAGATGAAGGGCCAAACAACATCTGCCGGGTTTTCCTAGTATTAGATAAAATGTTTGTGATATACAAATTTGCTTGCATGAAAAATAAAAATTGCATTTCTTTTTAATATATTATACACATTGTGTTTTGTTTTTCATAGAAATTAGAAAATGATGTGTTGGTTCTAAACTTTTTATATAAATGTTTTTTGTTTGCTTTTTGTCCTTTTTTACTGAGGAGTGATTGGTCATCCTGCACCTTAATTTGCTATGAGAGACAGGATTAATATATCTCACAGGTTTTGTCATGTTTTAACTTTTTATTTGAAAATTCAGAAACTAAGAATTGTTACATATTGACTAGTACATATTTAGACGTTTATGTTTGTTTTACTTGATCTTGTATTATTTGCTTTGGAACTGTTTGAGTTTAAGCTATTTTCTTTTGTACAAAATATATTTTGAGAAAAATGAATTCTCACAGGTTGGGTGGATTTTCTTTTTAGTTGTCCATTCCAACAGAAATTTATCCACTTCATTGCTGGAAGCACTATGAGTAATATGCCACAGAGAATAATAAAAAATCCTGCCAAGTAGAAAGACAGGTCATAATCTCCTGATATATCATACAGCCAACCTGAAAAAATGAAATAGCATCAATGTAAGTTGATAGTCAATCTTCTTTTAAGGTTCATCTTTACAGTGTTGCTCTCATATGATGCCAAAAATTGCATGCAAAAAGAGCTTCACTTTGTTGAAACGTGAAAATTCTCATGACACTGCCTATCCATTACTGCCAATATTTAAGAGTCAAAACATAAATTTATATGAGTTTTTGCATCAAATGTGAATTTCTAGAATTGAAGTAGTAATGACAAAAAGTGAGTTCTTCTATTGAGGTAGACACAATAACATGGTGAATTCCTAAAACTGAGACATAAATGATGATGAGTGAATTCCCTGATTTTGTTGATGTTTTAGTATTTGACTCGAGGAAGTTCCCTTACAGACTTAAAAATGTTTTAGAATTGGAGGACATAATCTTTATATTATTGACTCAGAGCAATAAAATGTTTATGTCAGATTTTTTTAGAGTTTTAAGTATATGACTGCTTTTTATTTTATTGTATGTATTTAATATCAAAAGAACATTTTAAAACCATAAGTTATGTACTAAGGGGGAGAAGTGCAATCTGAGCATGATTTCATGTTCTCTAGAATCTCTACCTTAACATGTATACATTTTCAGGTTGAATTATGAATCCTGGTCACGATGAGCATTTTAGTGAGAACTGATAAGAAAATATTCGCTCTCATGTAATAAAAACAATTTGCAAAGGCAATTGAGATACAGATTTTGCCTCTTATCGTGTCCCACAAGAAGGAATAGACTTACTGCATGTCTGACAACATGGACTTATTGCCACACTTATTTGAATAATTATGTTCTTCACTGAGCTCAAGAAAATATGCACAGCTAGTGAAAATAAATTTATGTCCAGAAGCAAAACAAAGGCCCATTTCAGCTTTTGCTAAAAGAATCTAGGGAAACTGGATGAAAATCCTGATCTAATTAATTAATTCTGGCATCTAATTGACTTCAATTGATGTTCAGGAATGTCATGAATCTATGTATTGTCTCATTGCAGTCGTCCATCTCAGGGTAACATTCGACGTCCACAACTTGAAAACTTTTTGTTTTCTTCGTTGATATACGTTACAATGGTTGCTAATTGACAGGTTTACATACCAGTAAAGTTAAAATTAAGATACAAAAAGTTGATATTAAGGAACACCAAATCTGGTGACAACAATATTGGAAAAAGACATGGATAAAAGAAGAAAAACATTTGACATTCCAAAAAAGAACAAAGTGAATTTTGGTATGAACAGAATGAAGAACTGAAATAATTGCAATTGTATCATAATTATTTCAGAAACTACATAAAAAACTGGTTTGTTTCACTCAAATTTATTTGTTTGCTTATGTATGAAACTTACAGGCAGGGTAGCAATCAAAATCCACAGCTGTTTTCCCTGACTTTAATGAATATCCATTTAGATATGTATACATAAAACAACATAAAATAAATTATTTTTGGAAACTTCTTTTGTTCATTTTCCATGAACATAAGAAATTCTACAACTGATATTTAATTGGGATAGAATAAGTGAGTTTAGTGATAGAATAAGTGAGAAGTTCAAAACAACCCATCATGAATACACACTGGCCAGGAATGTACCATTCTTTAGCGATCACAGCTAAATCAACATCTGGCAATCAGAGATGATGAAACTTGCTTATATGTTTTGTTTAGAATGTCTATGTCTATTGAAGAAATAAAATTCACAAACTATTGGAGAAGAAGCAAATTTGAATTGACCAGAAATGTGAATCCTCAAATGAGGAAGCTAGGCGATAATGGGTTAAAAAGACAGTTGTATCTCTTCAAAAGGTAGTTGGACCTAGGTTGGACTATTTTTAGTGATAAGAACTATGTACTAACACAACTCATACACAAATGTATGTGAGATTTTACTGAATCATGTTCCCAATTAGAAAAACACTGTACATAAAACATTATTTGTACCTTAGCTTTCCAGGGAAGCATGGAGCATTTTATACTGTTCAACTCAAGTAAATGCAATTATTGTAGTTTTTTGAAGTACCAAAGTAGATTTTTAAAATTCTAGTAAATATTTTTATTATTTTATTATAAAGCTATAAGTAACATAAGCATTTTGTTGTAGTTCCCTTCTTCATTTTGTGGCACAAAATGTTATGGAAAGCATTTATGTTGTGGCAATGTAATTAATTTTATTGCACATTTCATTATGGAATAATCATTAATGTCTGTCAGATGTATGTGATCTCACAGTTGTGTTTTACCTGCTAAAGGAGGGCCAATGAGATTGGCAATTCCCTGCACCAGCAGTAGCAATCCATAAGCATTTGTAAAGCGATCCAGGGTGATGAGTTCTACAAGAATAATTGATGCTAATGAGTAATTTGCAGAAATGGATAAGCCAAAACCACCAGCTACGATGCACAATCCTGTGTAACTGGATAGAAGGGGAACTAAACCTGTCACCACTCCACAAATGGCCATACAGATTGCATACACAACACCAGCGTTTACCCAAGATTGATCTCCAGCCCATCCTAGGACAATCTGCGAAAACAATAATTTATGACATTTTCAGGGTGCAATAACATCATGTAATCAGAAATTTAAAAATACTTTTAGTCATATGAACACACAATAAAGATAATAAATCAGCATTCAAAAAATATATCTGGAGCTTTCCTGGCTCATGACACAGGAATTGCAGAATGTGGCCACAAACAAATTCAAAATTTAAAAAGCTTTCAATTAATTTCATTTTTGGTAATATATTAATATCATAAGATATAATATCATAATTAATAAATTTTATATAAAAATGAATTCCTGTGAGGTTTTTAAATATATTATGAACTGTAAAAGATATTCTTAACTAGTTCTATTTTTAATCCTCTGACAACATTTAACACTAAATTATTTTACTTTACAGCAGAGTGCAATTCGTTACCAATTTTTTAAAAGAACTTTTCATTAAAAAGTATTAAAATCTTTGTGAAAACTTTTAACAGATTTCAACATTTTTTTGTATGTGCAGAAAAGTGTGAAGAATAGCTATGAGACATGAAATGAATGATTCATGTTAAGGATGTATCAGATCAAGAAAAAAGCAAAACTTGGAGCTAACTCACCACTCCTAACATGTTCAGGATACCTAATATGCTTATTAGAAATGAAGCATCAGGTTCACTGTATCCCATTTCAATTGCCTTGTCAGTGATGAAAACATAGGGAACATCATACCAAGAATACAGGAGAAAGTTTGAAATGGCAAAAAGAACAAACCGAACATCTGTAAAATGGGAAAAATCAACCATATCTGCCATTACATCTCTGAGATCTCCAAGACATGAAAACCACTGTAACAGAAAACATAATTCATTTTTCTTAAAAAAGTACTAGAAAAATCTACCTACTAGCTAAAGATAGTTTTATTAATGTAACCAAGTTGTCCTGTCTTAGAAAATAGGAAAGTTGAACCTACAAAAATTATATATCTTTCAAAATATGTATTCAGTGAATCATTTATACCTCATCTTTTTCTTCATGTATTGTTTGAGTCATAGAATTTCTGTATATATCAGGGCATGAAGATGCACGCAGTCGAGATCTTCTTATCTTCAAAACAGCACTTCGATAAATAAGGGAATGCCTGAAAAAATTATTTCGATGGATACTCAAATATTAAGTTGATGAGACCACATTATGAGAAAAAAATTTATACAAATTTGAAGAATATGTTGTTATCATTATATTGAAAAGTATTTAAATATTCTAGATTCAATGACTCTCTAAGACTATTCTAATGAATATAAAAGGAAGAAATGAATGGTGTTTAATATTTTGTAGTTTCAATTAATACTCGTAAATATTTCAACAAATTCTTGTATTATCTAAGTTATCAAATGTTCTCACAGACATGGTGTAGGCACATTCAATTGAACTCACCCCAGCCAGCAAGTTGATTTTGTAGAATTGCATGAAATAATGCTATGACTAATAAGTTCAGGTAATTTCTGCAAATTACAGCATCTTCATCCTAAAGAAAGAAACATTCGTGTGAATGAGAATTTATTAGCAATGACGTTAGTACTTTTCTTTGTTGTATATTCTACATAAATCTTTGTGCTGGCTAGTGAGAGAAATTTGCTTTTCTACTGTGAGATTCAGTGAGCTCATTATTGTTTCTTCATGCAATATAAATTAATAAGTTTTTAAATATTAACTATTTTCTAAAGAGTACCTTACCTGTGCACTTGCAAATTCCTCAAATACTGGGTTGTGCGCCTCTGTTGGTACTGATTGTTTTCATGTGACTTTTTCACCCACCACTGGAATGCTTCCTCTTTTGTGGCATGTTTAGGCCACTGTTCACTAGATTTTTCACATTCAGATCGATACAACATGGATGAATTTTGTTGTGTTGAAGGATGAGGAATTACAACTAATGGAGACCATTTCTTGTCCTTGGGGGAAAACTCTTTTCCTTCCAGAATTTGATTAGGATTTGTATTGTCTTGAATACTTGTAGAAGGATGGTGCTGTTGATTCGCATATTTCTTTAAATGCACCCTGTACTCGCTTTGATTGGCACTCAGCAATTCAAGCACTTCCAAGGGAACTTTTTCACCATTGCAAACAAAAGTGGGAATATTTAGAACAGAATTGAAATGACGATTTACTTCATCATTGTACGAATTTACAGAAGAACTATTCTGTTGGGGTGGTGCCTTGTTCACAACATAACCTGATAGAAAAAGAAACAAACATAAATATTGCTTTTCAAATTGTAGTAAATTGATTTCTAAATATGATTATTGAAGAAAAAATAACATATTTCTCGTTGGTTACTGATTTCCAATTAATGATGTGGAAAATGAGTAATGTGCTCATAGGCATGTGCAGAGAGAAGGGGGTCCTGATAATTTTGAAATGGGCCTTGTTACCTCACATAAAACATTTTATTTCAATAAACATGTTTGATCCTTGATCTCTCCCTTTTAACCATGCCATTTTGGGGAATTGTTATATGACATTTGTGCTAGAAGATCTCCAAGCCATCTGGCAAGTGACTGAACTTAAAACCAATTGTATTTAGCAATGGAATTGTTAAAATTGTAATTGCATTCTCCTTCTTGTATATTTTATTTATTTTCTAGTAAAATATATCATACAGAAGGGAAAAAAAGACAATTGGTAAAACAGACCTCAAAGAGCAATTGCCCCCCTCCCCTCTTATTTTATGATGTGAATGCATAGATCTTACTATTTTTAAACTAATTTTTGTAAGATGATGGTATAAGATATTGTTGTAGTCTAAGATAAGACAAAAGTTTGCAAGGAAGGTAGTTCTCAAGATATAATGCAATCAATTTTCCTGAGTAGCTTCTAGAACATGTACAAGTGCATATCAGATACTACGGATAATAATTTCTAGGTAAATGAGGAGAATGCCCATTGTCTTAGCTAGAGTTTCTGCCACTTGGCGTAGGTATTTCAGGTAGGGGTATTTCAGGTGGGGGTATTGCAGGTGGTTTCACATCCCATCCTATGTCTTTTCAAGTGGTGCTTTCCAGCCATTTTGTTCTAATTTAATTTTCTTTACTAAACACTTTTTTGGTGCAATATTTTAATAATGAAATTTATTTTTATGTTACATTCAGGCTGTGTCATAATAAAATGATGTACACATGTTTTCTAGTCCTTCTTTAGCCAATAGTGGTGCAACAGAATAGCACAGACTTTCCCGTATTAGTTTCCTATTTCCTTGGGTCTATGCTAGCTATTCGGAATTGCCATATACTCTTGCCAGCTGCCATCTATTGTTGCCCACACTACATATTATTGACTTTTTTAATATTTCGGTTTCCTACTAGTAGAACGGAAATATTATACTACGAATATGAAAAAAACTGGTATTATAAATTACTGGTATATGGTAATTTTCTTTAAAAAATTTGGGGCTGTTTTTTTAAGAAAATGGCGTTTAAGCGTTACTGAAATGCGAAAATTGAAGCGATTGAGGCGAAATTGTAAATACGAAACAGGAATCTTTTGTGATTTCGAAAAACCTCATTAGAAGTCATTTGAAGCACTTTAACTCAGCCATTTTTGAGAAAATGGCATTTGGGCGTTTCTGAAAATGCGGAATTTTGAGCTAGTTTTCACGGAAAACGGTTGAGTTCTCGAGAAACTTTACTTGACATTATTTAAAGCACATGTACTCGTAAATATAGTGTGTGAAATCGCCATTAATCTAAATATTACCGACATGGGAAACAAGTCAAAAAATTACATTTTTGTAATTTTTGAAAAAACAAAAGAAGAGAGCAATATGGCAATTATGTCATTTCATGGAGTACACTGAACACTATCCCTATCAAAAGTTTGAAGAAAAAATTTGGAGCCGTTTTCGAGAATATCTTGTTTTTGTTATTTTTTTAAATTGCAAATATTGCGCGAAAACTACCATAATTTTTTTAAAAAATTACATAACCTTAATGATATAACTCATTTTGGAGAACACATTTTATTTGGAGGAAAAATCTCTATCTTCAATTTTGTAATTTTATGAAGACGCCGAAAAAAATTCAAACTTTTGAAATTTTCAAAAATTCAGAGTTAACCATGAAAAATAGACCTGTGATACCTTTATAAGTGTATTTTACTTTATCCTTACAAGAAATAAAGAAAAAAAATTGTGCCGTTTTTGAGACAATTTTGAAAATGTCCGGGGGTCTTTATTTAAAGTACCCCCCAATTTTGAAGAATGTTTTTCAAAATCGCGGCGCTCGAGTGGACGCAGATCGATCGGGGGATATCCATTGTGGTTATCGCATTTATGGTTTAGGTACTAGTGTTGTTCACGGACAGACGGACGGACTTTTTGAAAAATAAACACTTTTTCGGTATCAGGGGAACCCAAAACGTGTATTTCCGTTAAAATCTCGAAATCTATTTTCCGTAGCATTACATAACTTTCCCTATACTACGTATATTACTCAGTATATACGTAAGTATACGGGAAAGTAAAAATACCCAGGCAATGAATATTTTTAAGATTCTTTCAAACTGATTGGTAGATGTAGATCTACCACAGTGAGCTTTCATTTTCATATCTCTAGGAGATGACCAATAAGTGTTTTCCCCCCCACTACTACTTCTCTGGCCGATCAATTTTGATTCAGTAGCTGCACAAAAATAATACTACCTTATATTGTTCATTATTTGGCATAAAAACTATGTGAATAATCAAAGGAGTGTGCAGCGTAAAACAACTAGTGGGCCAACTACATTTCTGGACCCCTTTCCCATTGAACTTTTTTATAATTAAATATTGCATACTTTTCAAGTAAATAAAAATATATTGCAATCGAAATTGAATTATAACTTTAATGAATACAAACACTTTTATGTTGAACTATTTATAGAGCTGCCAGACATGGAGAGCATCTTCCCCAAATGTCATGAAATAAATTCCTTAATTTACTGTGTTTGACTAATTTAAATTGTTGTAATTAATTATTCTATGTTATAATAATTTTAAAGTGTTTATAGTTATGCATAAAATAATAGTGGCTAGTAATGACCTCGGCTGTTTGAAGTGACCTAAATTAAATACATTTCTTTTTACAAAATCCATATTTATCTTAACCTGAAAATATTTTATCATATATCACTATGGGGCTCCTTTGAAAACATTTAGTGGGCCGGGGTGTTTTATATCTATTTTTCATCATTTGAAAAAAATATTTGTGCCATATTTTGATCTAGGAATTTCAAATTCAATATTTCTAGAATCTGGGATAAACATTATTTCTCTGGAATTCTACAATATTTTTCTCTCTACTCTCCTGAGTTAATGATTAGCGAACAATTTATATTTTCAGAATTGTGTTGGCAAAAACTTCTTGAAAGCATACGTGGTACTTTAAAATCATCTCTCCTTTGCAACTTGGTGGGATTTTTAAGTTCAGTAAATTATTTCCTATATACTGTGGAATATCGAAGCACAGTGATGAATTCCGTTCCATCGCCAACAAAAATCGTTTTGGAAATGGAATCACTGAATAACAAAAGGACTTCTTAAAACTTTCAATGAAATGTTCTCCTGCTTTGTTTGGTCTCTGCTAAATGTCGAAAGAAGCGTAGAGTAGGCCTGATGGCCTGACCCTCGCCACAGAAAATAAGGCGTCATAGAATTGAACTGAACTGAACTCAACTCAACTCAACTGAAATGAACTGAACCGAACCGAACTGAACTGAACCGAACTGAACCGAACCGAACCGAAATGAACTGAACTGAAATGAACTGAGCTGAACTGAACTGAAAAATGAAATGAAATGAAGTGAATAATGAAATGAAAAATGAAATGAAATGAAAAATGAAATGAAAAATGAAATGAAAAATGAAATGAAAAATGAAATGAAATGAAAAATGAAATGAAATGAAAAATGAAATGAAATGAAAAATGAAATGAAATGAAAAATGAAATGAAATGGAATCCGCCGTTAACTCGCTTGGTCGACCACAACCTTTTCATAGATCGGACGGAGGTGGAACCAACAGCGGAAGTTCACCTTCCCTCAATGGCGGAAGGTGAGAGGTCTGACCGTGGTGGAAGCCATGGGGCCTGCCCGTTCCCCTTCGGTTCATCACGTATCAGTGTTGCCAGATTAGTTTTCGCCTTCGGTGGTAATTTTAAGGCCTCTTCACACGTACTAATTTGTCTGGCCGACCGGCCAGCCAATCCGACAAATAGCATCGCGTGAAGGCAAGTTGTCCAACACAATTTTTGTCGGGCGGTTGGTTGGTTCCGACCTCACGACCGACGATTTCTCCACTATACTGCCAAACAAATTGTATAGAGTTCAATAGAGTTGGGCGAATCTACAGCGATGCCAGTCTTCAAAACGCTGGGTCAAATGTGAAACAGTTGTTTAATTGGAAATTTCTCTGGTACTCGAGGGTTTTCGAGGTCGCTGAATACGAATATGATGTCAAAATTTCAATTTAGGGGAACATTTATTGCGTTTCTTACTTGTGGGGAAATTTAAATGGTTAAATATTAGTTTTTATATCTAAATAATCATAATCTTATATTCAATAAATTGACCAAGCAAAGAGATACTAATTATTGGTGTGCAAAAAGTTGTAATATAATTTCCCTCTTTAGAATTTGTGCGGTTAGGTTTCACGTGATCGCTGATCAGAAGAAAGAAGTGCTATTTAATTACACATTCCCCTTTTTAATGTATATAGAAAGAAATACTCAGACACGTATTAAAGATGAATTTTATTATTTGTAGGCTACGTTTAGATTATTTAAAAGTTTGAGGGTTTTAGGGTAGAGTACCTAGATTCAGACAATAGCGCAACTGTAGTAATATCCTCTCAGCCGATATCCCCGCTAGGTAGCATTCAGAAGCTGAAGGAAAATTGTAACAATTGGTGACATTATGGAGATTGTGAAGAATATTAATTTTGGTTTGTATTAGATTCGCGGTTCTCACATATAGAATACCTCACAGTTTCAAATCTGACAACTGCGATATAAAATGGCAGGATCGATGGAACAATGCAATGCGCTACACTCTGTAAACTGGAATCACTCTAAGAAGGGATCACTTTAACAGGTCGGGAAACAAATGAAAGTCGTGCAGGGCGATGACATTGCAAGAGACAGTGATGAACTCATTTACAAATGAGCTAACTATAACCGAACGCACTGACACAATGAGTGCATGGACGTAACTTGCAGTTATATTACGTGCAGTGGCCAAGCAATAGCCAAACAGAAGCTGTCAAAGCTGTCCCTTCTTATAGTAATCGCTAGGGCAGTGGCGGATCCAGGCCTAGAGTTTGCGTGTGTTACCTTCCTTTATTTGGCAAAATTAATTTAAATAATTATTTAAAAAATAAGATTGTATAGAATCACGTATATAGTACGAAAATAATTCACAATATAATAACAAATATGTTTATTTAACAAATATCTAGGATGCCCCCCCCAAACAAAATTACCGGGTAGATCCGCCCCTGCTCTAGATGTTATCACTACGCCATCTGGGGGTAAATGGATGCAGGTATCTGGAAACCCTGCTGACCTGGGGCGGCGTCGCCGCGCTGCAGCAGCCGTCGGAGCTCGCGAGCGCTGGAGCAGGAGCCTCCGGCGGCGGCGGCGACGGCGGCGGCGGCCGCGGCGGCAGCGCTGCCCACGGGGGCGGCGGGCGCGGGGGCGGGCGGGGCGGCGGGGGCGGGCGGCTGCGCGCCCATGCAGTCCGCGCTGAGCGCCGCGCTGCGCAGCGACTTGCCGCTGCGCTTCTGGCGCAGGCGGCGCTGGCGGTCCTTGCGCAGCGCGCGCGACTTGGCCTTGGTCCACTCGAGGTCGCGCATGAGCGCGCCGCACACGGCGATGTTGAGGAAGAGGCCCGCCAGGATGAGCGTGGTGCCGCGCCACCCGTACTCGGTGATGAGCGACGCGGTGAGCGGCGCGAACACGAAGGTGCCGATGCCGCTCCCGCACACCGACAGGCCCGTGGCGAGCGAGCGCCGCTTGTCGAAGTAGTACGCCACGATCACCACGGCCGCCACGTAGCACAGCGCCAGCCCGAAGCCCGACACGATGCCGAACGTGACGATGAGCAGCTCGATGGACTGCGCGAAGGAGCTGATGATGAAGCCCACGGCGGACAGCACGGCGCCGAAGATGCACACGCGCCGGCAGCCGAAGCGGTCGGTGAGGTAGCTGGCGATGGGGCCCGACAGCAGCGGCATCGCCATGAACAGCCCGCCGATCCACGCCGTCTTGCTCTTGCCCTCCTTGAAGTATTTGAGCAGGTCGACGTACACGATGCCGAAGGTGAAGGTGACGCCGTCGGCGATGAGGTTGGTGACGAAGGCGGCCGCCACCACGATCCACCCCCAGCCGCCGTCCGGGGCGCGGGCCTCCGACCCGTCGCCGTCCTCCCCCAGGCGGCGCGCCAGCAGCAGGTCCGGGAAGCCCTCCTCGGCGTCCGCGCTCGACGAGCGCCCGTCCTCGCTGCACGCCGCCTGCGCGTCCTCGCCCTCCCCCTCCCCATCCCCCTCCCCCGCGGCGGCCGAGGAGGAGCTGGCGGCGGGCGCGGGCGCGGGCTCGGGTTCGCGCTCGGGCCGGGCCGCGTCCAGCGCCATGTGGCACGCCACGTCCAGGTGCGCCGGCTGCGCTCCCTCGCTCATGGCTGTTGACGCCCTCGCTGCTGCTCTCTACGAGGCGGCCATGCTACTGGGAGAGCGATGGCTCGATGTCCGCTTCGATGCTGAACTGAAATAACAGAACAGTACTTGTATGTAGAAAATTTTACAAGCTACTGCAAATAGGGTGTAGTTCTGACATTGCAGTGGCACAACAAACAATGCAGGCATTTCCGAATTCCAATATGCCGCTCTGATGGTACCACCAGAACAATATACTGCGATTTTTCTAACTTTGCCCCTCAAGGCCACTCAAATCCCATCTTCGCGATGGAATACGTCACGGTATTTCGCATCTTTCTCAGTCATTCCGCTAGATTTCGCATGATTGCGACAGAATCAAGCAGTGCTTGCGATCATGCGACTTCTACCGGCAAGACCGAGAAAGACGCGAAATGCCGTGACATATTACGTGACAACTACTCATTTCTTTAAACAAATACACACGACCTTTTTTAAAGAGATGATTTTTTATAACAGACTTTGTGTAAGTCAAAAATCTTAAATTTAGTAATTTTGAAATATTAAGTTTTTGCAATTTTCGAAATTACGGAGAGTTTGCTGAAAATGGAACTAGTACCTTATTTTTTACCGTCCCTTGATATATACGAAGAGAAAATTTAAAGAAAAAATTTGGCGCCGTTTTAGGAAACAATATTGTTTAAAAAAATTTAAAATATTTCGTGCAAAATTACGTGAAAACTTCTCAAATTTTCGAAAAATTGTACAAGACATTGTTTTAAGATCAGTCTTTAAGGAACAGATTTCATTAAGGAAAAAAATTCTATCTGCAATATTAAGGTTGTAGAAAGACGCCCCCAAAAAATGCACTTTTACAATTTTCGAAAAATCGAGGATTTCGACAAACATGAAACTTCACCATTCTCTTACGTTACCTTACCAGTCTCTCTCACCATTTTCTACGCTATACGAGAACAAAGTTTAATAAAAAAAAATGTGGTGCTGTTTTTGAGAAAATTTTAAAAATATTTTTGAGGCTTCATATAACCACTTTTTCGTTTTCAGGACCCCACAATAATAATTTTTCTGCCGTAAATTCGGCATTTTCCGGCGCACAATTATATAACTTTCTCTTCTTACGAAGAAAGTGCGAGAAAGTAAAAAGTAGATAATTGTATTTGAAGTAAATGACGAATTCTTAATTATGATTTGCATGTACACGAGGGAGAGCGGAGATGACAAAGACGCATCTTCGAAGACAACAAAAGGGAAGGTCAGAAAGGAGTAACGAAATTATACAATAGAGGAAATGAAACAAAGAACAAAATGGAAGGGCAAAAAGTGAGAAAACAAAATAGGAAAAAGGGAGAAGAGAAAAGAAGAATGGAAGAATATAGAATAAAAGAGAAGGTGAAGGAAAAAGATGAAATAGAGAAGGAATGAGGAACAATGATTGGGAAGGAAAGAAGGAAAGAAAGAAAGAAAGAAGAAAATGAGAAAAGAAGACGAAAGCAGGAGAATTCGAAGAAAGAAGAAGAACCAGAAGAGCAGATCGAAAAAAAGACAAGGGCATACATTAGAAAATGAAAAACGAAATAGAATTAGAAAATTCGAATTCGAAAATTTGTTTTCTAAAACGAAAACGTATTAGAAAATTTCAAGCGCTTGCTCCAGTGGACTAAACAACTCATCCCAATCAGGAATGACTTCCTCTCGCTTCGCCGCTTGCGATGTCTCCAGCGCTCTGTTCCAAATTCCACTTCGGAAACGGGACACCAGACGAATGCCGGAGCAGTACCCTAACAAACGGGCCACGGACTGCGCGCGATCTTTCCTTCCTCGTCTTTGTCTTACCTTTCCCCCTTTCTTACCCACACATGCACTACACTACCAAACATGTCGAAAGACCAGTTGGGAACTTACAGCCTGTCCCGGGTGGGACGGTGCCCCGCTGGTGGGAGATACCTGGTTGGGGAAAACCCCGCAAGCCGACGTCAGATCGGCGCCGGATCTCGTCATCCAGCTGGGGAAGATCACCGCCATCTCCCGCCGTAAAAATAATGCACTGTATTTACGGGTCTAATGACTTTAGTAGTTGACGCGCCTGGAATCATTAATCAATTATCAATCAATCAATCGGAAGCAGGGCGACTCTCCGCACCGCAACGCGCTAGGCTAGAGTAAGAGGACGAGCGCGTAGCGTCGGAGGCGGTGGCGGCGGCGGCGCCGGCAATTAAGGCGGTCGCGGCGTAATGGCCAATTCCGCCACGTCGTCGGCGCGGCGCGGCGCGGCGCGACGGCGGGCGAAGGCGGCGCGCACTGGTCTGAACCACACCCAAAAGCACTAGCGCAATTTTTAATGACTCGCAGGTCTCAGAAGAAGAATGTTATTTTTTAATAATAATAATAATAATTTATTGAGTCAAGTATACAACTACAATCGTGTATAACCAGTCAAAGTGATGTCTTGGTTGGAGAGAGTGAAGTTACATTACTGTCCAGAAGCAAAACAAGGGGCCATCTCAGCTTTTGCTCAAAGGACCAGGGAAACGACAAAAAACCTGATCGAGAAGGGGTCATTAGCCTAGGAATTATCCTATTACAGTAGGTCAATAGCCTACTACAGTGTACATAGTCTACTTACATATAAATCCATACCATTTTAATCTAGTATGGATTTATATGTAAGGGTACTGTGTTTGGAAGATTTAAAAATGTACTGAATTATATTACGAAAGTTGAGGTAAAATTCTCAATATCTCAGAACTATGTCAATGTGGGATAGCCTCTTGTTCTAATGACCCCTTCAACTTTTTTAATACGCCCGACAAGCTCACAGAAACAGCACTTGCCTCTGCTGTGTTTCAGATCGGAAGGACCTACGGTTCTAGTCCGGACGGTGGAATTGTCTAGCTAGAGAGCGAGGTCGAATGTAGTCGCTTACTTGAAGTGGGCTGATCTGATCGATTGTTTAATGTGAGTTCTCCCATCAAAAGCAGGCTGTACCCTAACAAACTGAGCGGAGCTGTAACGGAGCTGTACCCTAACAAACGAACCATAGACCGCGCGCGATCTTTCCAACCTCACCCTTGTACCCTCCTCTCTGTTTAAGTACACACACTTTCATGCACTACACCACATGCTTGCACAAGGGCCCCAGCGACGCGCCCCACGACGGCGCTGGCAGCCCTTCCGCGCCCCACCGGCTTCAAGTGAGAGACTCATTTTTGGGGCAAGTGGCCGCTGCGCGAGCCCTCGGTGGGAGGAACGCCCTGCGGCTCTTAAGGCGGAAATGCCTTGAATCATGTTGAATTTGACCACTAACGACTTAAAATAACGGCTGTAGTTTCTGGAAAGGGGAAGATTCATTTTGTATACTTTTATTTCGGATTAAATTGCTCGACAACTTCCACACATATCATGGGCAATTTTTACTGTTGCAACTGATTTTGAAACTATTTGTAATATAAATTACAAGAACAGAAAATTTAAAGATCTCTCATTGTCAATAATAATAATAATAATAATAATAATAATAATAATAATAATAATAATAAGAAGAAGAAGAAGAAGAAGAAGAAGAAACAGCGAATTCTGTCTTAAATGAGGTTGTACAGACCTCAAGTAGAGATCTAGATATTACTGAAATCAATCACATCGTGTATGCAACTGGATATCTAGTATCTCAGATAATCTTGGGGCCGGCCAAGAAAACCGACAGCCAGACAGAATAAAAAGCTCCGTACCTCCATGGATGAAAAGAATTATGAAACGGATAGCCGACACACGGCGTGAAATATCACTCCTAGCCGAGGCACCTTCTAAGTCAAATCACACGTATAAAGTTCAACAAAAAATACTCCATGTTGAACAAAAATACCTAATTGACAATGACACAAGGCTAATGGTAGCTGAAAAGCTAAAAGAGAAAATCCAAGCATGGGCTCAACGAATAAGACGGTACAAACATAGAGAAGATTTCCGTGTACAGAACCGGTTGTTTGAAACAGACGCGAAGAGATTCTATCACAGTCTGACTCAAAAACCGAATGGCAATGCTGCCCCTCCTTCAAAAGATGACGTCGAAACATTTTGAGCACGAATCTGGGAGGAAACCAGATCCTACAACAAAGACGTGGCTCCAATCTGAAGTTGATGCTGCCAATGGACTCGTGGAAACAGTGGAACATGTTCAAGGATTCTCGAAAGAGGACCTATGCCAAACAATTAAGAACATGGGAAACTGGAAATCCCCTGGGGTTGATAAGATCCAGATTTATTGGATTAAGAAATGAACAGCGTTACATTCTCATCTAGCAAAGGCTGTTAATAAAATTTTAGAAAACCCTAAGGAACTCCCCGAATGGCTCACTCGCGGCATCACGTATTTGCTACCCAAAGCGGGAGACAGCTCTTTGGCGAAGAACTACAGGCCAATTACTTACCTGCCAGTAATATACAAACTTATAACTGCAGCCATAGCTGACAAAATGTATAGGCACCTAGAGAAGAACGATCTGTCGCCAGTTGAACAGAAAGGATGTCGTAAAGGTTCCTATGGCTGTAATCTTGCTTCTGAATAAAATAATTTTGAATGATGTAAAGAAACGAAAACCTAATTTAAGCATGGCTTGGATTGACTACCAAAAAGCCTTTGATAGTGTTCCACACGATTGGATTTTAAAGACCCTGGAGATCTATCGATTTCATCCTAGACTTGTTGAGTTTTGCAAGGCTAGTATGAAGTCGTGGAGTACCAGGTTACTAATCCACAGCGGAAAAGGGAGTAGTAGAAACAAGAAGTATTCAGATTAACAGGGGAATTTTTCAAGGAGATTCACTATCCCCTCTGCTGTTTTGCATTAGTTTGATCCCTCTATCGAGACAGCTGTCGCACACTGACTTTGGTTACAAGCTCCATGGTGATGAAATGCCTATATCACATTTATTTTACATGGATGATCTTAGAGTGTTTGCTAAGAATGAAGCGATTCTCTTCCAAATGATGTCTGTCATCAATGATTTTAGCAATGACAGCTGCATGAAGTTTGGTCTTGACAAGTGTGCAAAAGTCAACTTAAAAAGAGGGAAAATGACCACGTCAGAGAACATTGAAGTTGATAGTCACACTGTGATTCACGATCTTGAGTCAGGTAAAACTTACAAAGATCTGGGCATTGAAGAATGTGAGACCATCTCGAACGACACAATGAAAGAGAGAATTCGCAAGGAGTATTACAGAAGAGTGAGACTTGTCCTGTAGTCCGCTCTGAACTCAAGGAATAAAATATCAGCAATAGGTATTTTGGCGGTGCCTGTAGCCGAATACAGTTTCGGACTAGTAGACTGGACTGAACAGGAAATTCGCATCATGGATCGAAAAACCAGAAAACTGCTTACAATGCATCATGTTGCCCACCCCCGTGCTGATGTACATAGACTTTCTGCCACGTAAAGAAGGAGGAAGAGGCCTCAGACAAATTGAAGCCTCCTGGCCCAATGCAATAGTTGGAATGGGAAAGTATGTGGTCAGTCATCAAGATGACCCTCTAATGAGGCAGGTCATGAAATCTGACCGAAGAATGGGACACAGAGGCATTGTTAGTGTAGCAAAAAGCATTGCAAAGAAAAGTATGCAAGACACGTCAAATAACACAGACACTGAACTTCTGGTACTACTAAACATGAAATCTGAGACACAAAAAATGTTAAAGAAGTCGTGGAGGGACAAACCCCTCCATGGACAATATCTAAAAAGAATGGACAAGGTGCAGATCAATAAAGATCAATCATTTATGTGGCTTAAAAGGGGAAGAATGAAGCCAGAATCGGAAGCACTTGTAAAAGCTGCCCAAGATCAGGCGTTGAGAACACGACATTATGATGAAGCGGTTCTCAAAATTTCCCAAGATGATAAATGCCGCATTTGTCAGGAACACGTAGAAACCATCATATTGTCTCAGCTTGTCCAATCCTAGCAAAGACCGAATACCTGAAAAGACATGACAGGGTGTGTAGCTATCTCCACTGGCAGATCTGTACCGCCCTCGAAGTTCCGAACACATGCCCCAACTGGTACGAACACTCACCGAAACCGGTGACGTCTGTTGGACTGTGTACGACATTGTACGACCAACAAATTCCAACTGATCGCACGGCAGAAGCAAACAAACCGGATATAGTCATCCGGGATTTGGAGAACAAATCGTGTTTACTTGTCGATGTTGCTGTACCTTGCGATCAAAACGTCCTTAGCAAGGAGGCAGAGAAACGTCTTAAGTACAAGAGTTTGGAAATCGAGATCAGCCGAATGTGGGGCGTAAAAGCACAGGTCGTCCCGATAGTTATCGGAGCACTGGGATTTGTTCCGCAAAATTTGTGTAAGAACTTGTGTAAACTCCCAGGTAATTCAAAAGACTGGGAAGTGCAAGAAATCGCTTTATTTGGAACATCCCACATTTTGCGCAAAGTATTGTAGAGGCACCGACAGTCTCTAGATCTACTCCTGAGGTAGCTGGTTGCAACCTGGAGTAGATTTTATATTCAGCCGACACATAACATCTTTAGTCGTGATTTAGAGGAATAATAATAATAATAATAATAATAATAATATGCACTTCATAAATTTAATTCGGAAATATCTGGTTGTAAAACACTTGTCCATACTTCTCTTTAATTGTTTCTTTTCCTTTTTGCTGCTACTTTTTTCTCCGACACCATCTTCTGACATACGAGACACGTTGGAGGTCCATTTCTCTCCCTGAATAAAAATTCGTGCTCGCTGTTAGCATTGAACCGACGATTCGCAACTACTCGATTTCGTTCGGGACCTGCCATCACTTGCATCATCTGTTCAACCTGCGACCTACTATTTCCGAAAGAAAAATCTAAAGATCATTACAGTGAAGAGACAGCTCGGCCGTCGGGAATTATGCTGACATTCCTGGTTCTTGTGGGGCGCGGGCTTCTCGGCGCCCCAAGAAAGAAATCAAATTGGGCGCTTGCGCATCTCTGCACTACACTACAATACATGTCAGAAGACCAGTCAGAAGCTTAGAACGTGTCTTGGCTGGGGGAGATAGCTGAAGAGGGAAAACCGCGGCAAGTCGCCGTGACGGCCGGCGCCGGGTGTCATGTTCTGGCGGAGGAAGACCACCGTCTCTTTCCGCTATAACATGCACTATATTGATATTTTTGTAACTCCGCTCCTCAAGCCCCTATGGCCACGATGGAATATCACACGGCATTTCGCGTCTTTCTCGCTCATGCCGCTAGGAGTCGCATGATCGCAAGCACTGCTTGATACGGTCGCGATCATGCATCATCTGTCGGCAAGACTGAGAATATCGCGAAATACCGTGACATATTCGATCGGGTCTTGAGGGGCAAAGTTAGAAATATCGCAGTATAGGCTTCGGAACTGACCATAGTAGTTGCAATATAAATAAATTTATTTTGCAAATGCGAAATAAACGAACAATCAGTCGAATGGAGGTTTGAAACTTAATGCACCCCCAGAAAGACACTTTGAAGTGATATGCTTCGCCATTGCTTGCTTCGTCCGGGCAGAAAATGCCGAACCATCTCTTCGAGTAATACCTTTCCCACCACAAATGCAATAACTTATCACAACCCTTCGGAGCTTCTGTTTTGCCTCCATTACATTGTCTGATATTTATTTATATGTTGAAAGATAAATTTCTTCTTGCACTGCCGAGAATCGAAACCGGAAAGAAATGTATAGAAATATGATTGGTTAATTTTTTAAAATATTTATTCACAAATATTGATTATGGAAACTTCAAATAACTATACACTGAAAATTACATTTTTTTAAATTTCTTCATCTGAAAGTAGGACTTCGGAGGAATCAAACTATTTGTCCACTAGTAATAAAGATGGTTAATTGTTCATAACTTTTCAGTTAATGATATTTTCAACTTCTGTAAATTGGGAGCAATTTTATAAATTTGGTGAAACACGTTTCATTTGAAAGGAAATTTTACATTGTCTTTGAATTAAGTCAAATTTAACTTGTCTACCCAAACTGCTAAGCTTCTTTCAAAACTTAATATAGTTTTAAAAAGCACCAAAAACTTTGGCGAATTAACATTGTTACACAGTAAACAATAATGCGTCTCTTTGAAATCATCTGCCCCAACATACACCTTTAAATAGGGCGACCGGTTACTACTACTGATACAATACATACCGTATTGATACAATGTGAAATAAATAACCCCACTATTCACTAATGCAATTTTGACATGACTAAATAAGAAAAACGTATTATTATTGTCCGATTTAAATATATTGATTTTTGGCAGATATCAGCTGCGACGTGGTGGAGAGCTTCGTTACGACTTACGTACTTGGTACTGAAGCTCCCGACTGGATAACAGTGTCCCCCTCTCCTTCCAGCTTCCGGCCTTGGGGAGTCACTATATTTAAATCGGACAATAGAATTACAATTGAAAATGTATTGCCATTAAAAATACTTTGTAGAAAATGTGTAGCTGGAATTATTGTAACAGAGGCATTGTGCGCGACTTTTAAACGCGGTGGGGGTTAAAAATGCGCCACGTGATATAATAACTACATAAATATATCTATATAATATAACATAAATATGTCTTTTACCGCAGCGATCCCTGGTTTCTATTCCCGAATAATCTACGTGGAACTTGGGGTTGATAAAGCGAGCTCTTGGCAGTTTTTCTTTGGATTTTTTCATTTCTCTACTTCTCTTAGTATCCATCATTATTGCATCATTCACGACATCATTATCGCTATCATTTACTCGTTAGATCATCACTCATGGGTTTTTTATAACCATAGGTGTTGAAGGGCTCCTAAACCACAATATAGACGTATATACACAAAATAAAAAAATTAAAAAATAATGCTTTCATGGTACGAGTGATAAAAGTGACATTTTATTTTGCGACTAGGAAATGATGTGACGGGAGGTCGATAGGACGAGAGGCGCAACCCTGCGAGCGAAATAAAATCACTATTACCACATGTGTCATACATTATTTTTAGACAGCTTTACTGATTTTCATTTTACTTTCATTTGAGTATACAAATTACCTGATTTGATACATTGATTTGATATATTGATACATTAAGCTCTATAGTAGCTGATGCTGATCAGACGAAAGTATTTTGTTTTCGTTCTTGCATTCACATTTTGAACACTTGAGCATCGTCTCACTTTTAGCACTAGTGCTACAGATTGAACTTTTAGCACTCTACGCCTACCCTGAAAGAACCGCTTTAGGCAGTGGCTATCGAAATCGTACGATGATGTAATGATGCGTATTAATACACGAGTATGATATTACGTTACGAGCGAGGAACGAGTGAGTATTAATATCCATTACATTGAGTGTCATAGGGTACTTTTTCTACGACTTTTGTAAGATTAACTTTTACATTGAATTGTTTCGTGGCAGTTGACATTGCAGGATTCACCCAAGGCCACCTAGCAGACAGCTCGCTAACCTACCCTCGCATGCTGCCACAGGTGGCTGTGGTTACAATTCCGCTTGCGAGGAAGTACTGCACTAGTTAAATAGGATCAAAGTTAAATTACGATCCAATTAATTTTAAATAATATTCCACGAAAAAAAGTACTACTAATAAAAGAAATTAGAACTTGCAAGCAAAAAATAATATCAAATATAATTTTAATGCACACAATGGAATGAAACATTTACTAGAAACATTCTCAAATATTAATTTTCAATACTTGGTTTGTAAACTTGTCTGTGATTAGTCAAGAACCTGTATCATAAAGAAAAATGAATCGAAATGTCTATCATTATGCAATTGGTTGCAGCCATCAAATGATAGCATTATACAACGGGAGTAGAAAGAAAACAACCTTTTTTCCCGCGTGCGTCGCCTTTTTGGCCCACTGTGCGGCGCCGCGGGGGCGGAAGGCAGGCAGTGCGGCACAGAGGCTTCTGCAGCGCGCACGTGGGACGTGCGTCGCGTTGCTCCGCACGAATGCAGCGCCCGGCCGCTTCGTCCATTGAACTCTGGGCCAATCAGCACTGCGGATGGCTTAGGGTAGATACGGGCAGCTCCCTTTTGTATTATATTCAATACTGCCTCTGCGCGGGACGTAGGGTTCGACGGCGCGAGGATTTTCGACAGTACCTTGTCAGTTGGGTCGAGTTCAGTTGCTGTCTGCACAAGAATTCTATCGGAAGTTTTCTGATCGGTAGTTTTCCGTGATTTTTTTTCAAGCAATACCAGACGAATGCCGGAATAGTACCCCAACAAATGGGCAATGGACCGCGAGCGATCTTTCATCCTTCTTCCTTGTCCTATCCTCACCCCCCGTACTTGCACGCACGCGCGCGCAAACACACACGCGCGCACACACACACGCACGCACACGCACGCACACACACACACACACACACGCACACACACACACACACACACGCACACACACGCACGCAAACACACACGCGCATGCACTACACTACCTCACTTGTCTGGAGTCCAGTCGGGAGCTTGAGCGCATATCCCGGCTGGGTCAGTGCCCCACTGGTTCTCCCACCATACTAGATTGGGGAAAACCCGCTAGCCGACAGGTAGATTGGCGCCGAATTTCATTATCCAACGGGGGAAGATCAGCGCCATCTCTCGAAGAATAAATAAGCACTACTCTTATGGGACTAATGACCTTAGCAGTTGACGCACCCGGAATCACTAATCTATGTATTCTGTTCAATACCAAAGGTTTTCGTATTTACAATTAGAACTACCATGTCCGTGTGCGAGAACTCTCGCATGGTGAAACTCGACCTGTACGAAGGAAAAAATGTAAGCAAGATGTAATAGTATTTATATTATTTATAAAAATATTTATATTATAATAAATATTTTTATTAGAATTGTGTAATTATTTTAAAAAAATTTTGTATATCGTATATACATTACAAAAGCAATATTTCCGTCAAAACCATTCTGATACCAAGTAGAACTGTAGAAGTTTGAAAGATTTGTTTAGTTTACTTACGATTATGTTTACTTATGTTTCGCAGAGTGATTAAAATATTTTCGTTTGGTCGTTAATAACTTTTTGAAATGGGTGAAAAAGTGTGATCTGAGTTTGATTGCACAAATTGTGATGTATAGAAGAATTGCTTCTTCGATTTCCTTGTGATGAGAACATGGGAAACTACTGTCTTGTTCTATGATAAGACGTAAGTCACGATATCTATAAATTCCCCCTACCCCCTAAAATCACCATATCGTTTCATCCTCATACCATAACGTTAAATCTAATAGTGGTCGCTAATGACCTAGTAGTTGATGCGACCTTAAACAACAAAAAATAAATGATAATATAGGTTTTTTTCTATTGTTTTTGTAACTTAGAATTTTAACGCGTTATATTACACATGTTCTAAATGCTTCCTAAGCTTCTTTTTACAGAATTCAGTTCTCGAAATATTATTGGTGATAATCAGTATGGAGTCACCCACGTGACGTAAAAATAGAGGAGAATTTATCACAAGTGTAATACATAAATTAACATAAATATTAAACATAATTATATAGAATAACAAATATATAACAATAGTTGAAATATTTATAAAATATAAATTTCAATAGAAATATTGTTTCTTTTATACTATGAAATTAGATTTATCTGAAAATACGTTATTGAACTACGAATTGTATAAATGAATACATTGTTCGTATGCTCCAATAGTTAATTATTAATTAATAAACGGCAAATTAGTTAATACTCTATTTATTAATATTTGCATTTTAGAAGTGGTTTAGATAGCAATTTCTGCAGCAGCAACACTGTCACTATTCTGTAAGATCGGTATTACCCTCGCTCTGGCCGCAACGAGGCTTGCAGATGCATTGAAAATAGTGTTAATCACATAATGCAGCGCTTCTTAAGACACTGATGAAGCTTAGTGGATGATCGCGAATGAAAACGAATACACAGCGCGACACCTCTGTTTGCAGACAGACTGCAAACCCGCCGGCGAGCACGAAATATGGAGCGGCGATAAACGAATTGCTGTTCAAAGAAGATCAATTGTATTGGAGAAATAATAATTCATTGCTTTAAAATAACGTGTGGCTGAATTTAATAATCATTGGAAGGAATAAAAGCGCTGGTCGTACAAGCCTGCAGCTGAGCCGCAAACCGCCTGTGAGGACAGTGCTGTCGCCTGTATTTTCTAACGTGTCAGCGACACGTTCGTTCAACCAGAAGGGCCGTCGTCATTTTCCGCGGTCTTGGCTCTGCTCTTCACTGCTTTACTGCAGCTCAATTTTCTTCAAGCACATAACGACCTCACGCGTGGCCGACGAATAAGACGCCCTCGTGGAACTACCCAATTCTACCGCGACAGGCTTCGACAGGCCCACGCAGCTTTGGCTGCAGTTCGTTGCGCTCCGAGAGCGCCATTCAGTGCTTTAGCTGAGTCTTTGAAATGAAGATTGAGAAGTCAAATAGACTCTAAAAGAACGAAAAAAGGAAACCTGTACAAAACAAATGTTGAATATATAGGTAAAAACTTTTACAAAAATATTGATTATTGAGTGATTCATTAATTGAGCGTTACTGGGCGCGTCAACAAGTCATTAATCCGTACGTGTAGTGCATGTTTATTTTGGGGAGGTGGCGGTGATCTTCCCCATTGGATGGCGAGATATGGCGCGGACCTGTAGGTCCGCTAGCGAGGTTATCACCCACCCTAGCCGGGGTAAGCTCTAAGCTCCCGACTGGTATCCCAACATGTGTAACAATGTAGTGCAAGTAAGTGAGAACGCTGTATAGCACAAGGAAGGGATGAGGATAGCACAAGGAAAAGGAAGGAAAGATCGCTCGCGGTCCGTGGCCCGTTTGTTAGGATACTGCCCTAGCGTTCGCCTGGTGTTGATAGGAGAAACATTGAGAAACTACCGATCAGGCATCCGGTCGCTAGAATTCTCCTCCAGACAGCAGGTGAACTCGAGGACCTAGTTATGAAGCTAGTGTCGAAAATCATGGCACCGTTGGGACTCGAACGCCAGCAATCTCCCGATCAGAGGCACTGCGGTGACATCAGTTGATGCTCTGAACCACCCACACCGGTGTAATATTCTCATTTTTTTTGACAGAATAAATTCATTAAAATTTTGAATTTAGGTTAATGGTTCCGTTTATTGAAGTGGAAAAATTAATCTTCTGTCCATCATAAGTGAGTAAAACCTCTGAAACCAGAGGGGTATGCAAGAAAAAGAATTTGCAAAGCTCTCCTCTGTTACATCTCGTCTTCTCCACCCTCCACACTCTACATTGTAATGCGATTTGTAGTTCTTGAATGTTATTCCTTCTAAAAGAGCTGTTGTTAAGAATGCGGTATGGTGATGGATCGGGGTGTTCTACATAAGCAAATGTCCATGCTACTATTCCAATGTAGGTGAATTGTATTGGTTTTGTCTCAGAGTAAAGGGCGTCTGAGAATGGGTAATCCGACGAATGCCTGTTTATAGGAATGAAAGTTGTAAGGACGAGGAAGGAATGATCGTTCGCAATCTATGGCTATGCAGCACATCGGCATTAGCTTGGAAGTTGTGGTGAGAAATGGCAAATGAGAAATGCCAACTTGTAAAATTCTCCTTCAGACAACTGGTTTGTTTGACTCTTGTAAACTGTTTAGTCGGTATCGTCTGTCCAAATTACACAATTACGATTTTTACACATCGGTTTACTATACCTCTTTCTTCCTGATTTTTTTAAAGATCTACAATTTAAGTTAATAGTTCTTAAGCACTCGATTCGCTAAATCATCTCTCTGGCTTAAATTACTGGTGCCCGATTTTCCAAGCATTGATCACATCACATTCCCTTCTTTCATTCTCAAAACATATCCGATACATTTTTGTAATTAATTTGATTTGTTATACTGTGACTAATGTGTATATTTAATCCCCATGAGAACAATTATTTTCAAGAAAAAAGTACACACAATTCTAAGAAACGTTGCCCTCCTCTGCAAGTCAGAACAACTTGATGCAGGTCTCACCACTAACTGCCACTCACGGTTAAGGTCGTTGGAGGTCTCCTGACGCAAGCGACATTGTTCTCGAGAAATTAGTTGCTCAAGTGCACGATCAGACACGTTACGTTCATTATAATAATTACTGGAGCGGTCCAGAGAACGAATTATGGATCATAAATTATGTCGTTATCTTGTTTGTTTCTGTAGTTCTCCTGTTGCCCGCTACGAACACAAAGCCACGCCTTACAAAAATTGGATGACTAGATTTGTTTTATTTTGTTTTACTTCCGAGCACGAAGTATAGATTTTCCTCCTCTCACACAAAATTGAATTAATCCATTTCTGACAAATACTGCAATAATAATAATAATAATAATAATAATAATAACAACAATAACAATAATGTTAAGTCAAGAAAGTTTGTGTTGGACTCATCGTCATTTCGACTAATTTCTGAAAGCGCGAAGAAACACTTCGCGCACAAATCGTTCAATTAGAAAGCTATTTATCAAAAATTCAGAAGTCTGTGATACTGAACACTTGCCATATTGTGAGAAAGTCCTTGGGAGACGAGCTTGACTGAACTCAACTCAACTCAATCACCGTTCAACCAAGCGTGCAGGGTCAGTGAGTGCCGTGTATATGTGTGTGTGAGAATGGTGATAGTGTATGTCTGTAAGTGTGTGTCGTCCATTCATCCTTTTATTTCATCATCATCATCATTTCATCTTCCATCCCCCCAGGACTAACAACCCTGGAGGATAAAAATCGGGTTCAGCGTAATTCTGATCCCCTGATGAAACACATGCACTTGCCGTGCACTGAGCTCAGTATAACATTATACCGAGCCCAGGTAAGTGCAAGTGCGAGAAGGCCTATTTGCGAACAGAAAAAAATGTATAGGCTAACAGGCTTAAATGATTTAGAATGCTTCAAAGTCAATGCAAGTCGGTAGGTGAAAAGTCCTAGAACTACTAGCCCTCTCCTTCTTCTTCTTATTCTTCCTTCTCCTTCTTCTCTCTTTCGCCTTCTTCTCCTACTTCTCCGTCTCTTTCTTCTCCTCATTTTCCGTCTCTTCCTCCTCCATCTTCTCGCCTTTTTTTTCTTCTTTTTCATCTTTTACTACTTTTACTACTATTGAGCGCCTCCGTGAGTTTTGGCTTAGCATTCGTAGTACTCGTAGTAGTACAGTAATATGTTCTACGTCATAGGGATGGATCATACAGTGACAAGCGATCAGCTCATCTTCAGTCCCTAGGGATGGTAGTTGGGTTAGGATTGGGAAGGAAGGAGTTGGTGCGGTTCATGGTCCTGCCACTGTCCATGGTCCATTGCCTAAACCACTGTTCCTGCATCTGCCTCGGTTTATTCATCGATGGAAAGTATGAGAACGACCAATCAGAGCAACCTGTTTATAGAATATGTCTTTAGGAGAGGGGCATCGTGTGAGCCAGCTACTTAAACTGCTGTAGAAAAGCCGCCTACGTCAAAACTTGTACTTAGGCCTCTTTGGTCTTACCGCTTCGGCTGCAAAGTCTTGACTATGGAAAATGATATTCTTTCACTTTCTGTATTGTCGAAAAAATATTTCGATTACTTTATACGTTAAAGAATTCATTCCTTTTTCGTGTAACTAGTTGAATGTGGCCTCGCCCAAGATGTAAACTGTTTTAAAATTTCTTTCATATTTTGAACATTACTAAATGTTTTGCATAGCTTTGTTCAAATAAGCTCTTACAATCTCTGGCATTGGACATACCAATGAATCGTAGATGTTGATAATGTTATACTTCCATTCAAAAATTCCCAAAACCCAATGGCCTTGCAGAAATAAATTGTTGATCTCCATACTTTAGTTGTACTAAATTTTCCTGTGAATAATTAAGTTACATGACTTACAAAAGGCATTTGGTTAAACCATAAGCGTTTGTTACTGTTATAGAAATCTTTCAAATCTTGTTTTGGCTGAAGCTGTATGTCAGTAAATGGTCGTTTTCTATTCACAGTAAGCAGAATACGAAGAAATGAAATAGGTTACCAAAATTCACAGAAAGACACTGACTTTCTGCAGGTTCTATCTGCATGACAGTCAAAATTATATTTTCGGACTAAAAACGTTCTGTCTACAAAGATACATTTAGAATTACTACACTTGCAATGCATATTTTTCTCTCAAATTTTCTGTCAAGAAGGATCCTCCTAGGAAGAAAAAAATTCTAGAAACTCACAAAGTTACGTTGATATTTTGTCACTTAAATTAAAACCTCAACTTCAAATGCCTCCCCTGTAAACCTTTTTTGCAGTTATAACCCTTTTATTTTAAGGTCGCGATTTTGAAAAGTGAAGTGAAGCCACGTGCTACCGTTACAACCAATACTTGACTTTAAAAGTGTTGGGATTATCTCATGGTCTCCAGCGAACCCTTATCAATCAAATACTGTGAATCAAATACTGATGTATCTCAGAGACAACACTGCTACTGTCTCTGCAGAAACTCTGACGGGAGGTTCTAGGGTTCGAGTCCCAGCGGTGACGGACAAGCTGTATACTAGTTGGGGCGAATTCAGCCGCTGTCTGGAGTAGCATTGTAGCTGTCGGCTGCCCTGATCGTTAGGCTTCCGTTTTCTTCTAATACTATGGTGAATGCGGAGGAGGTGAATGGAATTCACATGGTGAAAGGAAGGTGAATGCCGGAGGAGAACCCCAAGAAATGGGCCACAGACCGCAAGCAATCTTTTCTTCCTCTTCCTTGTCCTAGCCTCTTCTACCTCTCAGTCTGCCCTCTCTCTCTTTCTCTCTCGCTCTCTCTCTTTCTCACACACACACATACGTTTACATGCACTACACTACCACACATGCTGGCTGACCAGTCGGGAATTGACCATGTCCCGAGGCTGTACCCCATTAGACGGAGATAACTAGAGGAGAAAATCTCACGCAAGCCACGGGCCTGAAATAGGTCAGCGTCGAAAGCCACCATCCAGCAAAGGGAGGGAACAAAGGTACGAGTAGTTGATGTGTCCGGAATTATCCATTAACATACAATATGTATATTAAAGATTATTAGTACAGTCATATTCATTAGAAAGATCGTAAACTCATAAGAAACATCATGATGGACGAATCGTTGTTTTGGCTACGCATCTATCACATTTACCAAATAGATTACAGTGAAAATTACGAAACAAATAGATGGGTTTCATATACGCTTACCTAAAACCTGTAGAAACGAGAGAAGTAGTATTTTATTTAACATCACATTCTTTAAGTGAATTCATAGAGGGTGAATGGTAAATTCTGAAACTTTCCTTTTTACTTCATCATCTTTACACTTTAGGGTGTACTATATTTCATTTTATTTTGTTCTATTTTCTCGGTTATATACACATAGTATATATAGTAATAAACGCGGTCCAGAGACGCTGCAGAAAATTAATTTCGAGATTTTTAACAAAAATGTACGTTTTGGGGCATCCTGAAACCAAAAAAAAAAAAAATTTTTTAACGTCCGTCTGTGAAATCGAGGCACTGGATTCCTCCAGATCAATGGTAGAAGTACCGATCTGGGGCCAAGGGATACCACGGGCAAATGTGTAAAATTACAGGACCGAGATAGATCTACGTATGAGATGTTCGGAGAGCACGATGACTCCCTTCACTGTGAATGCCCTCAGAGGAGCGATAGATAGCAGAGGCTCTGATACGTCTTTTAAGTGCCGACCCGTAGCAGATGAGGAGAGGGTGGGGCAAAACAGAAAAGCTAGACTCGACTCGAGGGAATAAAAAAGTAAATACGAGTGTCTCTTCTGCAGTTTTATTTTTATTAAGCGACCAAGCAAAGGTAATGGTAGCGTTTCGCAATTAATGTTTTTATTTGCCTTCTGTCCCTAGTCATGGTATCTAAACTCCCGGACGGTCACCCACCCAAAAGCTACGCGGACTATCACGTGACCTCCGTTGCCTGACAGATCCTTGCTGCGTAGAACATACGTCGACGCTGGCTGCCGGTATTTGGCTACTAACTCTATTTCTGCCATTAATAAAAAGTAAAATTTATAATTTAAAATAACAAAACACTATTCACAGCGTTCACCCTACAAATTCATGTAAAACGTTGATTTTCCTCTGTTCCATGGAAGCAAGGGAAGTATTGCTTCCCATATAATTTCCAAGGATATCTTACATTTAAATACCACTTGACAAGTAATTTAGAATCATTTACTTTATTCCAAGTAAAAGCAGTTTAAATTGGGCGCGATAATCTTACCTTTCCAAAATGAGCGCGTAATTATTATTGTCACCAACAGATAGGGTAGAGTTCGCCTGTAAAGCTCTTCGGAAGCACTGAACTGACTGCTTCCAGCGCCTCTTAGGGAAATGCTATGATTAGCAGATACGGAGGCGCATGTGGTGGGTGCGCGTGGGCTCATTCGGTCGAGATTGCCTTTGGAAGCAATCGGCCAGTTGCACACAGCGTGACTCACTGCGCGCATCTCCGTATATTTTGAGTTTGTAACGTACAACGTTAATTTGCTGCATAATACAACAATCCCTTTTACAGGGGCAATTTAGAAAGTGATTTCCATTTGGATATCAAAGGTAAACGCTCATAGACTTACTAGTTTAATTAATTTAAATTTTTAACAGCAAATTTGGGTATCGTGTATATAAGTATTGAATATCGTATAAAAACAAATGAATTTGGAGTTCATTCATCTACAAATGATTCACTGCCCTGAAAATTAGAACATTGACCGTCTGACGGCTACAGACGAATTTAATATCAGCGCCATCTAGTTCTCTAATTTTGATGACATATTTTTCTTAAAAATTGTAAAACGTACAATTAAGAGCTCTTTTAAAGCATGTACACCTGATTTCGTATCTCTCGAGTGTTTAAAGAAGACTGACAAGTCTAAAAATCTTTTAAGTGCTTAGTAACTCGGATTGTAATTGTTTAATTGATCTGCAAATGTGCAACCGTTATGTATTTACATTTGAAATATAATGAGGGAAAGATTGAAAAACACCCGTCTCACCAAAATAACGATCATCCTAGTAGAAAAAGGGAGAAAATAACCGAGGAGAAAATGTGACCAAAGAAGACGGAGAGAAAGAGGAAAGAAAGAACGAGGCACCGAGAAAGAGACTGAGACAGAGCGAGAAAGAGAAATCGAGAGACAGAGAGAGAAAGAGAGAGAGAAAGAGAGAGAGAAAGAGAGAGAGAAAGAGAGAGAGACAGAGAAAGAGGAAGAGAAAGAGACAGAGAAAGAGGAAGAGAAAGAGACAGAGAAAGAGGAAGAGAAAGAGAGAGAGACAGAGAATGAGAAGGAGCGGCATTTGCTTTAGCTTCGCTACCGGAACCATCACTCGGTTGTTTTCTCAAGTCACGTCGCAGCGCGAATTCAGTTTTACGATCTTCTGCGAGCACCTTCCATGGGCTATTTGACCGATGACCCGTCATCGTTGAGCACAATGAGGAATTCGCCGAAAATATCGTGAGAATTAGCCGTTTGCTCCAATCAAAGTCCTTTATGGGTCTTCTTTATAATGGTGAGTTTTTCCTTGTTCACGAGACCTCCCGTAAACGGATGACGTGGCCTCCGCGTTTGAGATTACATAGATTGCAAAGCCTATGAACTGCTTCGTGACAACTGTTCCGGGTGTTGCTCTGAACGCTGCTGGGGACGAAGTTTCTAGATTTTAGACGTATAACGTGTAGTTAGTGTGAATGGTCAACATATGACGTAAATATTTTTAGTAGTGGTCGGGCTAAAGAGATTTCTCAAAGTGAAAGACGGTGCTTGACAAAACAGTATGTAATGAACTCCAGCTCTTGCATCGCATGCGTCTGTACATTTTGGAATTGTTAAAAATATTCATATTCAGTATTTGGTATCACAGTTTTCTCATTTATACCAACATCTCTTTCACTCTTGCACTCTTTCACTCTTGCATCGCACTTTATGTATTGCTTTTGCTGATAGCCAATTCAGATAATGAATAAAGGCAAATTATCACGATAGCGTGGACAATTGTTGACATTTTATTGAATATAAGAGACTATTGGGTTGACTTCTGATCGTTGGTAAACATGTTTTAATACACCTGACAAAAAAATATTCATTTTTGGAAAAATGACAGATGTTGAATGATAATTTGGTAATATATTTGGCAATATCTGATATAATTTGGTAATATATTGGCAATATACTCTGAGACATTTGTCAGCAAGGGATGAACACACAATACTCAATTATCAGTTAGTGATTTATGATAATATTAACAAGACCTGCATGAGGATAAAAGAGAACAAAAAATATAGTTTGATGCCTCCGGAACATCGCCTACCTCAAGTATCACAAATTTCCTACATCTCGGGCTCTTGCGCAATGGAAATAAATCTGTCAAAATTATACAAGTGAATACGTTTCCTCGATAGTGCCAGCAGTGCGTAACATACATCAAAATACAGTTCAATAGAAATTTTCAATCAAAAGAGTGCATATAATTTTGACTAATATCTAGCCACTTAATTCAAGTAAATAACTTATTTTCGCGAGAGTCAACTAATTAGGTCATTAATTCGTGAAGTGTAGTGCATGTTATTTCCCAAGAGATCGTGGTGTTCCACCCCAGCTGAAACTTGCGGTTTGGTGACGACCTACATGTCGGATTTGAGGTGTTTCTCCTCCAGGTATCTCCTCCCCAGTGGTTCACCGCTCAACTGAGAGAGTTGTAAGAATGATGTTCTGACATACGTGTCATTAAGTTTGAATATCGCTTTTAAATTTCTAGTATTGATATATTTTTCACGTTAAAGCAATGTACTGACCTCAAATTACAACGTTTTACACCAAATTTTGGGTTTCCATTATTATACAGTTGGCAGAATTTTTGTCGTGTTCGTCTAAACTCAATAGCAAGAGAATTGTAAAAGGCGTAAATAGTTTGCTGTGCTCGTCGTTTGCAAAGGATTTACCAATCACTGTGCTGAAGTAGCCTCGGCAATTCGGCCCGTGTCTCATGTCGAAGGACTTCATACTCCTGATCCTCCAATAATATTTCTATTGACTCCTACAGTAATGAAAATAGCTTCTTCAAACAAGGAAAACCCGCAGCTTGCAACTTCAAGAGATACGGAATACGTTCAAATCAAAGATTTATCCAATTAAATGGAAGCAAGAAAAAATTATAATAGGAATCTTTAACCAGTGGTGCCACAGATTGGCCCAGACTTTATCTTTCTATTTAGTTTTCCAATTTCTTTAGTTTGGACTAGTTTTTCGTTTTTTCCTCCACCCTCTTCCCAGCTGCCAACTATTGCCACCTAAAGGACAGTTTTTCACATTTCCTCAACTTTTTGTTCTTCTATTTGTGGAACTGAAATTAGATGAAATGTTTTTAGATAATATTTTTAAAAAAAAATCCTTTGAGCATTTGCGCAAGTAGCAATTGTGAGCTCATTTTCACAGAAAAAATTCGAATTTTCGAGAAACTTCATTGCAATCGTTTAACCCTCGTACCAGATTTTTGGAACACATCATTAATTTGGTAATATTTGCAGGAGAATTTCAGTCTTCTAGATATTCACTTATTAAGCAGGTGCCAAAACTCTTTTTACATGTATTGCAAATTTTATGAGAGAGTGCCGGATTTTATGAACCGGTTTGACCTAAGGCTCTGTTACTATTCTCATTTGAAACATCTTGATATGAACATCAAAAAATGTGTCGGATAATCTTAAAATGTGCTTGATTTATCTCGAATTAGCATTCACATACTTTTATAAATACTATTTCCGAAGCAGTATGTATCAACAATGGGGACTGCATATGGTGAAGTTTTCTTTATATGAAATATTTAATATGAATGAAGTATATTTATTATATTATTGAAAATAACTTATTAAAGGTATACTTAATATAAAATCAATGGTTTACACTCAGTTAATTGCCGTATACATTCGTATTTACCACTTCTAGTTGTCTGTAAAGCTTGGGGTCCAAAAATACCCCAGATTTGGTGCTTGATAGAAAAAAGCATAACGATGGATAAAGCATGGATAAAGCACTTACAAATGCCATAATGTATAAAAAAAAGTCTTAAATGTAAAACACGTGATTTTCATTTGAAAAATTACATTTGTGTGATTTTGGAAAAATCGAAATGGCGTTAATGTCATATTATTAAGTGTATTTCAAAATGGCTTTTTTTGTTATGTTACGCATGAGCTCTTTCTGTACAAAAACTTTAAAGAAAAAAATGGAGCTGTTTTTCAGAAAATCTTGTTTCTAAAATTACCTGTATTTCACACAAAATTACTCTAAAACTATTCATATTGTAAAAAGAATATATATGTCCTCTTTTATACATTTAATTTTGAAGAACAGATTTTATTCATATGAAAAATCTCCATCTTCAGTACTCTAGTTGTAGAAAGACGCCGAAAAAATGTTGAACTTGTGCAATATTCAAAACTCAAATATTTAACGAAACTGATACCTATGTATGTTTTTAAAAGTTCTTGATGCTATCCAGGTCACAGTTTAATAAAAAAATTTGGAGCCATTTTTGAAAAAAAAATAAAATGCCCTTGAAGCTTCTTGTAAAGTCCACCCCCCCAAAAAAAAATTAATACATGTTTCAAATTCAAAGGGCCGCGTCATCAGCCATGTCGATAGATGATCAACTTTGATGAAAATGGTTACGGTTTAGTCACTAGCGTTGTTTACAGACGGAAAGACGTTTTGCCGTAAAACAGTTTTTCGGTATCAAGGACCCACAAAACGTGGTTTTTGACTACACAACATACTTGACTTCACTTAGGGACAAAAATTAACCACGGAATCAGGAATCCTTAATACGATTATTTTATCAAAATATCGTCGTTATTCGCTTCATTTTTATACAACTTTCTTTAGACTACTATTTTTCATGGGAGAAAGTAAAATTCGTCAAACTCGATTAATTTTTTGAACGAAGGAACATGACAAAATTCTTTGGGTCTTTTGAGGACTTACAACACAATTCAATAAACGGCTTTAAAGAGATTTAATCGTCCACAAGCAAACTCAAATTGTATTAAATTAGGTAGCTGTCCGTGATCTTTTTGAATGAGTATCAGAATTTTGGAAATGCTATTAATTGACTAAATGATGAATGTAATTTTGGAGATATGACGTCTTTCCTGAGGCATCCTGAATATACATTTCGTCCAGGAGAAGTTAAAATTAAGTTTCGCAGATGAGATGTGTACATATTGACGAATACCTTTCGTTCCAGTCGGCAGTTGTGCATGCACTGGGTCTTTCGTGCTAACGGCTATGTAAATGAGCGCGTGCACATCGACCTGAGAAGTACCTTTACTGGGGATACGATACGAAGGTGCTGTATTATTTGAACCCAATCTTCTCAAACTCTAAAATGTGAGCAAAACGTTTGCTAAGCCTAGTAAAATATTTTAGATTGATTTTACATATCTAAAACATCGAAGATCGTGAAAAATGGCAGAAAGTTGTGATATATTGCAATACTGGACGACCTTCGTATAGATCATGCGTCTTCGAAAAATATGCATGAAAAATTAATTAAAGAAATTCAGAATAGGATACAAACAGTGGAAGTCGGATTTTTTAGATCCATTAAGGAGTGTGAGATGGGAACTAAGTAGTGGGAAAATCAACAATATATTACTACGACACACGCAACCAATCTCAAAAGGTTTAAAGAATTCTTCTAGGCCTTGCAGGCGAAAAATAATCTCAGATAAATTCACTAAAAATATTCAAAATTATGTTATTTCTCGTTTAATTTTGTTTCATTTGCATCTATTTCAAGAAGTCTTAATCAAATCAATTGTCAATCATATATTGACAAAACTTTTGATTCTGAAGGTCCTGCCTAGGCGATAGTAAGAAATTTCATTCATATTAAACTTTTTTTACGTTTAAACTTCACCTTCAAAACTGAACGAGCTATTTTTTCCGGATCTCTGATGAGTGCTTATGATCTGTACAATCTTTAAAATGGAAGACTCATGAAAAGTTTTGCTACATTGCCCCCAAGTGAATTTGCGCCAGAATTCTTCTAATGGCCAATATAAATCATTACATTAAGTAGGGGCGAACCTCGTCAAATGCATCGTCCTGGGCTAAGTGCATAGGACCCAAACGTAAATAAGGCCTGTAAGTTCCCTAGCTTTCAGCACGAGCATAGAATGTTGAAGAAAAAGTACTAGAGGAAGTCAAAAGCTTACAATTTGGTCCAGTAGTATTCGGAATTGGAGAAATATTTTCAGACGAGAATATTGTAGATTGTGCAATGAAGTGCAGATAAACTTCAAAATCATTAGAGTGGCATTCTGAATAAAGTATACGAGTACAAATAATAAAATAACAGTTAGATTTGTATTCTTTGTAGAACAAAATACAGTACACTCATAGGCGTATGAAAATACTCACTTGCGGACCATGGAGGATGCAGACTTCGTCAGGTAATCTCACGCGCACGGGCACACTCGCGCCACGAGAAGCCAGATATCGCAAATTTCGCGTCGGAAATTCCAGACGCCCGACGCCAGCTAGATCCGCGAGCCCCTCGGACGACTACCGCGTGCGTCCCGCTTTAAACTCGTCTCGCTCGCGCGTTGAGAAGTCCGCCGGCAGCGGCGGCGGCGGCGATCGGAGGCCCGCGAGGTGGACCGCCCCCGCTCCCGCCCCCGCCCCCCCGCCCCCCCTCACCGCTCCCGCCAGGCGACGTACGAGGCGCTAGCGCGAGCGCTGGCGAAGGAATGGGTCTGCCCATTAGGTCCAGTAGGCCAGGGTCTAGATCAGCTCCCGCGGCGGTGGCGAAACTTGTCTGTCATCGCGCACCGGCTTTTTGGCTTCCAAAGGGGGAGTGCCGTATCTGCCCAGATGCGCCGAGGCGGAGAAGGGCGATGCCTGATAGGGACGCGACATCGGCAACAAAACATCGATGTTTCGGAAAATTTAATGTTCAAAACGAAAACATCACTATTCATTGTACATTGCCTAAAACTATGGATGTTTTTAAACATCGTGTTTTTTAAATTCATAATCACGTTTATTAAATTACAATCATGTTTATTAACTTATAATATTCTTTATTAATTTATACGTTTACTGACAAAACAGTCAAAAAGTGAGTGATCAGAACAAACAACAATAAATATTTTATTATCTGATTGGAAAAGAATAGATTACATTTCCAGACGAAAATTCACCCAACCGATTGTTTACACTTGATCACTTTGGGGTGATTTTCAATTAATTGATACATTAAAATTATTATATTTTGTTAATAGATGACTTATTCCTTTAACAAGTAAAACATCAGCCACGTAAAAACACAGACTAAACACCTAAAATATGGATGATAAAATAATCTGTTTTTTAATAAGTCTATATTAAATACATCACTGTTTTTATAAAAAACGATGGAAAAGCAAAGTGAAGTGTAATTTCGGAGAAGTAGGTCTAAATATTAGGTCCAGTAGGCCAGGGTCTAGAGCAACTTCTTCACTGGTGGCGAAATACTGCTCGCCCTCAGTCAGCTTTCAGAGGGTGTGAGCCATATCAGCCCGGATGGAACAAGATGGGTATTTTGTGTGGTATTTTGCCACACCCATCAACTTTGTCACTACAAAACAAATTACTAGTAGGCCTACACTGTACTGTTAAAGATCGTAGAAAAAAGATACTTTTGCGCATAGAAAATTCACTTTATAATTGATTGAAGTAATTTGCAATATTCATTCAATCAGTATTTTATTACTTACTACTGCATAAACTTTAAATTGATGGGATTGTATTTATATATTCTGGAACTATTAATAATACTATATTATCTCGGCAATAACATTATAAATAATAATAAAAAATCTCGTCAATAACAGTAACATGATCCTTGCCAATTCAATTGATGTGCGATATAGGAACATCAATTAGAACTCGTATTTATAAGTCGATTTTCACTTTTTGCGCATATTGTCTCTAAAAGATAGAAAATTAATTAATGTTAAATTAATGACAAATCATTAATTAAATTAAGTTCTGATTAATGAGTAAACTGTAACGCCTTCTGAGTTTGCGAGACGCCAAGGGCAAGTCATTTGCGGTAGTGAAGATGCTCTCATAAAAAGTATGCTGACATTTTGCCAAATGACCGAACACTAGGATTACTTGCCTAGACCTGTTTAATGAACATCTCAGGATTTGGCAGCAACTCTACGAAACAAGTATGAGAGTTTATTAACTACTGCGCCAGACAACTGTTACGTGTAGCAGTTGTTAAAAGGCAGGATTTCTTCAGGCTTAAATTTGAGGCTACTGTGATTCTATGATTGTTCCCAAACTTTTCGCTCTTTTCCTATTACTCACATACGAAAATTTTCATGCTCACATTAAGCAAATATTTATACACATACATAAAACTTCTCATTTCCAGTCGATTTTGCAATGAGAAAAGAGCAAATGTGCCTTTTTTTAAAAGTAGAATTAACCGATTCTCAAAAATCCTAGAATAAATTGGGCTTTCAACGTTGTTATTTTTGACATAGAGCCATGTCATTGCAAAACATTTTGGTCATATTTTATTGTCTAGAATTATAATTTTTGGAACAGAACTTATTCTCAGAACAGTAAGATACTTTTGTTGTCGATAAAAAGATAGCCGACTACGTCATGGATCAAAACCAAAATTTAAAAAATCATTTTCATTTATTTATTTATTTATTTTACCTCAGACACAATTAAAACTGTGTATGACGTGCTACAGGGAGAAGTGAATTCAGTACACGTTTTCATAATTCTGTGATCTCTACCCTAAACAATATTCTAGTCGAATTTTGAATGCAGAAAAAAAGAGCGTAATTTTCAACTTTTGTTGACAAAATATTCGCTGTTATGTAATAAAATTTATTTTCAAAGGTAAATTAGCTATAAATTTGTGCTCTTAACCCTCATCATGTTCTTCATGAAAGAATCATACTTTTTGCCGCGACAACTTGGAGAACGATAATTCGAATAACTATATTTACCACTGAACTTTAGAAGACGTGCACACAGAATGAAGTTACATTTACGTCCAGAAGCAAAACAAGGGGCCATCTCAGCATTTTCTCAAAGAATCAGGGAAAATGGACGAAAAACCTGATTGAGATGGGTCTTTACTAACGTCGTTATTACTTTACTAACTAATATTACTTTAGTAACTTCGTGGATGCATTGTTAGGAGTAATATATTTTCATATAGCATTTATCGGTGACATGTTTTTTGGATAAATTACATTTGTGACCCTGTTTAAACGAAGAGCGGATCTTAAAGATCGCTTACATTCAGTTTTATTCTTTCTTCAATTGAGACGTTCACATTGAAGGACTAACTTGTAACCTGACGTGAAGAAACGAGAGATCAATTTTATTACAAAACTAGCTAGTATATATAAATGAGCGTGTTTCTGTGTCACACTTTGGAGAATTTGTAACTTCTTTTTGAATAAATTATTACATTTACTTAGATTATGAACAATTGATACTATATAGTCAACTGGAACGACACACATACGCCCATTCTAGGCCAACAATTGAATCAGGCGTGATTTTATTTTGTAATTTATAAAATAACACTTGTTAATAAACCCTGAATATAAATTAATCATACACATTTTGAAATATATACACTTACTATTCAGGCACATTTGCTTGTAAAACATTATCAGAAAGTGATTTATGTACACGTTTCATGCATTCCCTTATTAAATTTATAGTATCTATTGCACTTTTGTGGGCGGCAGTTGTATTTCATGAATGGTTCGTAGGTCAACAGAATTCATTTTAGCGATTAAATACTGAATATAAACAAAATATTCACATTTTCAAAGATATAGAATAATCAGACACGTCTCTCATTAATTATAATCGGAGAAGATTATATTGTAATCGTGTTATTTCTCTTCAGGCATGTGTACGATTTGGCTTTGGCCAGGTGATCTCTTGGAAGACATCTGTACGCCATGGATTACGCCATTAATTTGAGGTACTAATATTTACTAATTATTTTGAACAAGCTCAATAATGTATGTTATTGCTCTGAAACTGTCAGCAAGCTATTACTCGAAAGCATCCAAGATCCAGAGCTTCCGATCTCGACAGTTGTAAGGTAAATAGGCGGTCAAAACTGACCACTGTCTGTAAGATTATCATGGAGACCGACTGCATTGGTCGTTGGTTTCCGTGTTTTTCTCTAATCAGTTCTAATGTCCTAAAGGAGTCATGAATTCTGCGTGATTTTTCCTTCCCCGTGCAGTTCACATTCCCATCCTGAGGGACGAGCGATGGGCCGATACTCCTTCCTCATTCAACTGATGTCACTTGTGCCTCTGACCGAGAGGCCCTAGGTTCGAGCCCAGACGGTGGCAAAATTTTCGACACTAGCAGCATACCTAAATCGAATTCAGTCGCTGTCTGGAAGAGAATTCTAGCGGTCGGCTGCTCTGACCGGTAGTTTTTCGTGGTTTCTCCGATCAGTATCACGCGAATGCCGGGGGACTACTATAACAAACCGGCCAAGGACCGCGCGCAATCATTCCTTCTCCTTCCTTGTTCTATCCTTAACCCTAACTAACACCACATACACTTACATTCACTACACTACCACAAATGTCGAAAGACCAGTCGAAAGCTTAGAACTTGTCCCGGCTGGGTCGGGCGATTCCCCGCTGGTAGGAGACACCTGGTTGGGAAAGGTCTCCCGAGAAAAATGCACTACACTTACGGGACTACTGGCCTTAGCTGTTGACCCGCGCGGAATCATCAAACCTCCGTCCTCATGGCCAATCCCAAATCCTCCACACAAACATCATAGGTCCGGAATAAGCGACGAGCTGCAACTCCTCCGAGACGCTGCAACGTGTCTCAGAATAAATGTCACAATTTTGTATGTCTGAAAGAGATCGAAAATGATAACTTTTTGGCAATGGGCATGTAGTGGGAAATTTCGTACAAAGGAGCTACAAGTGACATTATCCTCGGCAACCCCTTATGAACTCGTCTACGACAGGTGAGGTCACGTTCCGTCGTAGTCAAGGAGATTCCATGTATTAATGGCGCAACTTTTCCAGAACGATGAATTGAAGAAGTGGGGGTATTAATTTACGAAATCAGCCACTAGATTTTATTAAGCAATGCCAATCACTGGAGAATTGCGGTTTTTCTGATTTCCCTCTGTGCCTTACAGAAACGTAAGTAATGTAAAACATTGCATTTTCGCATAACAATGCATAAGTACGAAAGAATTTGTTTTAATACCATATTTTTATAAGTTTATGATTCAAATTTTTTGGATTTCTCAAGCAAAAGCAAGATCAATGTGATAGCCTTTAACCATCTCGTGCTAGCGTTGAGCGAGGCAAAATGAAGCGTTGTTATTCCATTTTCCCCGATTTTTTGGGATATTATTACAAATACAATTGTTCGTTTTAGGAGTAGGTGAGCTTTATGTTATCCCTCAGTACTTTTTACTCACAAACTGTTAAGAACTGGCTTCGAAATCGTCCAGGCAATGTGGTAACTCTCTAGGAAGTCAGTTCTCTCTTTGGAGAAGCATTTATAAGGGAAGCCACGACACAGAATGCTTTCGATAGATGTACAGAAGTGATATCCTCTCAAATATAGTCTGATGATGCTTTCGTTCGAGCAGTAGCAACAAATTGTGAACTTACTTACTCGATTACTCGAATATTCGAATACTCTATTCGACTCAGAACTCGAACCCTAGGATCAGGTGAGGTGACTCAGGACATCAACTGATGTCACTGCAGTGCCTCTGATCGGGAGATCTTAGGTTCGAGTCCCGAGGGATGTGGCGGGATTTTCAACACTAGCTAGAGAGCTAGATCGAATTCAGTCGCTGACTGGAGGACAATTCTATCGGCAGGCTGATCGGTAGTTTTCCGTCAATTAACACCAGGCGAATGTCGGAACGGTACCCTAATAAATGGGTCATGCGCCGCGCGCGATATTTCCTTCCTCTTCCTTGTCCTGTCCTCATTCCTTACTTACACACACTTACATTTCCATTCACCACACATGCCGGGAAACCGATGGGGAGCTTAGAGCTTCGCCCGCCTGGGCCGGTGCCCCGCTGGTGGAAGATACCTTGTTGGAGAAACCCCCGTTAGCCGGCAGGCAGGTCGACGCCAGATTTCACCATCCAGAGACAGATGATCACTGCGTCCTCCCGAGGAAAAAACATGAACTAAATTTACGGGACCAATGGCTTTGGCAATTCGCGCACCCGAATTACTAACCAATCAATCAATCAACCGAACCCTAGGTCCTCCCGCTCAACAATACTACAGAGGTTGCCTACAAAGTTGTTGCCGCTGAGCTATCACATCTGCTCTCTAAGTGATGAGGCAAATAATTGAAACCACCTATCAAGAATGGTCGACGTATGAACTCACTTCTGGCAGACGCAGCAAACTCACAGTTCAATAGATCAGGCGAATTTTTGGTATCGGGTCGATAGTCATGCGACATCGATAACAAAACATCGATGTTCAAAATTAAATGTTGATGTTAATAATACATCGACCAAACACCATCGATGTTTTAAAGTTCTTTTAGCAACCTCCAACATTAAATGTGTGGTCGGCAAAATAACTATTTCATAGTTATGGTATTTTAATTTATAATTAAAATTTAACTGAAATCAGAAGACGCATGTCCATGAGAGAAATTCGAGGAAAGATGATGGAAATACCACAGTATCAGGTTTATATCGGGGAAGGGATAATTTGCTCGATGAAAGTGGTACAAAACGTGTTTGTTTAGTTCCAAAATATAAACAGTGGTACCATCAGTTATTATTTAATTTATAATCTTTTACAAATTTGTGATTATGTGAATTTTTCATCTTTGAACAAAACATCAAAAATGTAAAAACATCGAGTACAAAACGTTGACTTTAAAAAATCATCGGCTTCAATACATCGATGTTTAAAACATCGGTGGTTTTATAGAAACATCGATTTTTGAAAACATCAACGTCTCATCCCTAGTCGACGATTGCTTACTTTGAAACTATATTCCTCTGTTGATGTTCTTGCATACAGAATTTCTCGAAACGTGGAAAATGTTCGTCCTCCAGCTCTTCTCTGACTCAAGCTATTCAACACTGAAATAAAATAACGGATTCAGATAACTTCCCAATATTTGTTCTTTAGATTCAAAATGCTACTTTACTTATTAATGTGTTTATTTCCCATAACACATTCCGTAGGACAGAGCGAAGCGTCGTTGTAAATAAAATTGCATCCATTTCAGACTATTGATAGAATCATTACTTTTATGTCTAATTGACGATTGTGACAAATATCGCGTAACGCCGCGTTATTTTCGCTAGATGTTATATAAAACAAACACATTAGTTTTCGAAAGTATAAATACAGGATCAAAGTAGTCTGAAACGTATGAATCCTAGGCTTAGATATAGGTGAACTACACGACAAAACCTTTATAATACTCAAGTAAGTAGGGTTAAGTTCATTTTCCCCTCTAAGAATTCATATCATCAAAAGAAAACAACTGTTAGTGAAAGAGGGCCTCAAAGGATTGGAGGATAACATCCCCTCATCTGCAGGAGAGGGGATAGATCTGACGGGCGCGCGGTCCTAAGGCGTCACAAAATGCCTTATCTTGGCAAATATTTGAGAGTAATTTTCAGAATCTCTTGATGTTATGTTTATGAAATATTTACAGGTTAAATCTATTGAAGTTATATTTATGTAATTTTACGGATAAATTACTCATAACACTAAAAACAAAGGATTTGACAAATATTCACTATTTTTGTAGATAAAAATATTTTCTCATAATGCAATTTTTACCGCGTTTTCTAGTAAATAATCTTGTTGCAGAATGGATAATACTAATCAGAAAAAATGTTTCAGTAAATTTAGGAGACTTCTATTAACAACTCCTGAAAATTTAGTTTCCTATTACAAATGTAAGTTGAAAAACTATGATAATTTAGTATTAAAAATTTCAACTTTCGGGAAATGGACTTTAAAGATGCAACCCTCAGAACATGCGAGCTCGATAACTTCCCTCGTCAGAATGCATATTTTCCAGTAACTACAAGAACATCGTTTTTGACTGTATGTTGGTTTAACTTCACAATATAGAGTTTTCAATTTACTTTCTGCATTTCTAACTCTTTCAATATTTATGTGCTGCATTGTGCAATGGAATCTAGAAGTTTTGGAGCCAGAACCTCTAAGCCCAATGAGAGAAGGACTTCACATAAAAATAATTTAAAAAATATTTTTAACGGTGATGTCAACATAATTTAAACGCCAGTTAAAATATAAAATCATGAAGATTTATAAAAAAACACAAAAAAATATTTTTGGCAGCAAAATCTTTCCGGTTCTTCTTAATCGGCTCCCAAGTCCTCCAGCAGTAGACGCGAACGCGATAGCTGACCTGTCCTCACATGTTCTGTCGCTGCACTCTGGGCGAGGCTCCGTCCTCGGGGCTGCGCGACGCTGCGCTCGCCTCCGCTGCGCGAGATGCACTGCGCCCGGCGCTCTGCACAGCCCTGCTCCGCCACCGCCCGCTCGCCTCCGCCCGCCGGCGACCCACACTGCACGCCTTCCAGCCTCTACGCCGCCCACACCGGCTGAGGTGGCTCAGGGCATCACATGATGTCACTGCACTGCCTCTGACATGGAGGTTCTATTCCCGACGATGTGGCGAGATTTTCGACTATAGCTAGATAGCTAGGTCAAATTCAGGCGCTGTGTCGACGGGAATTCTGTCGGTCGGCAGCTCTGATAGATAATTTTCCTTTGTTTCTCCGATCAACACCAGGCGAATGCCGGAGCAGTACCTTAATAAACGGGCACGGACCGCGCGCGATCTTTCCTCTCCCTTACTTACCCACACTTATACTTTCATGCACTGTACTGCCACCAATGTCGGGAGAACGGTCAGAACCGGTCGGGGTCGCGGTCGGGGGCGGTTCCCCAATGAAGGAAAATATGGTTTAAATATTGTTTTTGATCCTCTAAAAAAATACTACCCGTTTACAAAGAAACAAGGGCAGACAAATGCAAATACAGACAGAACAAGGTCGTCGGTCTAGCCGTATAAAGATACTACTGCCTTACTAAAAAAAAAACGGCACGGCAAAAGCGTAGGCACAAGGGGGATGCGCGGTGGCGTGAACAACATTTGACCAGACACTCCCAGTTCACTGTCACGGGAGTGCGTTCTTACTGGTTACTGTCTACAGTACGAGAGAGCTTACAGGTCACTGTTCAGAATGAGAGCGTACAGATCACTGTCGTCGGAATGATAGGGAGCCGGAACAGGTGAATTATTTTAATGTCCATGGCTTCCACCTGGATGAGAACTCACGCCCCTCCACTTCCTTCTCATTGGGCGGGAACAGGAGTATGGCAGCCAAGAGTGTCGGGGACGGGGTTGGCACTACACGTTCATGATAGTGTTTAAATTCATATCTGTAGTGTTTAAAATAGCGCATTTGCAAATTTTGGAACACATTTTACCGATGAGACTTTAAAATAGATGCGGAGCGGCTGAACGAACGTTCTACCTCTACAGTAGTAATTGGACACTAGTCTTCACCAAACAATATGATTTTTAAACGAAATAGAATACAGAAGTAGAACATTCAATGTTGTTTACAAGTGGCAAGTGACCCGAGACCCGGGGGGGGGGGGATAAGGGGACCAAGCTGCTTCTATAAATCGAGCATTGTTTACTTTGTGCAGTAGCGTTGACCGGAAAGTCCTGGAGACCCGACAGCAGATTTTCAACACATTACTAGGCTAGCTAGGTTACATAGCTAGGACGAATTAAAGAATAAAAGAAAAAAGAAAAAATAAGACAAGGAATAAGAAATAAATAAATTAAAGAATTGTACCGAACGGATGCTCTGATAGTTTTCAATCTCTTTCATGATAGCTTTCTCCTCTCAATATCAACCGAATATAGTAGTATAGTGCAGTACCTTAACAAAAGGACAGCGGACTGCGCACGATCTTTCGTTCCTAATTCTTGCCTCTCTCTCTCTCATCCAGGTATCTTCCCAGTCGGGAACCGCCGCAGCAGAAACAAGTTATAAGCTACCAGCTGGTCTTCAAACGTGTGTGTGTGAGTGAGTGTGTGTGTGTGTGTCAGAGAGAGAGGGAGAGAGCGAGAGAGAGAGAGAGAGCGAGAGAGAGAGAGAGAGAGAGAGAGGATTTCTCTCTCTCTCACTCACACACACACACACACACACACACACACTCACTCACACACACACACGTTTGAAGACCAGCTGGTAGCTTATAACTTGTTTCTGCTGCGGCGGTTCCCGACTGGGGAGATACCTGGATGAGGAATAAACCCTTAAGCCGACGTGGTCGGCACCGGATCTCACGTTCAAGCCGGGGAGAAACACTGCACCTTCCTGAACATAACATTCACTACTTACGTGATCTAAGTAGTCGCCCCGGGAAATAAATACTCTCTCCAACATCGTTTGTAACTGAACTGGTAGAGGTGGCTCAGGGCGTTTACTGATGTCACTGCAGTTCCTCTGACCGGGAGGTCCTAGGTTTAAGTCCCGACGGTGTCACGAATTTTGACATTAGCTAGACAGGTCGAGTTCACTTGCTGTCTCGACGAGAATTCTAGCGGCCGGCTGCTCTGATCGGTAGTTATATAGTCCTCATATTGGAATTCCTCATCTTCATCACTTAAATCCGATATTTCAGATTCGTCTCCATCTCGCAAATACCCGAGTATTTCATATTCGCTAAGATTCCTGCAATTACGCGCCGTGGCACTAGCGTCACGGTGTCCACTACAGAGGCCAGAAAATAAAAGTTATATATTTTTGAAACCATACCAAATAATATTCAAAATAGCCTGTAATTCAATATTAAAAATTTATATAAGCATATAAAAAAGTAATGCGTTCCTTCAAACGTCGGGAATACTAAAAAAAAATTAAATACGACACCGCATACTCGCTCACAAATAGCCGCACACTGCTTTGATTGTTTAGAGATAAGAAAGAACTCGTTCAAGATTTCGGTGCCGCAACAATATGGACGACAAGAGAACCAAACCACTAAGAAGAGCTTCATGAGGTATAAACATAAGTATATGTAATATTCATAAAAGTTGCAGGCCTCGGTAGAGACCATGGTGACTGAAAGGATTAAATAGTTATCTGCGATATGTAAAATACGAATATCCATCCAATTATCAAGAAATGCTGTAAATGTGAAGTAGGCTTTGGAAGTCTTGGTTATGTGGAATGTTAAATATTTTGACTCTCATAAAAAGCAGTAGAGTTGTGAGTATCTAATGATAAGTGGTAAGTGTCAATGTTATTTTTCATTGTAATCTAGGTTATTTGGTTAAACATGCTGAGGCAAATAGTTGAGGATTAATGCTTGTAGATCGAAATGGTGTAGAGTTGAAGTTCAGAAGTATTATTAATCGTAAATTATAATTGTGATTTTTGTTTTTCGCGTTTAAATTTAGTTAATTTCAGTTAAATAGACTTCGTATTTGCCGAAGAGTTTATGTTAGAATGGCTCCGTAGCTGAGATAGAAAAACATTGGTAAGTTGATTGAAATAGTCACGAGAGGTTCATTCGAAACCTAGCGAGGGCCAGTCGCGTCGCGATATAATATATTAAATTACTTATAAGATCAAATAATCAGAGACAATCCGGGGGTATTTGGAATTTATTCGGACAATAAGCCAAAAACATATTAATAATAGAGGTACAGAAGATATCAACTGGACAGCACCGGACGTGGGAACCGTTTCCGAAGAAAATCATCCAGGTAGTAATCGTAAGCTTATAAATATTATTTGCAAAAGACCGTACGGTACATTCATGTATTCAGAAAAAAGTTTAATCATTTATTTGAAGAGGTCTCTAATATTGTGTAAAATTATAGTAATAAATGTTAAATTTGATTGTTTTAAAACGAGAAAGGGCTGATTCATTGTAGTTGCCATCAGTTCAATAGTTTTTCTGCCACTGAACTTCCAGTAATCGTTATTGTGTATATAATTACTCGTACACATGCAACAGGTAAGACGATTAATGTTGTATGTCCGAAACCACGACTAAATGTGGTAATTTGATAAAATTTAAAAAGAATAACATAAAAATAATAATGTTAAAATCGAATATAGTAACAGTATTATTACGCAATAGCCTCTAACGAAGCCCGAGCCTACCAGCGGCGTTCCGGCCTTGTGCCTTAAGGGGTAGGTGTGGTTAGCACCTAGAGATCCCTACGCCGTATTGTGGTCTTCTCAACCTGAGAAGTGAGTTTACTCACGCAGCAACATATACTGGGGCATTGCATGCAAGCGCGCACCATAATCTTATCAAATTATCGACCGTTCGACCGCTCAAATGTTCGACCGGGAATCGAACTCGGGGTCGCGTCATGGGAAGCGAGCGCGCTGACCAATGAGCTATCCGTGAGGGCACATCCCAATGTATTGTAACAAATTTTAAACAACTAGTGGTGCTACAGAATGGCACAGACTTTCCCGTATTAGTTTTCTATTTCCTTGGGTCTTCGCTGGCTATTCAGAATTGCCACATACTCTTTCTTGCCAGCTGTCATCTATCACCCCCAAAAGTACATTTTGTTGTCATTTTCTTAATTTTTCGGTTTCCTATTGGTAGAACGGAAACATCTTTATTTATATAAAATTCTCATGTCACAGTTTTAGTTACCATACTCCTCCAAAATGGCTGGACCGCTTTTGATGAAATTTTATATGTATATTCAGTAGGCCTGAGAATAGGTTGTTATCTATTTTTATGCCCCTTAGTGATAAGGGTGGTCCACCCCAATTTTTTTTTAATTTTTAGGACAAAACTGTTTAGGCAACCCGCTACTCACGGTAGGTATTTCACACGGCGGTATTTCACCCGCTACACGGTGTTTCTCCATATTACGCACCTGCTCAGCGATGTGCAGAATCTGCTATTAAATGTGAACAACACGGAGAGAGACGGAGAAACACAGATGGGGAAAGAGAGAGAAAGACGGAGAAAGAGGGGGAGAGAGAGAGAGAGAGAGAGAGAGAGAGAGAGAGAGAGAGAGAGACGGAGAAAGATATAGGGGCAGAACAACGTCTGCCGGTCTCAGCTAGAAAAATGTTTGTCTTCGCCATACATTGTGGTGTTAGGTTTGAGGAGTCTTAAGCATATTAGAGACTAATATATCATTAATTCTATAATTAGCAGGAAAAAAAGCACAGCAATTATTATTTGACTACACGTAGATGACATTGGGACTAGGAACTTTGTTTTAATAATTTGTGATGTTTGTTGCTGCGAAATGTTTAATTACCCTTAATTAATTAATGTTTAGTTACCATTCGGAAGTTGATATTAAATTCTCGAATGTACAAAATGGGGTTCAGATTCATTGTTGAACAGTTAAAAATGTATACATGTATTTTATAACAATTTTAAAATGATTGTTCTTTAGAGAATATTTATTTATCATCGTTAATTATTTTCTCTTGCCGTCTTTTAATATATAGATTTTCGTTTTTACTGCCATTTAGTGCAACAATAGGTAAAGAAAACCCTGATTTATTTACATGATGTAATTATCGTTTGATCAGTATTTCCGCAAGGCGTCTACCGACGTCACTTCTGGCCAGTGATGCCAGATGTACCGCATTTCCGCATTTTATATCACATTATTAACACCTAATCCGCATTAAACGATGAGGATGCCAAAAAAATCTGCATTTCCATGATAATGGATTCAAATCCACTTTTTTTTCATTTCCTCAGTTATTACAACGATCGTTAGATGTCCCGCTAACTGGTTGACAAAGTTTGAATGTTCAAAATGCTGTCTCTCTATTTGATTAAAGTAGAAAGCAGTAAAACACTAATCATCTACCAATCATTAGGGCTTTATCGAATTGCCGTATTCGAAAATTGATGACCAAGCACCAAGGTGTAGTCATGAACTCCGTCCTTTATTGTCTTACTGTTAGAGATTCAGAGGACAAATAGGTGACAACATGTTGGTTAGTCGTTTTCGAATACGCCAAATAAGAATACGGAACGTCGTTCGGATTCTTACTGCGTTTATTCTAGCCGGAGAAATGATGCATTTGCGGGATATTGAAATTAAAAATGTTGAAATTACGTGACTCAACTTCATATTGAACTGAGATTAAAAATAAATTGAAAGTACATTTATAACAAAAATACTGATATTTTATATTTTTAATTTCTTGTGTGAATCAAGAACATTATAGTGAGAACAAACATAGAACAAATATAGTGAGACAATATCGCATTAATTTAATTAATAAAACGGAATTCAATGTCGATATATGAATTATTAATGTTTGCCCCTATTTTTAAATTATATTATATGTAGTAAATGAGCATTCATTAGAAGAAATCCGCATTTTCGAACTTCAAACTTCGCAATCGGAAGTTTCACATCTCGAACATTGCTTCTGACCCAGTAAGCAGCACGGAGTAGGGATGATATCTCTCACATAATAAGCCGATTCTCACTCACTACAGTGTTCGGCCATAATTTTTATTGTGTGGACGTTAATCGTAATTTTACAAATATCATTTTTCTATTTCGGTGTAATTTTTAAATCATTTATAATTAATTTGCAGGGCTGTAATGAAAAACGTCATTGAAGCCATCATTTTAAATGGCAAATTTCGAGGTGAGAATATATTACTGCCACGGATCACTATTATAGCCACACATGTGCCAATTCAATTTAAACGTCTTCAATTTCCGTTGAGATTGGCATTTGCGACGACTATCAATAAGTCTCAAGGCCAAACAATGTCTGTTTGTGGATTATTTTTAAGCATACCATATTTTTCACACGGTCAATTATACGTAGCATGCCCTGGAGTGGGCAAACCATCCAGTTTGTGTTAGCTAAAGGTAGGATAACAAAAAATATTGTACACTATTGGGTTGAGAGATTGATATGGTTTTTTTAGTAAAATTATTATAATTAGTAATGTATATCATTTCAAAAAGTAAATTACAATAAATTAAAAACATAAATGTTTGGTATTATGTTATTTTTCTATTTCATCATCGTTCACAGCGCTCCATGCCTCTTCAACTCATATATATCACATCTTCAAACACTGACAATAACTTAGTAATTTTTTTCTACTAAAATAATCCTAGGAATATTTATATGGCAAAACAACGTTTGTCGGGACAGCTAGTTAATTTTAGAATATTAAAGAACACAAAAACCTAGTCATAAATGGCAACTTTCTTTTAAAAATTATGTGCCGATTGAGAGAAAATGGCGTTTTAGCGCTACTAAAAATGCAAAATTTGAAGCTCCACTTACACTCAAAAGTATAATTATCTTTACAAATTGCTGGTAATGTGCATATTAAAGATGTGAGAGATCTTTCAAAAAATTACAATTATGTAATTTTGGCGTTTGAACGATTCTAAAAAAGTGAAACTTTTAGCTACTTTTCATAGAAAACGGTTGTGTTTTCCAGAAACTTTACATGACGTTATTTAAAGCACATGTGCTCGTAAACATAATATTGTGAAAAATTCGCTCCTAATGTAAATATTATCGACGTGAGAAACATGTGAAAAAATTTACATTTTTGTAATTTTTGAAAGAACCAACCTATAGAGCAATATATATTCTTAGATCTCTCGAAAGCTTTTGACGTTATTGACCATAAGATCTTGCTCTCAAAATTACCTTCGTATGGAATTCGTGGTATTGCCCTAGATTGGATAACTTCTTACCTTAAACATCGGACTCAAAGAGTAGAAATACCATACTGGCAGGAAAGGACATTACATACTTATATTTCCAATTCTTTGCCAATTGTGCATGGGGTCCCGCAAGGTTCGATCTTAGGTCCTATTCTCTTTCTGTTATATGTAAACGATATGCCCTCGTCTATTAAAAATGGAAGAACGGTTCTGTTTGCTGATGACACGAATGTTCTTTGCAAAAAAGAAGCAGTAAATAGTACAATTTCAGAAGTTTCAAATTGGTTTAATAATAACAAATTAATTGTTAACGAAAGAAAAACTGTTTCAATGCATTTTTGCATCTCAAATCGGAAATCGCATGTTCCATTGAAAATGAACAATATGCAATTAGCTGATGTTGAGGCAACAAAATTTTTAGGTCTTTCAATTCAATCAAACCTCAAATGGAATGTACATATAACAGAATTAAACACTAAATTAAGTTCATTATGCTATGCATTCAGAATTCTTTCAAATTCTGTCAGCCTTCATGCAGCTCGTTGCGTTTATTTTGCAAATGTGCATTCCCGCCTGAGATATGGCATAATATTCTGGGGAAGCTCATCCTGTAGTATTCAGACCTTCAGATTGCAAAAGAAAATTATTCGAATAATGAAAAAATGCCTTCCACGTGATTCATGCAAGCCTCTTTTCATTGAGCTGGGAATCCTACCATTGCCTTGTCTATTTATTTACGAATCTGTAATATTTGTCAAAAATGACCTACTTAACGGAGGGAACATATTTTCATGCAATATTGATATTTATAATTACAACACACGCCGTAGAAATCACGTGCATCAAGTGTCAGTATCAACAGCTCAGTACAAGAAATCAACATACAATACATGTACGTTACTTTACAACGCATTGCCAGATGACATAAAACAATTAAAGTCGGTACACAAATTTAAGTTAAAAGTAAAATCTTTTCTGCTGCAAAACTGTTTCTATACAATTAGAGACTATACTGATCGTGAAAAAGAAAAATAATGTTTAATGTAACAAAACAAAGATATATAATGAATTAGTTTATGTTTGCATTGTATACATTTAAAAAAATATTTAATACGCCTGTAACAAGTAATGTACTTCAGCTTCCGGGTCAATGACCCCCATCTCGATCAGGTTTTTGTCCAGTTTCCCTGATCCATTGAGCAAATGCTGAGATGGCCCCTTGTTTTGCTTCTGGACGTAAATGTAGCTTCACTGTGCGCACGTTTTGTTGAGCACTCCTTTTGCTTGTAGTTCATTTACAGTTAAAAATTGATTTTCTATAACTCGGGAACAAACATTTTTCAAATATCTTTATTTTCTAAAATAATTATTTTCTAAATTTTTTTTTTTTTTTTTTTGTTATTCTGGCCCTCAAGAAAATGTGCGCAGATAAATTTCTTTCCCCACACGTCATATACAGTTTTTTACTGTTTTTTTGACAAATAAATAAATATGGCTTTTATGTCATCTGATAGAGTACATTTACCATTATCCCTACCAAAAGTTTAAAGAAAAATTTGGAGCGGTTTTTGAGAAAATCTTGTTTTTGTAATTTTTTAAACTTGCACATATTGTTCGCAATATTGCACGAAAACTACTGAAATGTTGAAAAATATTTACATGACCTTTATGAAAGAACTCAATATGCAGAACAAATTTTATTTGAAGAAAAACTCTCCATCTTCAATTTTGTAGTTGGAGAAAGATGCCGAAAAAAATTCAAACTTTCACAATTTTCGAAAATTCAGAGTTATCCGTGAAAATGGGACATATGCCATGTTAATAAGTGTATTTTACTTTATTCATATAAGAAATTTAAAGAAAAAATTTGGTGCCATTTTTGAAAAAATTTTGAAAATCCCCGGTGGGCTTCATATAAAGTACCTCCAAAATTGAAGAATCTTTTTCAAAATCTCAAAGCTTCGACTAGAATTAGATCGACCGGGGAATATCCATTTTGGAAGAAATCGTACGTATGGTTTAGGCGCTAGCAGTGTTCACAGACGGACGGACAGACGGACGTTTTCCTTTCAATTGGATTTTCGATATCAAGGACCCACAAAAGAGGGTTTCTGGCTACACCACGTGTTAGGGGATTTTTTTCCATAATTTAGCAACTGGTTTTATCCACTTCTTCGTTTTCACGGCCCGGCAATTAATTTTTTTCCGCCGAAAATTGGCCATTTTTTTCGCGCAGCATTACATAACTTTCCCTATACTACGTATATCACTCCGTGTATACGTACGGATACGGGAAAGTAAAAAGAAAGTGGGTTCCTTGTATCAAACTATATTCACGACTCTTCTTTATTCCTCAAAAGATACCGTGAATTATTAAATAGATGACATAAAAGAACCACTGTGACAAGTAAACAAATAAATTCATATAAAAATGATTGGGAAAGTAGAGGGAAGGTGCCAGATGGCTAGAACGTTGGTGACACTGCACTGGTCCTCTTTTGAAGAAGCGAGACGGAATTGAAAGAATCAGCTGCGATAAATGACAACGGAAGTAGTAAATTACCTAACTACAAGTTACATCCTTTTTTTCTGTTGTATTTCTTCCACCATAATGGAAGTGGAATTCTCCCTAAAGGTGAACGGAAGTGTCGGCCGTCACAGCGGTAAGTAGCCTTCCAACAAGGATCTGCAGAAAACTAAAACCTTTTTTATATGTCCTTTTTTTCATCCTTTCTCATCGATATTGCAACGCTCCTTTACTCTTCTAATATTAACTAATTATACTGTTCACTTTTTTTGGTTTTTGAATATTATTGGATCACTTTCATTTACATTTGTGGGTTCTGACATACAACATTCCTTAACTATAAATGACTCCATATTCTTTCTTCCAACTTATCGAATGGACAGTGATAATCGCACTCTTTAATATAGCGTTAAGTTCATTTTGTTTTGTTTTTTGTTTTTTTTGTTTTTTTTTTTCAAAAATTACACAAATTAATTTTTTGAAGACCTTTCACACCGATAATAAGCAATTTGTAAACACTATTGTATTTGTACGTTTTAGTGCTTCAAATGAAGTCTAATAAAGTTTTTGAAAAACTCAAAAATTTTCTCTGAGAAAGAGCTTCATATTTACAGTAGCGCTTAAACGCCATTTTCTGAAAAAACTGCTCAAAATTTTTTAAAAAAATTGCCATTTAGGACGAGGTTTAACTGTTTTTAATATTCTTAAAATAATATTTCCGTTACTATTGGGAAAGCTGAAAAATTAATAAAATGTAAAAAAAATGCAATTTGGGCGACGATAGATGGCAGCTGGAAAGATGTGGCAAGTTCGAATAGCTAGCCGAGACCAAAGGAAATAGATATGTAATATGGGAAAGTCTATGCCATTCTGTAGCACTACTAGTTTATTTCTGGGTTAATTTTTTCTTTCCGTATACGTACGTATACACGGAGTGATGATATACGTAGTATAGGGAAAGTTATGTAATGCTGCGCGAAAAATAGCCAATTTTCGGCGGAAAAAAATTAATTGCCGGGCCATTAAAACGAATAAGTGGATAAAACCTGTTGCTAAATTAAGAAAAAAATCCCCTAACACGTGGTGTAGCCAGAAACCCTGTTTTCCAGGTCCTTGATACCGAAAACCCAATTGAAAGGAAAACGTCCGTCTGTCTGTCCGTCTGTGAACACTGCTAGCGCCTAAATCATACGTACGATTTCTTCCAAAATGGATATTCCCCGATCGATCTAATTCTAGTCGAAGCTTTGAGATTTTGAAAAAGATTCTTCAAAATTTGGGGGTACTTTATATGGAGCCCCCCGGGGATTTTCAAAATTTTCTCAAAAATGGCACCAAATTTTTTCTTTAAATCTCTTGTATGAATAGAGTAAAATACACTTATTAACATGGCATAAGTCTGATTTTCACTTATTACTTTGAATTTTCGAAAATTGTGAAAGTTTGAATTTTTTCGGCGTCTTTCTCCAACTACAAAATTGAAGATAGAGGTTTTTTCTTCAAATAAAATTTGTTCTGCATATTGAGTTCTTTCATAAAGGTCATGTAAATGTTTTTCAAAATTTTAGTAGTCTTCGTGCAATATTGTGTGCAATATGTGCCATTTTAAAATATTACAAAAACAAGATTTTCTCAAAAACCACTCCAAATTTTTCTTTAAACTTATGGTAGGGTAAATGTACTCTATCAGATGACATAAAGCCATATTGCTCTATAGGTTGGTTCTTACAAAAATTTACATTAGCGGCGATTTTTTCACATTATTATATTTACGAGTACATGTGCTTTAAATAATGTCAAGTAATTTTTCTCGAAAACACAATCGTTTTATGTGAAAAGTAGTTCAAAATTTCACATTTTCAGAAACGCTCAAACGCCATTTTCTCATATATGGCTGCAAATGTTTTCTTCAAACTTTTGTAACAGATAGTGCTAATTACACTCATTAGTATATCGTAAAGTTTATTTTGAGTTATTTTTTTGTTTTTTCAAAAATTACATGATTGTAATTTTTTTGAAAGAGCCCTCACATCTTTAATATACACATTACCAGCAATTTGTAAACATTATTATATTTGTGAGTGTGAGTGCTTCAAATAACTTCAAATAAAGTATTTTGAAAACTCAAACATTTTATGTGAAAATGAGCTTCAAATTTCGCATTTTTAATAGCGCTAAAACACCATTTTCTCTTAAACGGGACATAATTTTTTAAAAGAAAATTGCCATTTATGACTAGGTTTTTGTGTTCTTTAATATTCTAAAATTAATGTTTCCGTTCTACCAATAGAAAACCGAAAAATTAAGAAAATGACAAAAACATGTACTTTTGGCGGTGATAGATGACAGCTGGTAAGAGTTTGTGTCAATTCCGAATAGCTAGCGAAGACACAAGGAAATAGAAAACTAATACGGGAAAGTCTGTGCCATTCTGTAGCACCACTAGTTACTTTCTTGTATACGTACGTATACACGGAGTGATATACGTGGTTTAGGGAAAGTTATGTAATGCTGCGCGAAAAATGGCGAATTTTCGGCTGAAAAAAATTCATTCCCGTGCCATAATAACAAAAAAGTGGATAAAACCAGTTGCTAAATTAAGAAAAAAAATCCCCTAACACGTGGTGTAGTCCGATACCTTGTTTTGTGGGTCTTTGATACCGAAAAACCAACTGAAAGGAAAACGTCCGTCTGTCCATCTGTCAGTCTGTGAACACTGCTAGCGCCTAAACCATACGTACGATTTCTTCCAAAATGGATATTCCATAGTCGATCTGGTTCTAGTCGAAGCTTGGAGATTTTGAAAAAGATTCTGTAAAATTTGGGTTTAGTTTATATGAAGACACACGGACATTTTCAAAATTTTCTCAAAAACGGCTCCAAATTTTTCTTTAAATTTCTTGTAATAAGAGAGTAAAATACACTTATTAAGGTGACAATGTCCGATTTTCACGGATAACTCTAAATTTCCGAAAATTGCAAAAGTTTCAAAATTTTTCGGCGTCTTTCTGGAACTACAAAATTGAAGATAGAGATTTTTCTTTCAAATAAAATTTGTGGTCCAAAGTGAGTTCTTTCATTATGGTCGTATACATTGTTTTGAAAAGTTTAGTAGTTTTTGCGCAATATTGCGTACAATATGTGCAATTTCAAATAATTACCAAAACAAAATTTTCTCAAAAACGGCTCCAATTTTTTTCTTTAGGTATCGTGCCTAATGTATTTTATGAGATGACAAAAACGCCATATAGCTCTATTCTTTTGTTTTTTCAAAAGTTGCAAAAGTGTAATTTTTTTGACTTGTCTCTCACGTCGTTAATATTTACATTAGCCTTGATTTGTTGACATTATTATATTAAGGAGTACATGTGCTTTAAATAATGTTAAGTAAAGTTTCTCGAAAACACAACCATTTTCTATGAAAAGTAGCTCAAAATTCCGCATTTTCAGAAACGCTCAAACGCCATTTTCTCATATATGGCTGCAAATTGTTTCTTGAAACTTTTGTAACGGATAGTGATAATTACACTCTTTAATATTACATAAAGTTTATTTTCAGTTATTTGTTTGGTTTTTCACAAATTATACAAATGTAATTTTTTTAAAGATATCTCACATCTTTAATATGCCATTACCAGCAATTTGTAAAGATTATTATATTTGTGAGTGTAAGTGCTTCAAATAACTTCAAATAAAGTATTTTGAAAACTCAAAAATTTTCTGTGAAAATGAGCTTTATATTTCGCAGTTTTAGTAGAGCCAAAACGCAATCTTTAAAACGGCACATAATTTTTAAACGAAAATTGCCATTTATGACTAGGTTATTGTGTTCTTTAATATTCTAAAGTAATATTTCTACCAATAGGAAACCGAACTATTAAGAAAATGACAAAAAATGTGCTTTTGGTGGTGATAGATGGCAGCTGGCAAGAAATAGTATGTGGCTATAGCTAATAGTATGTGGCTATAGCTAGCGAAGACCCAAGGAAATAGAAAACTAATACGGAAAAGTCTATACCATTCTGTAGCACCACTAGTTCTTTTTGAAGAAATATATTCATTTCTTTTGTGAATAATAAACAATTTACATGATTCTAGAAACCATTTTTTCCAAACCAACTTTTAAGTGATTATTGCGGCTCAGCCATTCGCAATATCGAAGCAGTTCATTAGAAAAAGTTGTTTAAAAATTTCTTAGGAGATTATTTTCAAAGTTACGACATTTCCTCCCCAGACATTGTGTGTGTAGGGGATCATATGGGAAAGGTGTCATGGTATAGATGTAAGGGCACATGCAACAAATATCTGTTTAACATGATAGAATAATTTAATGAATATGCAAGGAACCTTCTTGGGTAACATGCAAGTGGAATATATTGAAGAGCGTGAAGGGATCAGGTGCGCAATAATGGTTTAGATCTTCTGGTGACTCCTACTCTCTTGTAGGTTGGTCAACAGAAACTAGAAATCTATGTACGAGTAAACTTGATGCATTAATTGGCATTCCCAAGATTTCGAGAAGGTTGAGGTATTAGTCAAGATATCCACGCTCCATTTAACTAATAAGTTACGCATGTTTGATAAATAATTCACATAATTTCATTTGCTATTTCATACTGTATAATTAATATTTCCAATTAGTTTTTAGTTCGAGAAGTTTTCTGTTTTGTTATACTCAAAAATAAATTGTGTTTTTTCATTAAACATCTTACGAGGTATCCTGATGCTAAAGGCTTCTGATGTAGTTTAATCATATTCGAATGAAAGTTTTTAAAAATGCTGACAAATCCACAAAGAGAATGTTTTCACATCGGAGTTTTTCAAAATTAAAATAATCCGAAAATAAATTAATTACTAGTTTAGATGTTTAATGAAATTTGTTCACTATCAAAGATTTAATATTTGACTGAAACTTCTAGAAAGTGTTCTCAAAGTAGAAATAATTTTTTAAATATCTCCCTGCACTTTTCCAACAAGCATAAACTTGTCGCCTTCCGTAATAAAACTCGTAGCCACTGAGTTGCTCATGTCAGCACCGTCTGGGCTGCTTTACTTAGGCGACGCTTTAGATGGCATTCTGCCCTCGCCTTCGTAAGTGTAATCTGAAACCTGTGTACGTGGGGTATGCGGACGTGTGCAATCACTAGACTTCGTATAGTCGAGTGATGAAATCTTGAAATGTAAGTCGGTTTGTTGGCTCCTAAAATGATTTGGAAGAAATCAACGAAAATGGAACGTATTCCAACATATTGTTGGAAAGTATTAATTACTACATGAAAATATGACTCGATTTAAATGCTTCCTTTTGACGAACGATTTCAGAGTTTTAGCGAACGTGCGCAGTGTCACCGCTTGGTCACCGCTTCGGATCCAGAAGCCACATTGTGCATGTGAGCGTTCACTACAACCCTAGAATCATTCGCCAACATACGGGCGTGTAGTCGGTTATAAGTTGGCCTTAAGTCATACAATATGTGAATAATTAAATTTGTATTTTCATTTATTTTATTTATTGAATGTTAAAAAGCAGTTAAAAATTGTTTGACTCACAATGGGGAGAAGTACAAGTGAAGTTGAGTTATGACTATCGGTAGTAAAGAGCGTTTTTGGCAAGAATTGTTAAGAAAATTTTCTCTCCGGAGTATTGAAAACTATTTACAAAGGCAAATCAGCTATAGATTTTGGCGGTTATTTCTTGTTACTTTCTCGATACTGCTTTCGCAGAGGAAATTATGTAATGCTACGGGAAAACACTGCTAATTTTTGGCAGAAAAACTTATTGCCGGATCCTGGTATCAAAAAAGTGTATAAATCCAGTTGCTAAATATAGAAAAAAAATCCTGTAACTCGTGGTGTAGCCATAATACATGTCTTATGGGTTCTTGATACTGAAAAATCGATTGACGGCAAAACTTCGGTCAGTCTGGCTGTGAACAACGCCAGCGGCTTAACCGTTCAGCCGATTTTCTCCAAAATTGATATTCCCCAAACGATGAGGCTGATGTCGCGGCCCCTTGAATTTGAACCCGATATTTCAATTTCGGGGGATACTTTACATGGAGCCCTTGAGATATTTTCGAAATTTTCACAAAAAGGCACCAAATTTTTGTTTATTACATTTTGTGGTCGCATAGCGTGATAAGACGCTTAAAGAATTGTGCAAATCTTATGTTCGTTAAAACCCTGATTTTTCAAAAATTGCAAAAGCTAAAATTTTTTTCAGCGTCATCCTACAACTATAATATTTAAGATAGAGATCTTTCCTTAATAAAAAAAACTGTTAAAAAGGTCATTTACAATTTTTCGAAAATTTGTGTCGCCCATTTTGAATTTCCCGCGCTTCGTGAACGTAACGTTTCCTGAATCGACGAAAAATTAAAATTAGAAATTCTTTGGTATGGAACTTCACTCTCAAAGACAATTATCGTCAAGTATGAAACGTCTCATATTCATCATACTACTTTCACCGATTCTGCTAAGTATCTTGAACGCAGGAGTATGATTTAGACATGCAAGGTCTCCTGTATTTCATTTCCAAATTGAAGAAATGGAAACTTCAATGACGTCAATATACTACAATGAAGACAATGAGAATTTTGCTTAAAAGTGTCCATACAATGGGAACTTAAGTTCTTCTACTAGCGAAATGCATACGTTCGGAGCTCAGAAGTTTATTTTAATATTCGACTAGTCTTCAGTTTTGTAGGTATTTGACACCTTCTCTGACATATCTAGTTCTTGTTCAGCAAATTTAGAAATATTCAGCGATTTTCATTAAATAATAAATCATTTTATTTTCAAAAACCTTCCAAAATATAGACGCTTTAATATTTCGTCTCCAGTTGCGAGCTACCACCAGTGGCGTCTCCTGGCTGGTAGATGTGGGGATGTGATCATGATATTACAGATTGAACGCATAATTCCAAATATTTAAAGTCTGCGTCATTCTACTTTACTCTGAAGTATTTTAGAAGTGTATGTTGCAAGTTAGACACATTCTGAATCTTCCTTGAAAATAATAATTTTCTCATTCCATGCACTAACTTACAGCTAAATTTTTCTAGGGTGGCCGCTGAGATTCGCGAGTAGAGGGGGAAGCTGAAAGTGATGGAGAGAGAGCCAGAAGGCGGCGCTCGCTCGCACCTGGTTCGTCTGTCAAAACCAAAAACATTAGCCTACCTTTGCTATAGCACAAGCTAGCGAACAGCCTTCGAAATCAATTTGCTGTAGTGTCTTTGCTCGGTTAATGGAGAACACCGAATTCGCCAGATGGCCTGGCTCTGTTATCATCCATATGTTTTCCACTGTCACTGAAACCCGTTTCCTCACAAACATAAGTAGTATCATTTTCACCGTCTTTAATATCGCGTCGTTTCCTGTAAAAATAACGATTTCTTGATATGGTGCATTAAATCATCGTGGGGTGAAGCACACTCTCATTGAAACTGTCGAGAGCAGATTCCACGTCCTTTCTCTTTTCTTAATTAGGAGTAGAAAATGAACACGATTCTTCTTATTAAATACAATTAATTTCCTTATTAATTCTGCAAATATATCTTTTCGAAACGCCCGAACCAGGAATTACTGCCTTAAGAACTGTTTTGATATTTTCAATGCCTTCTTTTGCGTCTCTTCATAAATTGATATACTTTTGCAACGACTTCACGCGTCTGACTGTGAAGGATGTCTATATGAAAGTTGCTTTGAACAGGACGCATTGCAATGATCACAACAAAATAATAATCACTAGTACAGAACTTCATACAAATAGCTGTACTCTGTTAGAGAAATGCAACTGAAAACTGCACCTTGCAGAGAGGAATAGTCAGGGTCAATGTTTACTGAACTGAAGTAGGGCTGTCAACACGTCCTGGGAAGGGACGCACTCCCCCCTAAAGCGATAGTTTTAAGGAATGGAATCTTCCAGCAGCTCTGAGGTCTGATCTTGAGCGGCCATGCTAAAATAATTTCACTGTACATAAACAAAACAATAAAACTAAAAAAATACCACAAAAAAGTACATACCTAATTTTTGAACTCGACATCTATTCGCGTTGTCTTGGTTGTCCATCACTATCTACCTTAAGTTTTTCGTAATAGGAGAAAGAACTGCACGGAATTTCACGAATCCTGTCTATGACACAATGAAACGTTTCACTATTGTTCCCTGCCACAAATAACTCACCCACTACCACAAATGATGAGCTCGCCATGTCGCACACGCACACACACACACGCAAGTTTTATTCTTTCGCGTTACAATTTCGAATTCACGATTCTCTTTAACATATCACCAAATAGGCAAAGTAGTCTATTTAACGCACATTCAGTAGTAAACAGCATTTACGGTAGAATGCAGGACTCATATGACGAACGAAATAACATCGCGCGCACCGTTTCGAGTTCACGGATTGTCTGTCATACCATTTCCTTACATGATGATATTGTTTTTCAGGCCTGCTAACACACATCGAGTTACCCAGTTGTACTGAATCAGGTTGAAATATGCTTAAGCATAGTTGGCAGACTTGCTTGACTTGTGAAGAAAGACAGTCGTGCCGTCAGCCCCCGGCTCCCCGCTTCCGGGTCACAATAGTGGCACGTGACTTCTGGGATTCCCAGGCGTGCTGCCGAATTATTAGAGAGAGAAGGGTATCAGAGGAGGGGGTATGGAAGGTTATTGGGAGGGGATACACGAACGCCAATGACAAGCCTTTGATGTGAGAAGCTATGTCACATCACCGGCAGCTGAAACCACGCAGCTTGCACACAGCGCATGCACAGCGCATGGCCGTGAGTTCAATGACCTCGCCAACGAAGTGAGGTCGTTCAAGGGATGTTTCTCGGTCTGTCACATCCAGCGAGGGGACTAACGCCTATTGGAGGACCGCGCACATAAATGGCGGGAGGGAATAGAGGGCTGATTTTAAGGACAGGGTTCGGCTCACTAAAACAACGGCGCACGGTTCACTTGCGCATGGTTCACTCGCGCGGACCACGAGAACGAATCACTCAGGGAGCACTGCTTGCATTGTGCATTGTGCGGTGTGGTGCGAATGTGTAATGGAGAATTACAATGGTTAAATGCATAAAATGCGTTGCATGCATAATGTTAAATGCATAAAATGCGTTGGTAATTATGCGTTGGACAGACTCAAGGATGTTTTATGTTAACGCGAGGGCCGAAGGCCCGAGCCTCGTCCTCAACTTGGACACGGGTAGCGAAGCGTCACGATTCCACACGAAAGTGCGTTGGCCACGTGGCCGTGTGCACACTGTGGCGGCGCCGCGAGTGACTCGTTCGGAACCGAATCGTGCGCGTCAATAGGAGCCGAACCCTGTTCTTAAAATCTACCGAATAGAGAAATAGAGGGAGATACTTAACAGAAGAAAATAAAATACTTTACTGAGAATATTTTTAAGTGATGGAAAACTAGGGGATGTAACACATCACTCGCATACATTGAGCTTACGCCACTGGCTACCACATCTAGACAATTTCAGGCAGGAAAGGAAACTCTCCATTCTTCCGAAATCTGCTTAACGTTGTCGTTGCTTTCTGTGTTCCATACCCTGCAATCCACATGTTTTGATGGTTTCAACATTACTAAAAAGCATCACTACATCATTTTCTCTATGGAAAAAGTTTTCTCGGAAAAAAATTATTTCCTTATTATCTTTTCCTCCAATGAAGGGCACAGCCTGATGAGAAGATTTACAAAGGGAAGTAGAACAGAGTCCAAGAGTAGAAAAATCAGGGATAATAATACGGATAATAAAAGAAAACAATAAATTGTAATAGAAATCTTTGTAGTTTGGGAATTTCTTATTTCTCAATGTCTCTAACATTTTATATCTTTATTTACGGAGTGTAGAGAAAATTATGTGCAATCCTGCAATAACTCCATATCGGAATTTTGACCGAAACACGCGTTTTGAGGTTCCCTGATATTGAAAAAATGTTTATATGCTACTGCCCAAACTACATTTTTTTGACATTTTATTAATTTGTCGGTTTCCTAATAGTAGAAAAAATATTGTTTTAAGAATATTTAAAAAAGTTAAACGTTGTTCTAAATAGTAATTTTCGTTGATAAATTTGGAGCCATTTTCAAGAAAATGGCGTTTAAGCGCTACTGTAAATGCGAAATTTATGCAGTTATTTTTGCAGCTATTTTTCACAGAAAAGTTTTGAGTTTTCGAAAAACTTCATTTGAAGTCATTTGAAACACTTACACTCACAAATTCAATAGTGTTTACAAATTGTTGGAAATGTGCATTTTAACGGTATGAGAGAACTTTCAAAAAATTACATTTGTGTAATTTTTGAAAAAATACCCCAAAATAAAACTTTACACCGTTTTAAAGAGTCCAATTAGCACTATCTATTCGAAAAGTTTGAACAAAAAATTTGAAGCTATTTTTCGGAAAATGGTGTTTGAGCGTTTCTGAAAATGCGGAATTTTGAGCTAGTTTTCACAGAAAACTATTCAATATTGGAGAAATTTTACTTTAAATTATTTCAAGCTCATGCATATATTAAATAATAATGTGAACAAATCGCCGATAATTTAAATATTAACGACGTGAGAAATGAGTCAAAGAATATATTTTTGTATTTTTTGAAAAAATAAAAAAGAGCAATATGGCATTAATGTCATTTCATAGAGCACATTTAGCACTATCTCTACCAAAGGTTTAAAGGAAAAATTTGGAGCCGTTTTTGAGAAAATCTGGTTATTGTAATTTTTTAAAATTTTAAATATTGCGTGCAACATTGCGTAAAAACTACTAAAATTTTCAAAAAAATGTACACGACCTTAATGGTAGAACTTACTTTGGACAACAAATTTTATTTGAAGGAAAAGTCTCTATCTTTAATTTTGGTCTAGGAAAACGCCGAAACTATTTCTAACTTTTGCAATTTGCGAAAATTCAGGGTTAACCGTGAAAATGGGACCTATGCCACCTTAATTAGTGTATTTTACTCTATTTTTACAAGAAACTGTAAAAAATTGGAACCGTTTTTGAGAAAATTTTGAAAGTGACCGGGGGGCTTCATGTAAAGTACCCCAATTTTGAAGAAAGTTTTTCAAAATCGCGGCGCATTGAGTGGACGCAGGAGTTGTTCACAGACGGACGGACAGACGTTTTGAAAAAAGAAAACTTTTGCGGTGTCAGGCGACCCCAAAACGTGTATTTCCGTTAAAATCTCGAAATTGATTTTCCGCAGCATTACATAATTTTCCCTATATTACTCCGTATATACGTACGTATACGGGAAAGTACAAAGTGGATAAATCCAGTTGCTAAATTCAGAAAAAAATCCCACATAATAACAAATGTAGCCAGAATCCCTGTTTTGTAACTTCTTGATACCGAAAAAAACAATTTAAAGCAAAACGTCCGTCCGATGTATGTGGACATTATTGCCTAAACTATGGGTCCGAGTTTTTCCAAATTGCAGAAACCCCTGTGATATACCAAATGCGGGAGGGCATTCGAAATTAAATAATTTAAGACTTAATGATAATTTAAATTAGAATTAGGCACCATAGTAACAGGTTGCTAGGGAGGACGCCGATGTTTAACATGTTACGATATTTCGTAAACGGGCACCTTAGTAACAAGAGGTAAACAATTTCATGAGCCCGTGGATGTAAGGTAGAATCAGTCGAAAGATGCGTGTGTAAGAGTGGAAATTTCGCCCAAGAGTGCACCTTCGTTAGAGGAGTGAATACCTAATAAGAATCCGTTGGTAGGGAATGTAAAACAGAATTTTGGACGACAATGAACACGAGTTTTCCTGGATTGAAGAACGAAACAATTAGTTAGTTGCAGCTCAGATCTCATAACGAGAGGGTCATTTGTGAATTAGGGGGTGCGTGTCCGAGTTCAGACTTGGTTTATTGTTTGTGATCGAAAGTAGAGACTTTAATTTTTTCTTCCGCGAGTGAAAGTGAAACATTGAAACATTTTGGTGAAGCCGTGCATTGACGTGGAATATTTTCTTACTGATAGGGAGGAATTTTGAAGAATTGCCAACTTTAATTAGTTTTCACCAGTGACGAAGGTGAAGCACCAAGCTAAATGAACTTGCAGTTATTTTGCCGAACAAGTGCTGGTGGGTGATATGGGAGGCTGGTACATTATGTGAATGGGAGTGACTTCGTGGCGTACCGGAAGATACAAGATAGAAGGCATCAAGACTGGTCGAAGGTGATAGTGTGGAGATACGCGGCGTCCGAGCGAAGCATCCAACGATACAACGGGAAGAGAGCTCAGGTTAACGTTCGTACGAACAATTATTTTATTTCTCATGGTCATGACCAAAGCTAATAATTTTTAAAGGATGTTGTTTCGATTTAAATGAAATCTTTAATAACAATAAATTCACACTGTTCTAGTGCTAAAGAAAGTACAAAAACCAAACTTGGTTATTATTGTGCAATCTGGCACATCATTAAAAAAAAAACACTTTCAGGTTTTGTCGTTTTCCGTATGGAAGCGAGTCTACAGCGCGCAGATTGTGGTCGAACGATGAGGTAAGCCGAATTGTGCCCCTTGCATATTCGAATCCGGCACATCATTAATAATTAATTATAGATAAAAATTGTTTCACCCCTGTATATATGGCCTGTATTAAAGCTCTTAAGATTTTAAAAAAACATGCATTAATTTTTGGGGGTACTTTACATGAAGCCCCCCGGATATTTTCAAACTTTTCTCAAAAACGCCTCCAATAGTTTTCTTAAAAATTCTTGTAAGAATAGAGTAAAATACACATAAAAAGATGGCATTCGTCCCATTTTCATAGTTTACTCTGAATTTTCGAAAATTGCAGAAGTTTGAATTTTTCGGCGTCTATCTACAAAATTGCAGATAGAGATTTTTCCTTCAAAGGAAATTTTTTCTCTTTCAATAAGTTCATGTACATTTTTTTGAAAATTTTAGTAGTTTTCCCCCAATATTGTGTGTACTACGTGCAATTTTAAAAAAATACAAAAGCAAGATTTTCTCAAAAACTTCTCCAAGTTTTTTCTTTAAACTTTTGGTAATGGTAATGCCTAATGTACTCTATGAGATGACATTAACGCGAAATTGCTCTAGTATTTTTTTCAAAAATTACAAAAATATTTTTTTGTTTTGTCTCTCACTTCGTTAATATTTACACTAGCGGCGATTTGTTCACATTATTACATTTACGAGAACACGTGCTTTAAATAATGTCAGCTAAAATTTCTCGAAAACTCAACCATTTTCTATGAAAACTAGCTCAAAATTCCGCATTTTCAGAAACGCTCAAACGCCATTTTTGATAAAGTGGCGTTTGAGTTTCGTTTCTCAAAAATGGCTCCAAATTTTACCTTCAAACTTTTCGAACGGATAGTGCTAATTCAAACGGATAGTGCTAATTAATTTCAAATGGATAGTGCACTCTTCAATGTGATGTAATGTGACATTTCAGGATATTCAATGTGACATTTTGGGATTTTTTAAAATTTTTTTCAACAATTGCACAAATGTAAGTTTTTTGAAAGACCTCTCATTCCGTTAATATGCACAATTCCAGCAATTTGTAAACACTATTGTATTTTTGAGTTAAAATATTTCAAATAACTTTAAATTAGGTTTTTCAGAAACTCAAAAATTTTCTGTGAAAAAGAGCTTCAAATTTCGCATTTACAGTAGCGCTCAAACGCCATTTTCTTAAAAACGGCTCAACATTTTTCAAATAAAATTGCCATTTAGGACGAGATTTTTGTATTCTCTAATATTCGTAAAATAATACTTCTTTCCTACTATTTGGAAACCAAAAAGTTAATAAAATGTCAGAAAAACTTACTTGGGCGGCGATAGATGGCAACTGACAAAAGTACGTGGCATGTCCAAATAGCGAGCCGAGACCAAAGGAAATAGAAAATTAATACGGGAAAGTCTGTGCCATTCTGTAGCACCACTAGTTTAAACACGGCAAAAGTGCAATTTTTGGGGAATTCATCCTACAACTACATCATTGAAGAAGGACAATTTTCTCTTTAATGAAATCTGTTCCATAAAGACGAATCTTTAAAAAGTTTATGTTCAATTTTTCGAAAATATGAATTTTTTGTGCAATTTGGCGCGAAATAAAGGCAATTAAAAAAACATTTTTTTCTCAAATAACGGCTCCAATGTTTCTTTAATTCTTCCTCCCCCGTGGATAGAAGAAGGGATGCTTAAAAGAATAACGTGGTTCTAATTTTCGTTGAACACTCTGAATTTTCGAAAATGGCAAATTTAGAAAGCATGTGAGAATGTATGTGCTGTTGTAGCGTCACTAGTTTTAATTTGAAACGATTTTTTTTTCTAGCCCGGAATACTTACATAAACCCCATACACATTTTGACAGTTTTCTCAAAAATACTTTTTTAAAAGTCTAATTCTAATAGAGCACTGTTCTACCATAGCGCAAAGCACTGAATTAAATGCCGTTTTCTAAAATACATTTGAATTTTCAAGAATTTCAAATGTATTTTCTAATTTCTCGCGTCTTTCATATTACATTATAGGTATATTTCATGATTTAATGCATTTGTGATCCTGAAAGTTTTAATTAAGTATTATGAAGTTCCTCGAAATGTCAAAAGTTGTGGAGAAATTAGCGTACCAGAAATCCCGTGTATTCAAAAAATCTGAATAATTTTCTCGAAAACTGCTTCAAATGATTCCTCAAAAATGTTTATATGAAAATTTGTTTTGCTTTATTACGATATTCCGATAATTGTAATTAATTAGGGGCCAAAAAATGCAAAAAACTTGAGAAAAAAAAAACGATTTTTATCATATAAATTGTCAATATTACAATAACGAAAAGTAAACTTCCAATAAAAGTACACTACAAACAATGTTTTATGCATTATTTGTGAATTTCAATATAAACAGTAATTCTCCCTTCAATTTTGCTCAAATCACCTTAATAATTTTTACTATTATAAGGTCAATAAAACTAATCTGTAATGAATTTCCGGTATTTTAACATGAAATCGAACAAGTTTATGTTCCAGTATTATTTGCCAATTCCGAGAGGTTTATCATTTTTTAGTGAGTTTCGCATAAATAGACCGTTTATATTCCGGGCGCCTACTTATGTAGATGTAAATAGACGTTGCTGCATTTGTTCAGACTTACACAGCTGAATTACCGCAATAAGAATTGGGGGTACCTCTGGTATGATAAGACAGTAACTGAAATTAATACAAAGAAGGGAAATTGTCTAATAATATTCCGTCAAAAACCACTCCAAAGATCTTGTGTTAACATTGTATTGATATTCTTTCTCGTATTAAACATTGTATAGAAGGTGCACATGCTAATTTTAAAGACAACCCTAAATATATAAATTGTACGTTAGTTATTCTGAAATTGTATAATGGGAAAGTGTCGAAAGAATTAGGAATCATACACCACAAGAGATTTTGAATCTACCAATGAATTAGCGAACAGCGTAACAAATTTCCCAAGAAGTAACTTATGAATATTTATGGGACAAGCTCAGAATCTCTCTTGGTATATATACCAATAAATATGAAGTGATTTTTAAATTCTTAAACATTGTTTCTGATCCTAACGATTATTACTATAGAGAGTTATTGTTTTTTTATTTCACATCTGCACAAATTAAATCTGTTCTTGACGAACATTTAGTAAATGGTTTGAATTCACACAAATAACATTATTACGCAGACTTACTGGTTAGATTTTGAGTGGTTTTGTTTAATTAGTGATTAAAGTAGCGGTGTGGCAGTTCTAATATGTGTTGACGTTTCAATCTATACGTGTGCTTACTATTGTCCAGTAGATTAACTGATAGGTGGTTTGTATCAGTTTCTTCAAATACTCCTGGCTTCCTTTCGTAATGACGTCCGCAATAGTTGAGATCTTTAGGTTCTTATAAAGTGATTTGTTACTGACGAACCACGGTACTCCGGATAACTTTCTTGCTTGGAATAATGTTCTTGCTTTGAATCTTCTGAGAATCTCAATGTTCGATTCACTGGCATAAACCTATAATTCTATACCGTACGTCCATGTGGGTTTTATAACAGATTTGTATAAAAGCACTTTGTTGAAGAGAGACAGCTGCGACCTTCTGTTGAGGAGCCATGACAATTTTCGTTCTTTTAATTGCGCTTCTTTCCGTTAAGTATTAATGTGATTTTTCCTTGTCAAGTGGTTGTCCAACAGCAATCCAAGATATTTGATAGTTGTAGCCTCAGAGTTCGGACACTGCTTTCTCTTTAATGAAAATCTTTCTTTTTATGTTGAGAGTAATAAATAATTTCAGTATTATAGTGAAACACAGAACACGGGAAAGATTACAATAAAGTTAGTCATTGTTTCAAGAATCAGAATTAGTCACAAAATAAATACGAGGAATAGTTGGTTATTGTTCGTTTCGTACCTTAGCAACGGTTGGGAATTCCGGTGACATAAATCTAGGTAGATGTAAGAATAACATTAAGATTATTGCACGAATAGTTTAAAATATTATTTCTGTGAGAGTGACAGGTAATAGATAATGCATTTTAAACAATATAAATTGTCTTTAGGATTTGGAGAATTATTTCTGTATATACTTATGAGCAATTTTTAACAACACTTGACTTTCTTTTTCAGACATTGAATTTAATGTGGTGTATAGGTCGGAAAATTTTGTTTCCAAGTCGCGAAACAACTCAGCATTTAAATTTCCCGCGTTTGTCGTTGCGGATATCACAAGGGGCTCATGGTCTTCGTGGCCTGCGTTTGGCCTTGATTCGAAGCCTTCAAGGTAAAGAAAAACTGAGCAAAATAGAATTGTTGAGGTTACTCCGGCACTTTTGAGACAACAACATTGCTGACGTAGAACATGAGATAAATGACAGATGTGTGACCTTTCGGGTTAAGCGTTAGCTCTTAACGGGTTTTCAATTTTAATTCGAATTCGTGGGTGTTGGAGAGGAGCGTTTTGTTGTGTCATTTTTGCTGTGTGTTATCAATTTGTAGTTACGACAAGTGTTTGTGGATGACGTTGTCGTGAGTATGTTTAGGGCTCTTTTTCGTGCTTTACCTGGTAAAGTTTCTAATGGATTGACTGCTACCTATTTTACTGGTAAGATTTTATACCTATGTTGTAATGTGAATATTATTATTTTATTTTATGAAGGAAGGGCCATGTGCGTCAACTAGAGATTGTCTCTACTGTTAAATAATTTTATTTTCAGATTGCTTGGTTATGGAGCAATTAAATATTGTTTTAGATATTAAACAAGTTGTATGTCTTTTATATTGCCTGCAAAGGCAAGCAATGTTGGACAAACAATACGAAATAAAATTATTTAATAGCCGAGAGAGTCTTTTAGTATTTCACAAGGCATTCCTTCACAAAATAAAATAATTCATATCACTGGATCCATCAGCAAAACTCTTCAAATAATGTGAATATTATGTTAGTGCATTTCAGCAATTAACTTTGAATGATAACAATGTTCTTCACTCTTTACTGTTTATTGGAAATACTTACCTCCAAATACCTGAGAGTATCTTTTGAATTTAAAAGAACTTATGTACTTATAAAGGATACATGACCATGAGATCCCTTCCTATTCTTTTTGATTTTTCCGCATTTTTACAAACTGAAATGTTATTCATCTACACTGTACAAAATGTTGAAATAATAATAAAATAATAGCAATTGCATTTCTTTTTATGATTATCATAAATATGAAATTATTACCATATTAATGATGTGGTTATAGTTTCAGCTTGGGCCACTGTTGGATTTCGAGGTGCTCATAGTGTTTCACAATCGGATACATATCCAAAAATGAAGGTCCATGTTTTACCAGCCCTGTCTGATAATTATATGTATTTGGTAAGTTTTATTTTATGGTTCACTAACATGATAGAACTGATTGTTCATTATAATTGTGTTTTCCTGAGTATGTGCCTTGGGCATATCTGGATTTATTATCTGACATAGAGATAGAAGTGAAATTGGAATCAATAATATTAATAAATACAATTTACTGATTGTTGTAAATATATGAAATAATAAAAATAATTATATTAATAACAAAAATATTCATTATAGTGTTAATAAAATGTGTAATGTATTAATATTAAAAGGAGGCAAAATTTGGTATTTAGTAATAGTATAATTATATTATATACTTTTATTTATAATCATATCACATCATATAATCATAATCAATTTTTCGTTGAAATGTGTTTAAAGAGAAATGAAACGAGAATTAAATTTTCAGCAAAATGTTTTTAATAAAAATTTATGAAATGACAAAAGTGGTAAAAGGTGTGTGTTAATTCTTGGATTTTTGAGAAATGAATACGTAACATGTTTTATGTTACAAATTACTAGTCTCAAAATAAATAGAGATCATTTTTGGACTGTAGTAAGATATTTTTCATTCATATCTTTTAATGTGTTTTAATATTAATAGGACTCAAAACATTCTTTATACTTCCATAAAGTAGATTGTATATATTGGTATACTTGATGCATCAACACTGCATTATTTAGGCAGCTAATTAGGCAATTTATTCTGATTTCATGAAATTCATCCAAACAGGTTAGTGCCTCATAGTATATTTAACATAAAGTCAACTTAATTTTTTATGAATGGATAAAATTGCATTTTTATATGTTTAATGACATAAATTATGGCAATATTGGAGGTATTTCCTGGCTTTTAGTAGTTGCACAGTACTTGAAAAACGTCTTAATATATTTTTATTCTTTCTATTCATTACTAATGTGTTCATGAAAATAATATATTTTCAAACAATTTTGTGGCAGTAAGTTTATGATGGTGATGATTGGGGGATGGACTTTGATGACTTAAAACATCGCCAGAAAATTATTAATAAAATGCTCTTAAAATGTTTTTTAAAAGCCCTAAAAACAAAGAAAAATAATGTTAAAAAAGGTGATCAAAACCAGTTCTGAAGTACAAATGAAACTGTTGGATATGTTACAGATGTAATCACTACTTCTTTGATTCATTCACTGAACTCGGTTAGCAAACTTTTGGTTTGGATTGTCATCGCAAAATCGAAGCGTCAATGGTGCTGATAGGTGTTACAGGAACCTTAGATTACATACAATGGCAGACATTACATTTTCTGATCAAAGAAATTGAATAGGCTCACCATTCTCAGGAATTCATTGGAGAACATTTGTTGCATCTCTTAAATATTATTTGAAGTAAATAGCTTTAAGATGATATTAAAATTGATGAAATCAGTGAAAAAAAAAAAACTTTTAAAATGACGGGAAAGGTTAAAAAATGACATATTAGTCAAAATTGAAGAAAATTACACAAAAGAGGTCTATAAAAATGGTTAATTTCCTTTTGTCATAACATAAAATTAAGGTCTTTACTAAAAGGCATTGTTCTAAAGTGAAAAGAAAAAAATGACAGTTCATTAAAATCCACCCTCTAGTGATGATTGATTTTGTGATGATGACTTCATGAATTTTAAAAATTATCAAATATCTATGAATTCCTATCATTAAACGTTAAGGTAATTTACATGATTTTGTGTTCAACATACTAATATTATAATTGATTAGTTGTTTTTTTAAATTTATTTTGAAGTCTAGTTGTGTACATTTAGTTTTTACAGTTGTATTGTGGACATGTTATCTTATTGCTGTGATTTTAACAAATTGAAATCAATTTCAAGCTATCTTTCTTGGTGACAGTAAATTTTTGATAGGTATGTTTTAGGATTTAGAAACATCTGTTCATTGTTCCTTTTCAGTTTTTTAAACATATTTACAGAAACAAAATTATTGAAAACATTGCATAAAATTTGACCAGATAAAAATGTACTGCGTGGGTTGTACACTATTTGTATGAGCATTACTATTGCTAAGGAATTTAACCATTATTTGATGTTGAAAATTAATTGAACTAATCAGAAGAATTGTTACTGCTAAAAGTAATACATACAGCATTTATATTTTGTAACATACATTATTAATGAAATATTATTACTAGGGTTGGGGAGAATTTAAATCCTTGAATTTAAAATAAATTTAAATACATTTTGTATTTATGAGATTTTTGGAGAAGTATTTTGGAGACATACTTAAATACATGAAATATTTGTATTCAAAAAAAGAAATACTAAGTACTGTAATAAAAATAAAATGAATGGATCTTATTTTTGCTTTCATTCTTAAGTACACTTGGAACAATCAACCCAGATATGCCTGACTTTTTTTGGTTTACTTTCGTTAATTTTTTGGTCTAACTGCATTAAGAATACATGTGTAATTTAGTTACGTATTGTCCAGTCAATTACTAATTTATTTTAATTGACTATTACAATATATTGTTGCAATAAAAAAATATAATGCAATTGTATTTACGGTATTTTGAATATTTCAAGTACTTTAAATACATTTGTATTTAGCAAAGCAAAACCTCTAATGTAATTTGAGTAAGTTTTGATACACATATTTACAAAGTATTTAAATAATAAATTTAAAGTATTTTGCCCAACCCTGATTATTACTGGGAAATTTTGAATCCCAGGTACAGTGCAAGATAAATGTGCAAGGTAAAATGGATATCTAAATTGCAAAATTACAATCTTGATACATATTAGGAATCTTACCTCACACTGGTAATTTTGTCTGTCCACTGATTGGAAATACTTCCATTGAATCCTGTAAGTCCTATTGAAGAGATGTTTATTCTTCACAAAAATGGTTGATCCATTACACTTTGATATCCACTTTACATCAATGTCTTCAGAATTTGATCAGGTTAAAAATTAAGAACTGCAAAAATCTATTCTCCAGCACTTTCAGGAACAGAGCTATATCTAACACACTAGAGTAGCCAACCTATACCCTAAAGATGTTGCCAACTAGACTGAAATTTAGACTGTTTGCACATCATGAGGTTTCATTGTGTTCATGTCATAAAATCCTTAGATTGTTGATGAAGCAACAAAAGAGGCTGCCATTGTGGACCCTGTAGAGCCAGACAAGGTCGTTCGTGCTGTCAGCCAAGAGGGAGTCAAGCTGACTAGTGTGCTCACAACCCATCATCACTGGTAGGCTATTGGCGAAGCAAGCGAATATTCTCATTTATAAAATGTTAAGAAAAAGTATTAAGATATGAAAAGTATTTCTTTAAAGGGTAATATATATATCCCGTTATAGTCTTATGTGCAAAATTAATTAGTTATATTACTATTATTTGATGATTATTTATGTATTTTAAGGCAATCTTAAAAGACCTGGTTTCCAAAAACGTGTATTAAATGTTTTTGTTGTCAGGGATCATGCTGGTGGAAACGCTAATTTGGTAAAGCAAGTTCCTGGTCTGACCGTGTATGGTGGTGATGATCGAATCGCTGCTTTAACGAACAAAGTTAGCCATGGTGACAAGTTCAGTATTGGTCAGCTGAATGTACAGTGTCTCTACACTCCTTGCCACACCACAGGCCACATTTGTTATTTTGTCGAATCACCTGGGAATACTCCTGCAGTTTTCACTGGTAAAATTGAATCACTTTGTAAGACTACTTCACCTGTTTGATATATTTGGTCATGAACAAACGAAAACCATGCTTTGTGTGCAGGAGACACATTGTTTATTGGTGGTTGTGGACGATTTTTTGAGGGCACACCAGATCAAATGCACAAAGCACTGATTGACACACTAGGCAGTCTCCCACCAGAAACAGTATGTTGGTTTTTTCACATTAATGATATATTCACTGTAGAAAAATAAATATCAAAGAATTCCTTTTTTTTTTTTTTTTTTTTTTTGGAATTGTGTTGTTGAACGTGCTTTATGATATAATTAATTGGCCAATATCTTGCAATTTCAGAAAGTGTATTGTGGTCATGAATATACTGTTGCAAATTTGAAATTTGCTCAGCATGTTGAACCTGACAATCAGCACATTCAAAGCAAAATAACCTGGTCACAACAGAAAAGGTCAAAGCAAGAGCCTACTGTCCCCTCTACCATTGGTAAATATTATTGTACATTAATGCATTGTTGGAAGCCTAATATTTTCTCATGGGGCATGTGGTATTTTAGTATTTGTTTTGGTTGAAATTCATTCTTTTGGAAGTGACCCCCAGATGTAGGATAAAGAAATGGTGCATTTAATTTTATATGGTTCACAAAACCTGTTGGTTGAAGGATAATGTAAGGAAATGCTGTAAATGTATGAAGTAATTCCTCTAAATGCACTTTGAATTTGTCAGAATGATTTCACCTCCATATATATATAGATTATTACCCAGAAATATTTAGTTAAACTGAAAGAAATAATTGACTGTTGCAGGAACAGGTATTTATAAGTAATCCTATTTTGAAGCCGTACCTTTTTGAAAGCATTTTATCGCACTGGCACAGCAATGACTTAAAGAATTTGTATTTCTATCATTTTTATTTGTGTGGTAATAAAGAAAATGTGTTTTTTTTAGGGGGGGGGGCTGAAATGTTTTGATCAGGCTGTGTTCAGGGAAAGGATTAAGGATATCCTAGAATTTTCTTAGAGCAGTTTCTTTACTGCTTAAGCATTCTGAATTACAAATTTATATGCTAATAATTCTGAAAATGTGTTAGTAGAACAACATGCTTTTTTTCTTTGTCTTATTTTCCATCAACTGAAATTGTGTAATTTACTTGTAAATGATACTTTCTTTGCAGGTGAGGAAAAGCTCTTCAATCCATTCATGCGCGTTATTGAGCCTTCAATTTTGAAACATGCCAATACTCATGACTCCATTAAGGCAATGGAGTTTGTCAGACGAGAAAAAGATTCCTTCAAGGCCTGAAAGAATTAGAACTTGCAGCTACTGAAATAACATTTAACAATGAAAATAATTAGATGGAATGGGATGTAAACATTTTCTTTGTATATTGATTTTTATTGTGCATAAACAAATTACATATTAAAATCATAATTTGTAACATATATATATTAACATTCTTCTGCCGTATATTTTCCACGATTTGCATAAACTTGCATTTCTGCTGCATATTTTTCCTTTGACTTTTCATACATTTCATAATAGACCTGAAAGAATAGAGTAAGAACATAAGATTATAGAACTACAAACAATAAGTTGTTTTTTATAACTATTAATTGACGACAGACATCGAGACAGCTAATTACTAACACTCATGTGTAATTTAAGGTACTGCCACACATTTCTAAAGAATTAAAAAATCTGGAGGGCAAGAACCAAGTACAAGTTGCTTTATCAACATTATTGTTCCATAATACGAGCAATTGCAAACAGAAACACTGCAACACAACATGAAGCAATTTCATGCATCTGGCTAAACATTCCTAAAAGAAAAGATATTGTATAATAATGTTAAAAAATGTCTATGTATGTGATTTAGACAAAAATTTCTATTCAAATAATTCAAAATTGGTTGTTTTCATCTTTTTAAAAACTCATTTTGAAATAAATAAGCAGGGTGACGAATGATTGGTTTGCAAAGGAAAATAAAATTCTTTGAACAGAACTGAGTTGCATGTGGTTGTAATTCCTGTACGTGCAGCAACCCCAGGTGTTCATGCCATACTGTGAGGTGTTGCTAACATACACAACCTAATTCACGTGCAGCGTAATGAACTTACCAAAAATTCAAAAATCGTCCTTGCGGCAGATAGGAAAAATCAGAACTCAGTACTTATCAGTTTTCCGTTTTTCTTTTCTCCCTGATTTGTGACCAGAATGTTTGCTCTTACGCCATACCTTTTTATCCTCTGGTGGGAGAGTGTTCCACTTGCTTGCCAACTGGCGAGTTAGTTCTTGCTTTGAGGGTTCAGCATCTCCAGATTTCTGTTCCATTCCTAACCTTTCCATAACTATTGGTCTTTGTTCCTGACAGAACTGAAAGAAAGGATTTGCAGGTCTTTTGGGAGCATTGGGATCTCGTTCTGGCTTCTCGCTGTGTTTAGTGTATTTTCTCTTCGTTCCTGATCCTGTAGCAGTGTTTTTTCTTCCAACTTTCTCACCTGCTGAGGCCTAACAGCAATGTCAAATTTTAGTTTTGACCCTAATTACCCAATCCAGTAATGTAAGTTTAGGTATAATGCTGTACCTTGTGAGATGTTCTGTCATTTCCTTTAGTGTAATGCTTCTCTGCCTTTGGTGTAACATGTGGGGTAGTTACAGGCATGGGTTCATCTAGAGTTAATGGTAGTTGCATATTCTGCCAGTTGTCACCATGCTGGTCTAGTCGTTCCATTAGGAACCTATCAAAATCTTTAGATAAGAATAACTGTTTTTTTATAAGGGGATTTCTTTAGTGAATCTAAAATAATTGGCTTGTTAGTTCCTAATGATGCCAGATAAAAGAGCAATTTCAATAGTCTCTGAGTACATTGTGTTGACAAGAGATGTTTTAGTAATTTTGCCAAACTAATGGGTAAAAAACAAACAAAAATGTTGAATATTCCCTACACATTTCTTTAATTGACAATTAAATATTACAAATGAAAAAATTATAGGGCCGTTTAAATTAATAATTTTTAGATTTTATTCCAAAGCTAAGATAAATATTAGCTACTGGTTCAGGATTAAAAATGGAAGTATTCAGGTCTTCAATTTAGGAACTTCTACAAATGTATTCACTATCTTGAAAAACGGTTTTAAATTATGGAAGGAATAACAGCAGTAGCACACATCTTTACATTCTAAAATTTTACATTAACACACTGCAAATTGGTGCTAAAAATGTATTCACATTACATTTAAATAGGGGTCATGTCAATAAAAAATTGCAGATGGATGTTATATGCATTCATCTGGCATCTTAAATAAGAGATGTTATAAGAAGACAAGACACAGAAGCACATTAGTGGGAAAAATAAAAAAAATAAAATTAAAGTCAACTGAAAAAACTTTTCATCTTTCATTACTAGTGACAGTACCGAAACATACGACTTTTCATGAAAGTGATGAAATTATAAAACATAATTTATAATCTGGTAAATATTACAATCGGCATCATGTGTGAACAAATGTCAGGTGAAATTGCAGTTTGAGAAGCTATCAATTAATTACATTTTTCAAGTCTCTTCACAATTTTTATTGATATTCTGACAGCAGTATTCCACCACCATTCCAAACTCTCAAAAATTGCATTAAGTACAGTCAAAAGGTAAATGGTTAGACACGATCTATGTGCCCACAACATTCAATAATCAATTCAAGTTATTTCAGTTAATATTGAGTTTCATTTTAAATTGAAAATTACATTTAATTACGTTAATATAATTTTGACTAAAGGAGGTGGTACATTAAAACAGATGAAAAGATATCAACATTGTAAAATTGCCTTTTAACAATTTCTTCCGAGAAAAAATAAAGTATAAAAATTGTAATTCTGGAGTCAAGATATCAATACATCAACAACCATTAGTACTGTGGTAATTAGAAAGGTATACTCCATATCATACATTAAAAAAAACGCCCATTCATTACATTAAAATTATAAGGTGAATATTTATAACGATTGTTTTCACACTTACTTTCTCTCTTTTCTACATCTTCTCAATATTTTCCTGACCTGTTGGATCCTGTGCACCAGCCGTTCGTTGTCCTAAGAAACGTGATTAGAATTTTAGCATTTCAGGACTGAACTAAAATACTTGCGAGATATTCCAAACTCACCAATTGCAACACTTCACATCTTTCCAGTAGCAACTTATACTTTTTGGAATAAGTGTCCCCTACTTCTTCATTATCAACTTCGTCATCAGAGTCATCTGACAAATTGCTTGCATTAGGTACTATCATTTTCTGCACAAATGAGTAATGCTAAAACCCCTGACAAAATATTTCTTCTTTAGTACTTTTGCTCAGCCGCTTCTTTTCCCTTTCGTGACAGGGAAGTTGCCATGCGCATTCGCGAGTCATTTGTTATTTAGTTCCCCGTGGTTCTTCGCTTTAACACTCAGCAGCACCGTTCTGTAGCACCAACGCCACCTAGGTTCACTAGATGGCGTCGGTGGTAGCACATCATTTGTTAACATGTAATCAATTGGGCCAACAGTACAGTAACGTGTTCAATATATGAAAATCATATTCGAACCGTGCCCGCCAATTGCAACACTTTAATATTAATTATAATACCTTCCGTTTTTAGGATATGTATACTACAGTGTCCTAGGAAGTATCAGAACTAGATGACGAAAACAGTCACTCGTTTTCTTAACAGAAGATAGCTTTCGAATTAGAAATAACTTCCCGTCAAAGAAAATTCGGATTGCGACGGTTTTCTCTTTTATGAAGGGATATGATTTTATTGATGAGCATCGTGCCGTTGAGCATGATACGCAATAGGAAATATAGGATATTAACTCACTGGGCTTCTTGTTAGCGGGTTAACTCTCATGTCCGAGTTATGCAATGAATTTGCCCACGCACCACTAACAAGCCCAACTCACCCAAAACGTTGGAACAGACTTCACATCCCATGGATCCTGTACTTGGCAAATTACGAACGGTCGAGAAAACGACAGCCATATATTTTTATTTTGTTTTCTATCTTGATAAATATTAATACTTGGCTGAATACAAATTTTATTGATATTTCAATTGCATAATTTTTAAACAACAAAGAACAGGAATATTAAGTTATGTGCTTAATGTAATGCGTTTCTACATATTAATAATTATTAATTCCACTTAAATGAATTGAATAAATGAATGCTTCACTTAAATGAATTGAACACAAAATTAAGTTCATTATGTTACGTGTTCAGAATTCTTTCAAATTCAGTCAGCCTTCATACTGCTCGTTGTATATATTTTGCGAATGTTCATTCCCGCCTAAGATATGGCATAATATTCTGGGGAAACACATCTTATAGCTCCCAGACTTTCAGATTACAAAAAAGAATTGTACGAATAATAAGCAAATCCCACCCACGTGATTCGTGTCTCTCTTTATTGATTTAGGAATTTTACCATTACCTTGTCTCCTGATTTACGAATCAGTGGTTTTTGTCAAAAATGACTTAAGGGCGAGAATATATTTTTAGCAAACGCTGATGTCTAGAAGTATAACACACGACTATTCATCAGGTGACAGTATCAACAGCTCACTACTAAAAATTCACATACAATTCATGTACATTATTCTACAACACTTTGCCAGATGACATTAAACGATTAAATTCGATAGAAAAGTTTAAGTCCCAAGTAAAATCTTTTCTGCTGCATTTTCTGCTGTTTCTACACAATTCGAGACTATACCGAGCATCAAAAGGAAAGTAACATTAATGTTAACAATGATAGTTAATGTTCGGCCGTGTTCCGAACTTGTCGGATGCAATGTGACCATGCCTCCGCTCTAGTGAGGGTTTGAAGTATTCGGCGTAAACGGCCGTGTTCGGCTCAACGCGAATTCGGCCTAATACGGGTCCACTCTGACATTAGCCTTAAGTACATTTTCTTGAAATTTTCTCAACTTTTTCGGCTTCCTAATGGCAGAACAAAAATATTTCTTTACGAAGTTTTTACAAAAATGTCATTTAAGCGTTTATAAGGATGAGGGGATATTGAAAGTACTTGAAATTTGCATTATGTAATTTATGGTCGGCCCCTTTGAGCGTTTCTGAAAATGCGGAATTTTGAGCTCATTTTCGCGGACGAGTTTTGATTGATAGTGATTCCGGGCGCGACCAATGCTAATGTCATTAGTCCCGTACGTGTAGTGCGTGCTTTTCCTCTGTGGAGATGGCGGTGATCTACCCCCGTCGCCGACTCAACGTCGACTGAGGGGTTTTTCCTCAACCAGGTACGTCCCACCAGCGGGGGCACCGCCCCAGCCGGGACAAGCTCTAAGCTTGATCGAGAAACCACGGAAAGCTACCGAGCAGTCGGGCGCAAGAATTCTCCTCCAGAGAGCGATTGAATGCGACGTAGCTGACAAACTAGTGCCAAAAATCTTGTCATCGTCGGGACTCAAACCTTGGCCCTCCTGGTCAGAAGCACTGTAATGACACAGCACAGCTGATGCCCCAAGCCAGGGGCGGATTCAGCCGATCGTTTAGGGGGGGCATCATAGATCGTTAAATAATGAACAGTTGTTATTATATTCTATATTTTTTATATACTGTAGATATGATACTGTCTTGATATTTAGGTTTTCTATTATCTGGTTGCACACTATTAAAATGACAACACTTTTTTTTAAATTTATTTCTTCTCGTTCGACATACATGTCTTTCGAGGAGGTTAAATTATGCAGTACATAGTTATTAACTTTTTGGGAATGGCCATCCATAAGCAGTGGTTTATATACCTCGGAAGAATGTAGTCATAGTGCTAAATTAAATGAAGCTAGGTTGAAGATTGTTTCAGTTTGATCAATTGACAGTAATGGAGGATTACGGTGGTTTGAATCGGTCTTTGGGATACCTGGATTTAATACGTGGGGATGCAGCATTGCGACCTAGGCTGAAGATTAAGGAGCATGGGGAAGTGTGAAGGTTTTGGTAAAAAGTTTGGGCTATTTGTGTTATGTGGTCGCTTAGTGAGGGCACTTTTAATTCTCTGCGAATCTGGGTGTTAGGAATGAACCAGGGGGCATTTAAAGTTCTTCTTAGAAATATATTTTGAATGGCTGATAATTTTTGGAGATTGCTAGTCGCAGCACATCCCCAAACTGGGCAAGCATAAGTCATAGTTGGCAGAATTATGGATTTAAATATAGCATTCGGCATTCGACTTTCATTGAAGAACGTGCATTGATTAGAGGGAAGAGTTTTGATATTTTTGCAGATACTTTGTTGGCTGTTGCATTTATGTGGGGTTTCCAAGTTAATCTTTTGTCAAGCAACACTCCTAAATATTTTATCGGTGAGGAGGTCCAAGGAATAAATGTATTGTGAAGCTTTAATTCAGCAGGATTTTTGGGGCGGCGTAACGTGAAGATTTTTGCTTGACATTTTAACGGGTTTATTTTAATTCTCCATTTTTGAGTCCAGTTGACGTACTCGTTTAGTGTGTTTTGAATATAGTCCTTGGCTACGGCAATGTCGTTGTGCGTTGCGAAGAAGGCGACGTCGTCTGCGTATAGGGCTATCTTGGAGTCATCGTCAGTGGGGATATCGTAGATAAAAATGTTGAACAGAATGGGAGAAAGTGCCGATCCTTGTGGCACTCCTGCATCAATGGTGCGCGGGTAAGAGGTTGAAGAGTTAATTTTTACAATAAACGATCTGTTAGTGAGAAAACTTTCGATAACCTTTTGTAAATACTCCGGGACTCCTAGTTGTCTCATTTTATAAATTAGGCCCGAGTGCCAGACTCTGTCGTACGCCTAACTTATATCCAGAAAAACTGATGCTGTATGTTTCTTTAGGTGATAGCCTTTGTGCTATTTCTTCAGTCAGTCGTAGTAGTTGGTGGGTTGTTGAGTGATTGGTCCTGAACCCGAATTGAAACGACTGTATAGCGTTGGTGGAGTTGAGGAATTTAATAAGTCTAGACAGTATTAGTCTTTCAAAGATTTTTGAAATGGTTGGGAATAGACTAATAGGTCTGTAGCTCTCAACATACCTCGGGATCTTTTCCAGATTTACAGAAGGGAATTATTACAGCTTTTTTTCCACGCTTCGGGAAAATAGTGAAGCCTTAAGGCTGCGTTGAATATTGCCGTCAAGGCTGCAATGGATCGCCTGTTCAGCTTTTTCAAGCACACGGTATTTATGCCGTCGATTCCAGGTGCTTTCCTGATTTTCAGACGCTTGATTTCAAAGGCTGTCTCAGATGGAGTAATGAATTTGATGGGTGGAGCGGCGGTTGGAAAAGTAGAGTTGACGGAATTTTCGACTTCAAAGTTGAAAGATGCGTTGGTCACGGGATGCGGTTTGAAGGTAGCTTCTAGGTGTTCAGCCATTATTGATGACTTATCCTCGTCTGAGTATACTCGGTTCGTTCCTATTTTCAGGGGTGGGATTTTTGATTGATGATGACAACACTTGCAGACAAGATTTGGAAAGTGTCCCAGGGACTTTGTGTAAAGTACCCGCCTACAAATGAAAATATCGGTTTCAAATTCAAGGGTCCGCGACATCATTTTTGGAGAAAATCGGTTGAACAGTTTAGCTGCTAGCGTTGTTCACAGACGGACGGGCAGACAGACAAATAGAATGACGGACAGACGGGCAGTGAGACAGCACAGACGGTTTGCAGTCATTCGATTTTTCGGTAACAAGGACCCAAAAAACATGGATTCTGGCTACATTACGTGTTAAAGAATGTTTTTCTATTTTTAGTAACTGGATTTATCCACTTTTTCATTATCAGGGCCCTGTAATAACAGTTATTCTGCCGAATATGCGGCGTTTTTTTCGCGAAGCGTTACATAACTTTCTCTCTACTCCATAGCAAGAAAGTAAAAGGGGATGAAGCCGAGCCCACACGTCAGGAATCGCATCCGGAACTCAATTCCGGAATCCAAGTTGAGGGTAGTCCAGATATACACTGAGGTGACACGGGATACCTAATATCGCGTCGGACCTCCTTTTGCTCGGTGAAGTGCAGCCACTCGGCTCAGCCATGGACTCGGCAAGTCGTTGGAAGTCCCCTGTAGAAATATTGAGCAATCTGCCTCTATATCCTTTCCTAATTGCGAAAGTGTTGCCGCTGCAGGATTTCGTGCACGAACTGGCCTCCCGATTATGTTCCATAATTGTTCAATGCGATTAATGTCCGGCGATCACGGTGGATAAATCATTCGATAAGATTATCCAGAATGTTCTTCAAACCGATCGCGAACAATTGTGGTATTGTGACATGGCGCATTGTCAACCATAAAAATTCAATCGTTCTTTGGGAATATGAAGACCAATGGCTGCCAATGGTCTCCAAGTAACTAAACATAAACATTTCCAGTCAATGATCGGTTCAGTTGTACCAGAGGATCTGGTTCATTCCAAGTAAAAACACTTCACACTATTACGGAGCCACCGTTAGCTTGCTTAGTGCCTTGTTGACAACAGGGTCTTTGGCTTCATAGAGTCTGCGCTACACTCGAACCCTACAATCAGCTCTTACCAATTGAAAATTGGAGCTCATGAGATCAAGTCACGGTTTTTCAGTCGTCTCGCGTCCAATCGATATGGTCATGAGCCCAGGAGAGGCGATGCAAGCGATGTCATGCAGTTAGCAAAGACACTCGAGTCGGTCGGTCTTCTGTCGCCATAGTCCATTAAAGATAAATTTCGCCGCACTGTCCTGATGGATACGTTCGTCGTACATCGCACATTGATTTCTGCGATTATTTCGCACAGTGTCATTTGTCTGTTAGCACTCTACGCAAACGCCGCTGCTCTCAGCCATTAACTGGAAGCCGTCGAACACTGCGTTGTCCGTGGTGAGAGATTATGTCTGAAACTAAGTATTCTCGGCACACTCTTAACAACACCGTAGATCTGGAAATATTGAATTCCTTAACGATTTCCAAAATGGAATATCTCATGCCCAGTCGCGGCTCGTGGTTTTATAAACGGCGAAGGCTGCATTGCATTACATTACAGTGCATTGTATTGCATGTATTGTATTTTTACTTTCCCGTATACGTACGTATACACGGAGTGATATACGTAGTATAGGGAAAGTTATGTAATGCTGCGCGAAAAAATGGCCAATTTTCGGCGGAAAAAAATTAATTGCCGGGCCGTGAAAACGAATAAGTGGATAAAACCAGTTGCTAAATTAAGAAAAAAAAATTCTCTATCTCGTGGTGTGGTCAAAATCCATGATTTGTTGCTTCTTTATACTTAAAAATCGATTGACGGCATTCCGTCCGTCTGTCCGTCTGTGGTCAACGCTAGCGCCTAAACCGTTCGGTCGATTTTCTTCAAAATTGATATTCCTCAGTCGATCTGATTCTAGTCAAAGCTTTGTGATTTTGAAAAAGATTCTTTAAAATTTGGGGGTACTTTATATGAAGCCCCCCGGGGATTTTCAACATTTTCTCAAAAACGGCTCCAAATTTTTTCTTTAAATTTCTTGTATGAATAGAGGAAAATACACTTTTTAACATGGCATAGGTCCGATTTTCACGTACAGCTCTGAATTTTCGAAAATTGTGAAAGTTTGACTTTTTTTCGGCGTCTTTCTCCAACTACAAAATTGAAGATAGAGATTTTTTCTTCAAATAAAATTTGTTCTGCATATTGAGTTCTTTAATAAAGGTCATGTAAATGTTTTTCACAATTTTGGTAGTTTTCGTGCAACATTGCGTGCAATATGTGCAATTTTAAAAAATTACAAAAACAACATTTTCTCAAAAACGGCTCCAAATTTTTTCTTTAAACTTTTGGTAGGGATAGGGTAAATGTACTCTATCAATGACATGAAAACCATTTTGGTCTATCGGTTGGTTTTTTCAAAAATTACAAAAATGTAAATTTTTTTACTTGTCTCTCACGTTGTTAATATTTACATTATCTGCGATTTTATTACATTATTATATTTACGAGTATATATGCTTTAAATAATGTCAAGTGAAGTTTCTCGAAAACACTACCGTTTTCTGTGAAAAGTAGCTCAAATTTCGGCATTTTCGGAAATGCTCAAACGTCATTTTCTCGTATATGGCTGCAATTTTTTTCTTGAAACTTTTGTAACGGATAGTGCTAATTACATTCATTAGTATAGCGTGAAGTTTTTTTTTTGTTTTTTTTAATTATATAAATGTAAATTTTTTGAAAGATCTCTCACATCTTTAATATGCACATTATCCGCAATTTGTAAAGATGATTATATTTGTGAGTGTAAGTGCTTCAAATAACTTCAAATAAAGTATTTTGAAAACTCAAAAATTTTCTGTGAAAATGAGCTTCAAATTTCGCATTTTTAGTAGTGCTAAAACGCCAATTTCTCTTAAACGGCACATAATTTTTAAAAGAAAATTGCCATTTACGGCTAGGTTTTTGTGTTCTTTAATATTCTAAAATTAATGTTTCTGTTCTACCAATAGGAAACCGAAAAATTAAGAAAATGACAAAAAAATGTACTTTTGGCGATGATAGATGGTAGCTGGCAAGAAAGAGTATGTGGCAATTCCGAATAGCTAGCGAAGGCCCAGGAAAATAGAAAACTAATACGGGAAAGTCTGTGCCATTCTGTTTCTGTTTTTTGACAAATAAATAAATAAAATAAATACGGTCATGCTTAATTTTTTCAAAATACGAGTAGTTTTTCTTTAATTTTGTGACAAACGTAATAGGCCGCTGTAAATTTACTGCGCTTCAGACAGCTGGATGCGTCGTAAATTAGAATGTGCAATTTTGTATATTATTTCTTTCTTCGTTTCTTACATTCGAACTTTGTTATAGACTTACACATTAATATTTTAGAAATTGTTTATTTTGAAATATTTGAAATAAGTAAAAAGAATTAATAGCTCTCAGAATAGCGACAATGCAGGGTCTGCAACAATGGAATTCACTTTGCGCTCGCGAATATTGTTGTGACCTAATGGAGCTGTATGAAAAGGAGTTATAATTGTCTAATTTATGTTGATATTTGCAGGCAAATATTTAGTTTTGCCCAAATGCTGTACCATTTGTAGTGAGTAGAGAATTTGTTGCATGGTTTTAAAATACTCTTCCCTAATCATGGCCCAATGGAAGGCATTTCTATATTTCCAGGGTATCAGGCTTCTTTTTCCAATACAGGGTTACAAAACTTTTGCATTATATTTTTGTGAAGTTGTAGAATTCACATAGTTCTGACAACACTGCAATGGAAATAGTGAGTTCCAAGCGAAGATGTTAGTAGCGCATAAAGTGCAATATTACAGTACTACTTAGCTGTTTCCTCTAATACGGGAAAGTAAGTGCTGTTGTAGCACCACTAGTTATATTAATAATAAGTCTGATAGGGATTAAGGGAGTAGCGCTCCTACCGCATATCGGGAAAACTAGTTGAAGCGCAATGCTAGTCGCTGAATTGCATAGTAATGCCATCTGGTGAGCACGCCCTTCTTCAGACCCTAGACCCCCATCCTTGAAGGCTGGCTGGCTGCAGCCTTCGTGCGCCGGTTAGCCTGTGCAGTGAATGCATAACGTCACGCCTCCTCGTTTTACATAGGTCTTGGCGGAATGAAATGGGAGCCGAACGCTTCTCTCTTCCCTGTCAACAGCTTCACATGCGTTACGGACGGCCGTTAACGAACCGAAAAAGAAAATGTTTGATATGATTGTTACATAATACAACTCATAAATCTATTATTAATAAATAAATACATTTTTAAACACATTTTTAAATTTTTTTTGGAGGGCGATTTCTCTCGGAGAGGCTCCGCCTTACAGCCTTTAATGACGAATCGCGGCTGCCCATGCCTCTAGCTCCAACTATCTCTTTCAAAGTCTGTTGCATTGCTACTTCATTCCGTGTTCAAAGTCTGTTAATGCCCGTCATGCGGTCACAATCACGTCAGAAACCTTTTCACCTGATTACAATCACTTACGTACAAATGAAAACTCTGCCAATGCATTGCCCTTTTATTCCTTTTGTACCCGATATTATTGCCATTGGTACATCTGCATACTGCAACCCCTTTTGTCACCTCAGTGTACGTGTCGATGAAATCCAGATATAGGCTGTCGTAAATGGCATTACTATGGTTTTGTAAAGAATTTGTTTTCATATTCGAGAATTATTTTGTAAAACGACACCTTCAGGATCATCATGACACAAATATGAATAATCATTATTACGTATGTGTAAAATTGTGCAATATTTACGAGTCAGTTGTACCGTATTTAACATGTCATTTGTTTTCAAAGGGAAAAAGATATTCACCAAATTGTCATTGGGAAAAGAGCTAGCCTTTCAGTGTGCCTTGTGCCTGGCCCCTTAAAATGAGTGAAGTCCCGTGCGCTTTTGGATTTCATTCGGTGGTACCAGTGTATGTGGTCACCAAAAGATTGTTGCATAAAGATATAGTTAATGAAGCAGCTCTTCTTTATTTGTATTAGAATATTGTCATGAAATTGTTTTTTTAAATAAACATTTAGTCTTAAAAAGATGTCTTCAAACTGATTGTGCCTTTTCGACAATTTACTTCTTAATGCAGACATGATACTGTGTCTTTCGGTTGGAAACTGTGAATTTCAATTTTGCACAACTCACTACTGACTCAGCCAGTTTCCTTTAGTCTTCTGCAGAAAGTGGCAGAGAGTACAGACGCAGAGCAAGGAAAGACAGTTCGCTTACTATTAGCTTTTGACCTGACTCCAGTTGACAGCGATTTGACTTGCTACCAAAGAATTTTTTAAATCAGTACTCAGGATGATTTCCTTTGCTGGTGTGGACTTTTAATAGCTGTGAGTGTGTGTTTCGGCTGATAGTCTATAATTTGAATAGTAATGGCTTCAGGAAAAAGTAAGGCATGGGAGAGTTTTACCAAGTTCACGAATGATTTCATGAAGTGTAAACACTGTGAAAATAGGTTAAAAACAAGAAAAAATCATCAAATAATTTTCAACATTTAAAGCTCAAACATCCACAGATAGTGGATGAAAAAGACAATCCTGACAATCTATCCCTCTCCATCCTCGTTTTTATTGATCTTTAAATTATGCGAAAAATATGCACACATTTTTGTCATCCTACAGCGGAATTGTTTTTCAAAATACTCGTTTAATTGTGTCAACAAATTACTCGATTGATCGAACAAAATTGGTTATTTTTAGATTATAATTAGCTGAAAGAGTTTTACCATCATTATCATCTATTGAGACCACGCATGTCAAGGTCGCGGACAAGGTAACAAGTTTACTAGAGCTCGCGGGCACTGCGTCAAGAGAAATTGGCGCGAGATTTAGAAGTAAGGGTTGTGCAAATGCTACGGAATGGCGGTTTATGGAAAATGGATTCAAAAGTATTTTGATTTTATATAATAACAGACAAGTATTCTTGTCTGTTAAAAGCGCTCTCCGTCCATAAGCGATAATTACTAACTTACAGAGGCATTTCGATTTATTTTACATTATTGCTAAGTACAATAAATAACTGAATGATTTAATATACAACACAGAACGAAAATAAGGAAAGAATTCGCCATTTAAAAATATTCCAGTTACTTAGTAAAGATGTTTATATAAGGGAGAATTTAGTAAGGAAATACACATCAAATAGTAATAGAAATAGTGAAAGTGAGAAGTAGTAATAGTGAAGAATATAAATATAATACATTTCACGGTTTTTGATAGATCAAATCTGGCTAACATATTTTCGTACGAAGCAACTATTCACGGCCTTCAGCTTAGACATGCACACCCCTTTCTGTCTTTCAAGGGGAAACGAGGGCGGGGTCAGGGGAAGTTGCCCGTGCCCGTAGGAGCGCCGGGCTCTCCAGGCGGCAAGGAGCTGGTGCGGGCGCGGTTTGACGTGCCCGATTTAGACGCAGACCGAGGTAGGGTCGAGCAGGGTGAAGAAGGGCGTCATAAGCTCGGTCGGATAACTACACATAAATTCATTCCCTTTTCTCTAATAGATGATTCTGAATAACAACGACCTTCTCGGGTCTTTATTGGAATGGATCATTAGATGAAAAGATGGTATGATAATATTACGGTAAATTAAAGCCATTACGACAGCAACAATGGCGACGGGAAGCGATGTACGACGATAGCATTATGAACAGTAATATGAGAGAATGTGTGTGTAAACTGCTCCTGGAAAAATTAATGTTGTGACGTTAAATAAATGTTATTGACTCATGAACAAAGTCTGTGAGGGGGAGAATAAGTAAATAAAATAATTACGAAAGGGAACAAAGAATAAACAAATAGTAGACATTAATGAAAGCGACCAATAAGAAGAGAGATAGATTTCGATATAATCGAACTTGAGATGCGCACACCGCCCAAAGTGGCATTGTAAATAGTTTTAGATTTAAGTTAGTGTTTTTAACATATGCCCTTCCATTGCTGCACAAGCCAAACCGGCTGCAGCTAAACTGTATCCATACTTTAAATAAATTCCCGCCTCTCCAGGGTAACTGGAGGGGGGAAACCGAAAAGAGAGAGAGAGAGAGAGAGAGAGACATGCGCAGGTGTCCCGTACACGGCAAGGAGACGCAGTTGTGAGTAGTTCGCGCAGTATATTGTTGCAGACAGTAGACAGGCGGGCAGAATGAACTAGTGGTGCTACAGAATGGCACAGACTTTCCCGTATTAGTTTTCTATTTCCTTGGATCTTCGCTAGCTATTCGGAATTGCCACAAACTCTTTCTTGTCAGCTGTCATCTATCACCGCCAAAAATACACTTTTTTGTAATTTTCTTACTTTTTCGGTTTCCTATTGGTAGAACGGAAACATTAATTTTAGAATATTAAAGAACACAAAAACCTTGTCATAAATGGCAATTTTCTTTTAAAAATGTGCCGTGTAAGAGAAAATGGCTTTTTAGCGCTACTAAAAATGCGAAATTTAAAGCTCATTTTCACATAAAAGTTTTGAGTTTTCAAAATACTTTATTTGGAGTTATTTGAAGCACATACACTCACAAATATAATAATGTTTACAAATTGCTGGTAATGTGCATATTAAAGATGTGAGAGACCTTTCAAAAAATTACAATTATGTAATTTTTGAAAAAACATAGAATAACTCGAAATAAACTTTACGCTATACTAAAGAGTGTAATTAGCACTATCCGTTATAAAAGTTTGAAGAACAAATTTGCAACCATATATGAGAAAATGGCGTTTGAGCGTTTCTGAAAATGTGAAATTTTGAGCTACTTTTCACATAAAACAGTTGTGTTTTCGAGAAACTTTACTTGACAATATTTAAAAAAGATGAAGCTAAGACTCGGTGGAGATCGGACCGATGATGCTTGGTTCCGTGAATAGTGAGATATAATTTTCGTGTTAGTAAAAGTGTAACTCGAAGTGGAAATTCGTATGGAATAGTAGCAAACTCGAGTAATTGCGCCACAGTTGAACGGAATAATTGATAAACTAATTAATCGATTGAGACAATACAAGTGCGCGTACAACCCCAGACATTTTTATTGTGTGGAAATGTTGATGGTGATGGAAGAAACCTGTAACCGTGGTTAAGGAAGGAGTTCGGCTGCGACGTACCTAAAGATTCCAGAAATGTATGAAGACCAAGTTTTGTTCAATAAAATAAAAATCAAATATAGGAAAGAAATGAATGGCTCTGCATGCATTGAGGGAGGAAAGATAATAATAATAATATAATAATAATAATAATAATAATAATAATAATAATAATAATAATAATAATTAAAGCTTTAAAATAGAAGAGGGGATTGAAGTCATGATTTTCAATAGTTGTTGAATTGTTGGATTCGTTGTTTTTTGGTAAAAAGAAAAATATATGTTGTTGCATATATGTAATGTTTTTACAAAATATATAATATATTATATATAATATATAATATATTAACATAAATCATTCCAGAAGTATTATTATTATTACTGAGCCTAGTAATAACCCTTCCAGGTCACAGGCCATAAACCAAACAATAACGTACGTAAATTTGCAACTCCGAAATCCTGTAGAGGCGGGCTGTCAAACCTGTAAAATTGAAATTTATCGTGATCGCGTCATTTCGGCATGATAACATTAAAATAAGAGCAAATAAAAATAAAAATACAATATGATAAATATTATCGAAGTAAAAGACGGTCAGATTGGACGTGCCAGTGTAGTAAGAACATAAACACATGTTAGGTAAATAACAATGTGCCGGAATGAAAAGCTGTCTGATTATATATCTTATTATTATTATTATTCATTATTTATTCTGAGACATTTATTTTGAGACAATAAGAAATTGGTAGAAATCACTGTTGACTTAATATCTTTCTGCCACGGAACGGGTAAGATTACTTCGAACAGTGACAGAGTTGCATAACTCACAGAAGAATTAATTTATGTTTCGAGTAACAACAGATGATTTTAATAAATAGCTGTTAATGAAATATTAGCGTGTTCATTTCTCCCAATTCACAACATTCCTATGGTTTGCTAACTTTTGCTTCCCTTCTGGAGGAATCTGTGGAAGACACGCAGTCCACGCCGCATACGCGAATCCGATCTTAAAGTCATTCGTATCTCTTTCGACTGTCGGAGCTTCTATAAAGTTTCTACAATACGTGAACTGCGTCCTCAAGTCTAGGTTGCGTGTTGGAATCGGTGAGGATAGAAGGCGAGTTTCTCGGCAAAGAAAATGAGAGACAAGCAACGGTTGTGTTGTAATATTAGCCTAGAGGAGACAAATGATCCTAAATACCAGTGGCGTAAGATCCATGATGGCGAGTAATGTGCCAAGTTTTTCGGCTTTTTTAAAACTTTTGTTAAAAACAGTGGCGGTTCAAGCGTAGGTTGTACGGTTCTACAACTCCCAGATAATCGAAATTATTTTTATAATATATTAGGAATATACCTTCTCATCTTAATGACAATCATAATTTAAGATATTGCAGCAATATTGATATATGTGAAATGATTTTGAAACCAAAGAGCGCCCATCTGGCGCTCTCTCCGGCGTCTGGTGCGCTCCCAGGAATTGCATTACGCTCTGTGCTCTTGCCTATATTACTGCATGTACTGCATTTATCTTTGGCCCTACGCTTCAACATAAGGCCTTGGGTGCGCAACCAGTGGGTGGAGGGATTGATCGCCAAGCGCTGAAGGGAATCCTAATTTTCCCGAAGGGAATCCCGATTTCCGAAGGGAATCCCAATTTTTTTTATTTTCGTTAGACATTTAATTTCATGAATTTCGCGAATTGTTGAAAGTGCACAAGTTCAGTTAATTATTGACGGCATTGAATGCACCATTATGTCTGGAGAATTTCATGTTCTTTTAATGTTAGGTTTTTAATTAAAAATGTACATTCGATTATGAGTCCATTCTGTAAAGTTTGCCATTCTCGAAGAAAGTCTCTTTCTGTCTCTCACAGTGGGTGGGTATGTTCGGCTGCGGTTACAGCTGAACTACAGCCTGCAAGTGATGTGTGTATAATATCTTTATTACAAGATGCATGGTAGTCAAATTTTCGAAATAAAATAATTTTGTGAAAAACGTGTCCAAGCAATAGTGCTTGATGCAGAGTACTGGAGTGGAATCACCATATTTTCGAAACCAAGTTCTTTTTGTTTTGAATGAATTCTATTATCGTTAATTATCTCACCGCAGAACTAATGCAAAAAATTAAGTGCCCAGTAGAAATCAAAGACAGAACTATGTGCGCGGAGGGTGTATAGACCTGACACGGTCACTACGCAGAAAGTAGAAAGTAATGATTCAACATAGATTTTTAGTTAACTTAGTTTTAATTAATTTACATGAATTGCTAATATTTTATGAAATATGTGTTCTGAATTTTGGAAATTTCATTTCCGTCATTGGATGGAGGTGCAACCTCATGTCTGTTGGGGCACCAGTCGCCACTGGTTAAAAGTATTTTTCTATTTCTCAAGTATATCTCTGTTCCGTTTGTACCTTTCGTTTCTTTTCATGCGCTGTCCGATAGGCGTCTGTTCCCTCCGTGGATGTGATAGGCGGAGAAACATCCCTTCGACGGCTTCGCTTCATTGTCTTTGAAGTTCATCACTTCGAGGTCATTGAACTTTCACCATGTGTTGTGTGCAAGACGTGAGGTTTCTGTCGTCGGTGATGCGATGCTGACTGTTGCATCTCGGACTTCCCATTGGCGATTCTGTATCCCCCTCCCAAAGCTTCGCCATCGTCTCCTTTGAGCACTTTGAGCTTCCTTCAGTACATTTCGATTTAGACACTGAAGGGTGAGATATCATCAAAGGAGAGGGGGCAAAGTCATCCAATCAGGAGCTCCAATACCAAAAAGTTAAGTCGTATTGAAGCTCCCGATTGGATCATCTCTCTGTCCAACTCGTCACCTTGAAGTGCTACAATGTTTAAATCCGAGTATAGGACCGGGAATCCCAGTGGTCACGTGCGAATGATTATAGTCTCCATAGCTGATTGGGGGGGGGGGGGGCGTCTTGACCATACTACACACTCACACACACATGCGCACGCATGCGTGCCAACAGTCCTGATTCAAAAAGTGATTTACGAGCCGTGGGTTATCAGTACCGACAAAGAACTCTTACCGCACGCGACTGGAAATAGTTCTTTGTTGCCAGGTTTCTCGCGTGTTATTGGAAAGTACTGGGTTTTTCTTGAAACTGCGTTATAGAGTATAACAAGTACTTCCTCAAAGAAAAATCATACTCCCCATGGAAACTCCCACTGTCCTACGAAAGGTTTCAAAAACTCTTTTTAATTCTCAAGTACGCTAGAAGATAACTGAAAATCGACCTCTAATTAAACAATTAGGTTCATGTTTCAATGTACTTTGTTTTATTTTTATTGATTTATTTTTTATTGTCAGAGAAAGCAATGCAAAATTTGCAATTCTCAAAGAATGTACAGTAGGCATGTACATCCTAATATGGAATACATGACTCAAAGATATAATACTATGTCGATTAGATACCTTAATTAATCTATCTTCTTTAATCTTGTCAGCCTTGTTTAATATTTAAAATTGTAAAACTCTGATTACATCCTCACTCTCACTGAGAGGTATCGCCACTGCTGAATACCTTGTTTAATTAGTAGGTTGTTGTTTAAGGTCATTAAACATGCCACAGAGAACGTACTTCATTTCAGCAATTACCACAATTGGATTTCACTTACATTTCCAGTAACTTCATAACCTGGATTAAGTGTTCATCTCTATATCATTTATCCCGAAACCAATGGTAACCAGTTAAGACAGGTTTTGTTGCACAATGTCTTAAGTTTATTATTATATTCCCGCCTTATCAGATTATAGCTCGTTATCACAGTCTTGATGGCCATGACATCCGGAGTCCTCTCGTAAGTAGGTAGCAACCCGTTAGGCCAATCATTGACATTGTTGTTACCTACGAATGCTGTCACCTTATCAAATCAGTTATATGATTGATTATTGTATGATGGGTTGATTCGATTAATTGTTAGTGATAACGAGCGCGTCAACAGCTGAGGTCATTACTCTCTTAAGTGTAGTGCATTTTCCCTCGGGGGTGTCGGTAATCTTCGCCCGCTGGATGGCGAGACCCGACGCCGACCTACCATCAGCTAGCGGGTTTTTTTTTTGCCAACCATGTATCTCCCGCCAACGAATGTGTGGTAGTGAAGTGCATTTCCCGAAGTGCATGTAGGTTGAATTCAACCGCTGTCTGGAGGAGAATTCTAGCGACCGACTGCTCTCATCGGTAGTTTTCCTTGGTTTCTCGTATCAACACCGGGAGAATGCCCCAGTAGTACCCTATCACACGGGCCACGAACCGCGCACGATCTTATCAGCCCATTCCTTGTCTTATCCTCACCCCTTACTTACACACGCTTACACTTACATGCACTACACTAACACACATGTTGGGAGACCGGTCGGAGCTCAGAGCTTGTCCCAGCTGGGGCGGTGCACCTCTGGTGGGAGATATCTGGTTGGGAGGAAACCCTGTTAGTCCGCGGTAGGTTGGCGCCAGATCTCACCATCCAGCGGGAGAAGATTACCGCCACTTCCCAATGAAAACTCATCCACTACACTTACGGGACTAATGACCTCAGCTGTTGACGCGCCCGGAGTTACTAATTAGTCACTCAATTAAACGAATCCAGGACCCAACGGGGGGCCTTCGTATCTGGCCAGACCCAGATGGGGGCAGGGGATCCCACTTGCCGCACCCCGCCTCCGTACTAATGATCGAAATTCTTCGCCCGGGCTTGTATATCAAGCGTGGACCGAACAACGTCAATGGGAAGAAATAATTAAAAAATAAACACTTATCAAAAAAGTTAAAGTATTCCAAGGATTTTAAATTTTGCAAAAGACAAACCTGAACTACTCGTCCATCTCATGGTATCGAAATGATTTCAGAAGTCCGAATATGTTCGCCTTGTGTTTTATTAACTTGGTGAAAAATTTTCAATATTTATGCAAGAACGGTTTTTTATCCAACGTGTATCTCAATAATAAACACTGTAATATGTTCAATTAAAAGCCGGACGTCCACTTGAATTTTTCAACTGAAGACCCAGGCAGGAAATCTGGGAAACTCATTGTAGGCATATTCATCTTATTGAAAACTTTGATGATTCGTAATCTCTATTATTCAGCTTTATTAAAACTATTCAGTTTTAGTTTCTTTAATTATACACAATAATGTGATTACTCAATTGGAGGAAAACAACTGTTTTGTAAAATTTCATAAGAAAAGAAACCGTCGAGCTGTTCTACTAGCAACGAACAGACACAAGCTATTTTTCTGTCGAGTTAAGAAGTTCTGTTTCTTATATGTTCTTGTAATTATTCACTACATAAATAAAATAATTTGTTGAGTAAAATAAATATGTCTTAATTTCTAAAACAGATAATATTCAAAAGCCGTTTCTAGGGAAATACCATTGTGTGGTATATTAAATGTTTGGTTATGCATGTGGAGAACAGTCTTAAGAACGTTTCAGAACCTCTTATATAGGCTATTATCAATTTTTCAAGAATTATTTGAAAGACGCGAAAATATCTAAGTAACTTTCTACATATTCTGTGTTACTTAGTTATGCTCTCTATCTCTCCTTCCCCCCTCCTCTCTCTCTCTCTCTCTCGAGCATTGACTTCGTGGGAATGTCATGCACCAAGCAGTTGTTTTTATTACATAAGCCATTTCGATTAATTCTTATTTGAACGGTAGATCTAGAAAGATGTACCATTTACATGAATGATGAGAAAAAAATCTTCATTGCTATTGGCGAGTAAGCCTCAGAAGTAGGGCCGTTTTTCATTAGAGACTTCTTTATGAAATTTAAATTATAGTAACTTTTCTCATCAGAGCAGGCTGCAAGTTTTCCACAAGAAAAAAGAGATTGTAACTCGCAAGAGTTTTTGTAGTTAGGTACTCAAAAGTACTCATAAAAGAGAATGCACTGTCTTTAATTCGTGCTTTCAACTTCCCTTGCCTGAAATATATTGTAACGAGTCAAGGTGATAGAAGGCGCTGATCGTCAAATACGAAATAAGCCTGCAGAGAATCAACTTTGTGGGAGGAATTGGATGCGATGGTGACAGCAGAAGCGAGTTCAGTGAAAGAAATCAACAAGCAGAATTTGTCTGATTGTCTTTGAGAGCAGGTGTGAGCTCGTGAAAGGTCATATTCAATAAAAGTGAATAATGAGCCTGTAGTCTAAGAGCCTAAAAGTTTGTGAATTTGACTGAAAGAGATAAACAATATTATCGACTATTAATGGAAGAAAAATAATCCAAGAGTTTAATATAGTTGTAACACTGCGTGAAGGTATTGCCGTAAGAGTAAACGAATTGAAAAATAATTTGATCTGTATGCGGAAGTAATAAAGTTTACCTAATTTTCTGTTCAGTTTGGTCAATTGATTTTCTTAAAATTTTCAGTGCCCATTATATGTTTCTTTTGTAAATTAATAATTTATCTCGCGATTTGTTCTATATATTTTTATCGAAAAATTTCGCAAACCTTTGCTGGAAACATGACCTGCAGAACCATACTATACGAATCCACAATTACAATTAATCGTTATTAAATCATTTTGTTATTAAATAATTTTCTAAAGGACGATTATTTAGAAGAATTTGCATTCAACTCTCAATTACTTTGACGTCGGCAAAAATAAAAGTTGAAACAAAACTAAAAAACAAAAATGAAAGTGCTGAAACAAAAATAAAAGTTTATATTTTTAAATTAAGAGACATTTCCAATATCTCTTCTTTTTCCTTTGAACGGTTTTGAAAAGACACAATTTTATTTCTTTATCCTCAAAAACATTGTGGAAATTTGAAAAAGTTCATTAAATACCATTTAAAGCATTTTTGCCCACAAATTTTATTACTTATGCTGTAATACATCTGTAATATTAATATTATCAAAGCGCGATGGGTTTAAAAAAACAACAACAAATGGTTAATTTTTGAAAATCTAAATCAGTTGTAAACGAACTGACACTGTTGCATACAATTTGGAGCAATTTCGAGTCCCGACGGTGGCAGGATTTTCGACACAGTTAAGCCGTTGTCTGGAGGAGAATTCTAGTGGCCAGCTGCTCAGATCGGTAGTTTTCCAGGGTTTCTCTAATAAACATCAGGAGAATGCCGCAGCAATAACCTAATATACAGGTCGCGGACCGCACGCGATTTTTCCTTCATCGTACTTGTCAGCCCTTACTTACACTTATGTATATTACAGTACCATACATGCCGGGAGACTGGTCGGGAGCTTCGAGCTTGTTCTGGCTGGGGCAGTAGGAGATACCTGGTGGGGGTAAACCCCGCGAGCCAACGGGTATGGTCGGCGCCGAATCTCGCCATCCAACGTGGGAAGATCACTGCCATCTTTCGTGAAAAACCCTGAATTGCACTTACGGAACTAATGAAGCGCACCAGCAGTTGAAGCTCCCAGAATCACCAGTCAGTCAAGTGAAGAAACCACGGCGAAAAATGCAGAAGATGGAACCACGGCGAATATATCTATTATTACTCTACAATTCGTCAATATTGTCTTGTGCCAAACATAAAACACTAAAATTGTAGATTTATGTAATACTGCCTGATGGCAATTTTTAATTAAAAGAAACTCGAAATCTTTAAATAATTGTACTTACTTGGAGTCTTTAAAAAAAGGTGAGGTCTGTAAATAGACTTTTCGTTTTAGTTTATCGTAGCTTACTTTTGTTACTAAAGTACGGGGATATTCTTTTCGAAGGATGTAACTGTTAAGTTGATTTGAACGGCGTGGCATTTAAATAGCGTGTCCTGATTCGTACTCATGTAAACGAGACAGGTTCGTGAAACTGCTTACCTATTCTGCGAGACCAGATGACATTGCCATGGTACGTGACAGAAATATAGACCTCACCTACGACCGAATTTGGGGAGACCTTGATCTTTATCTCAAATGGTGAAGGTTGAGATCACTTCACCAAACGCTGCTCGCTTTTACATTACCCACTGGTATGCAAAATAGAAGTAATCAGACAAATACTCATTGCAACAAATTGTAAAGCGATGCTACAATTGAGAAATTTCCAAACATTTTAGGCCGCTTTACGAAACCCCTCATTCTTTGAGACATTTTAATTCTACAACAGCATAGACTTTCTGGGTGCCGTTTGTTTAATTCCCAACATACTCACTAAGATGGCAGCGTTAAAACACACAAAAAGACGTGTTTGGAAATTTCTTAGAATCTTCTGGCCGGATCCGAAAATAAATTATCAGTTCCCCACCAGGAGACCGAAACGCGTTGAATGACTCTCTTATGTCCCGATAAGTGGTCGGGAAGTGGTCTAACCGTAGGTGATGGATGACATATATGCACACTCGCATTTACTCAAATTCACACGGAGCGTCAGTGGTGCATATCTGCCTTTATTTTAATAGACAGGAACAGTAGTGCTTTCAAATGGAACAAACGTGAATAAATTTAACCGATGCATTATTTGCAGCATATTAAACAGAAAGGAAAGGATAACTTCGCACAAGCTTGCCATGATTACATCGAATTAAGCTAACATTTTCTGAATATCATAATCTGTGATCAAAACTTTTCAAACGTAAAGGAAGTGTATTTGTTAGTTCTAAGTTAAATCTACTACCTTCCTTAAATCTATTTCTTTTCATAAGAATATTATTTACATTACACGATCATCACGACCGGCAACAATAAGCATTCGAATGATTTTAAACTGCCATGTTGCCATTTTGCCAACTGACAGTATGTCAAACGATGCTCGGGTAATTCTAATTTACAACTTTGAAGTTTCTTGCAATTATCTAAAATACTGAGAGTGGGCCGAAAATGCGACCAGCGCCACTTTCTTTACAGTGCTGTGCTACAAATCTAAAAAAAAAAAAAAAAAAAAAAGCACGAGAAGCCGATCCGGATAGCCGAGATCGCTAAGACAGTAGTGCCGTGGCGATCTTGGACGGAAGGATCGCGAGTTCGAGTTCCGCCTTAGGTATAGTTGTGTGTGTTTGTGTCTGTATGTTTGTGATTGCCCATTCACCCTTCATCATTGTCATCCCCTCATACTTCATCCCCCAAGGGCTAACAACGCTGGGATAAAAATGGATTCGGCATAAACGTGCTGATACCCCCTCCTAAAAAAAGGTCACGTGCTCTTGCCCCCGGGAGACTATGACTGGCCTCCGATGGGTACAAGTGGCGCGTTCGCATGGTCCTAGGATGGCCATTTTGCGATCGCCCCTCCCCCCCCAAAAAAAGTACGAGAATACGTGTTACTGGCATGGCACATTGATTTTTGATATTGAGATTGAAACGTGGTCACATAAATAGATATTAATGAGGTATTGATATTTGATTGACTGTAATAAAGTCGACAAGGGCCCAACAATAAAAGTTTTTGTGTCGAAAATTCGCTGTTTACAGGCGCACGATTAGAATCCTCTCTCTTCTTAAATACTTAAGGGCTCTCTTCTTATATATGTAAAGTAAAAAGAATTAAGAGTTGATGTTGCAAGAGCGAAGTCAACGAAATCCTAATACATCATATGTACTAGGATTGCCATGCCTTTGTAGAGCAGGCATCTCAAACTGCTCCATCACGAGCTACTTGCCGGTCTAGGAAGTTCGGCGTTCCAGCGGGCACAGACAACTTCCCCTGACTCCGATCTCATTTCCTTTTCAAATCCAGAAAGGGGGTTACTCGCTGCAGGGAGGAATGAAAGTACAGATCACACTCCAAGTATAACGAAGAATCATGCCTTGATAAGAAAATATGGTTGGCTAATGTTTTCTATCAATCAACCGAGATTTGAATTCTGTTTACATTCTTTACTTCATATTTCGTTATTTCCATTAGAGGAGATCCCATGGCCGCCACTTCTACTTGAGCATTGATTTCCTCACGGAACTGGAAATTGTGGAAGAGAAGCCGAGCTCAGTTAAGTTGACTCGTTTATGAAGCCACGGGAGTGAAGTTTGTTGCGTATGACAGTGGCCGCCTTGTCCAACGGCAGCATGGTGAAGGAAGACGTCGAAGCTGACGAGGGTGTTGAGTTCCTGACAGCCAAATTGATGTCGTCCGTCAGAGACTGTAATTAGTCGGCCAGACAGCGGGCAAGAGGGTGGGTGGGATAGTTGATTGCGCTCATGATCTAATGTGCATTGTTTTGTTATTTACCTTAAAGATTTATTTCTAGAAAGGTTGCACCAACAATAAGACGCTTGAGCAGAAGTTCATTTTCTTGTGCCAATTCATACTCACATTCGGGACTCCCTTTTCTGTCCTGGTGGTTCAAAGCTGCTTCGCTTAAGTCTTTGGAGTGATTAGATGGTTAGTGATGGTAGAATTTAGCACCTTAAATTTTTAAAAAATTTCGCATTTTGAAAACAAGGGTATAGCATTTTACAGCACTATAAAAATTAAGATGTAGAATTTTGTAGCATTTGTTTAGAAAATTATTATTAAGGGCGGAACCTTTTAGATAAAAAATATTTTGATGCTTTCTAGATTTTACCATTAAAATCAGGAAATAAGAGGAACTAATTTAATATTTCGCCACTTGTGAACTTCAACAAATATAAAAGCGTAACGCTTGCGCCGTAGGCATAGGGCCTTCTTCTTTCCGTGACCTCCCTTCAGCGAACAAAGGAAGCCGAGACCCCTGGGGATGACTCTCAAAGCTCAGGCTTTCAGGATCAGTTTTACTTTCTCGCCTTACAAATACTTCTTAAGAAGAGAAAGTTATGTAATCGTGCGCCTGAAAACGGCTAATTTTCGCCAGAAAATCTCTTATAGCTGAAGTCTCATGAGGAAAAATTCGATAAAACCTGTTGCTAAATTTAGGGGGGAAAATCCTCTACTTCAGGGTGTTGTCAAAATCCATGTTTTGTTGCTTCTTGATACTGTAAAATCGACTGACGGTAATAGTCCGTCCGTCTGTCTTGTTTGTCTGTCTCCCTGTCCGTCTGTGGTCAACGCTAGCACCTAAACCGTTCAGCCAATTTTCTTCAAAATTGATATTCCCCAATCGTTTTTTAAAGTTTTGTATTATTATTTTTCTTTGTTTTGTCATTTAAATCTTAATTGTAAAGTAATAACTACTGCTACTCTCAAATTGTTTCGAAATATCGACATGTTGTTGTCGATGTATCCCACGTTGAGAGAAAACGCGAAGGAAACTATAAAATGCAATTTAGCGATAATTTCGCAGATTCATGACCATTTCGCACTTAGTATGTGATCTCGCAATTTATCGCAGATTGAAAACCGTCAGAAATATACTGCACCGACCGTCAAACATTTACCTTTTTTTTTAGCGTTTGATAACTTCTCGTATTTTTACTACTAATGGCTAAAATCTACCAACGATGGTGTATCCGCGAATTGAATTGTCGGGCATCGTTGGCGAATTGAATTGTCGGCATAAATTACCAAAAAATATATTCCTAGAGGTGCAAAAAAATATGGGGTCAAGGTTAAGACTATTCCTAGGATGCGATTCTAAGTACAGTGCGATAAAACAAACTGTGACCTTGTGTTTCATAGTAAATAAGAACGCGTGCACTCGACCTACTTTATTGAAGGTCAAAAATCTAAGCAGACATCAGCCATTTCCATAGCCACGTCAATGGCATTAAAGCCGAATGATTACTAACAACATCTACTCTAGTAGCATCGGAAGGGATTACGAAAGGACACACAGAATAATCTATTATCGAACATTAATTATGTAAAACGGAGACATTCTGCTCCTAACTTTTATCCTTGAAATTTTCCAGTTTATGAAAACAGTGAATTTTAGACTATTTTTGTGTATAGTTCTAAGAAGATAAGGACTTGTCATTCATCACCCGGAAGGTCAACTTTGGCATGTTTTCTTTTAAGAAGCTTGTTTTTGAAGAATAAAATTTACTTTTTCAACTTGAAAAGGGTAACCGTATTTTACATTTAAATGATTTCGATAATCTGTGTTTTACTTGATAATGTACAGAAAACAACTTCTGCATTAAAGGAGATATGGATTTCGAAATAACAGAAACGAAGGACTATGATACAAACATACTAATATAGTCTAGTATGCAATGTAGATGTGCGGCCTTCGTATCTGAGTGGAAGATTCACCAAAGGTATTCTTTCCAAAAATAATGTCGCTGATATCAGGGTACAAGAACTATCATGAGGTCGTGAGAAAAAAAAAAACACTGGTGGCCATGAAATGATTCAAAGAACAAACAGAATGACGGCCGAAAGGTCGTTTCTACTATGAGCGGTAGGTTCATTCGTACCACACGAAGTCGCATTTCCTCTTTCTAGTTCCAGCACGATTTACGATTCCCTCTCGCAACCGCTCGATCTCTTACTAATTACGTTTACTAACGAACTCAAGCACGCCCCAACACTTCCTCCTGGTCCCCGCGGCGGCGTGGGCGGCGCCGCCGGCGTCGTTTGCCTGTGCGGTGACCGGTGTGTCTCCGTATTGAATGAAGCAATTTCCCACAACGGGGTGGCTGGGCGGGGGCGGGGCGGTCCGAGGGCGGGCAGGACGACACTGCACCGGCGCAGCGGCGGCGGGCGTCGCGACGCCTCCCGTTGGCCGCCGCCGCCGCGCGCTCTCCCAGCCTCCCGGCCCCGCCACAGCGCCGCGCCACGCCGCGCATATCTGGCGGCGATCAGCTGGCTCCGCAGTCGCGCCGAGACCGGCGGCCGTGCAGGACGGGGCCGCGCCGCGCGCTTTCTCGCGCAGCCGCACCGCGCACTCTCCTCGCCTCGCCTCGCCGCGCCGTCCTCACCCTCGCGCCCGTCCTCCGTCCACGGCCGTCCCACCCGCGGTTGAGAACGTCTCCACGCGCACGCCGGCGGTCCGTCGCACACCTCACCGCCACGCGTGACCGCCGCTGCCCGCCCGCGGTCCCGGGCGTGCGGGTCACGCTTCGCTCACGCGTGTGCGTGAGCGCCCACACGCCTCCCCCTCCCCCGTTGTCGCAGGTGAGCTGCTGCAGCGCAAGACGAAGCAGAAGTTCCTCGCGGTCCGGCCCGGCCAGCGGCGTGCAGCCCGCGGCTGGCCCCGCGCCAGGACCTGAGCTCGGGCCCACGTGATGGCCATGAAGGTCGGCGAAGACGCCGCCGACACCGTTGCCCCGGCCACCGCCGCCGCCGCCGCCCCCGTCGCCCGCTCGCTGCCTCGTTGAGACGCCGGTCACGTGAGCAATCGAGAGCAATGGTGGTAGTCATCGCCGACGTCACGTAGCGGGGAAATACTCTCGCCAGCGGGGTCGATTCGCTGCCTCCCTTTTTTTTTGTCTACGCCGCCGGTGGTTTTATTTTTTTTTTGTTTAAACGTGTGATTGTGTCAGTGTTCGTGTGCGCGCGCTCTTGCACGTGCTGTCGACATTCTTGTGCACGTAGTTGACAACCTGCAACAACAACAACAGTAAGAGTGAGAAACAACAATAAATCAACAAGAGTGAGGTATAAAAATAAGTTAAACAAGTGAGGTACAACAATAAGGCAACACGAGTGAGGTATTACAATAAGACAACACGAGTGAGGTACTACAATAAGACAACGCGAGTGAGTTACAAGTCAACAAGTGTGGTACAACTATACGTCAACCTAGCGAGGTACAAGTAAACAAGCGTGTGGTGCGCTTACCCGTCGAGTTCGCGGGCGATTGTGAGCACAGCACAGCCGAGCCTTGCCCGGCCCCGCCCCTCTAGCCGGCGTGCTCTCTCGCACCTGTTCGCCAAGCCGCCCGCCCGCTCCGAGTTATAGCAGTGTTGCGGCAGTGTCGGCGCCCGGCCCGTGACGCAACCTTGCGGCTTTTTCCCATCCACAACAATACCACGTGACCGGGCGCTTTCCGGGCGGGCTGCGGCGGCGGCGGCGACGGTCGGTCGAGTCGGGCGCTCCCGCCTCCGCGCTGGCCGGCGGCAGCGCCCGCGAGAGGGGACTCGCGCGGGTGGGGAAGGGGCTGGGAGGGGGGAGGGTGGGGGCGTGCGAACGGCGCGGCGAGCGCCGCCAGCCACACGACGGGCGCGCGCGCAGGCAGGCCAGGCGAGCCAGCAGCGAGGCAGCCGGGACCGGGGAGTCGCGTCGCGACCGCCGCGCGCGCAACCACGCGATCGCCCGCTCAACAAGTTGCGCTACCACGCGCTCCGATCCCGCCTCCCGCGCCGCGCGCCGCTCTCACGCAACAAAACAAAGCAGCTGCGTGTGGTCGTCGGAAGGAACAAAGCTTAAATAAAGAAATAAAGCGTTCGGAGGTGGCTGCGACACGTCCCTGCTGTCCCGCGTGAGTGTCGTGACGGGTGAGATGCGCGCCCGCTCCCGCCCGCGGCGAGCGTCCGACTGAGCCTCCCCTTCCCCGTGCGCGCGGGACGCCCTCGTCGCCGTCGTCGTCGCTCGATCCGCAGGCGCGTTATCGGTCCGGCGCTCTCGAGAGGCCCGCTCGTCGCTATCAGCGTCCGCGCGTCGACACTGTGACCCGCCGCCGTTATCTCTACGTCATCCAAGTTGCCTCCGTGGTTCGGGCTGCCCGGATGGGCTGCGATCAGTGCGCCTGGTCGCCCCCCGGTGGCTGCTGCGACAGGACGCCGTCCGCCCTCGCCGCCCTCGCCGCCGCCGCCGTCGCTCGCCACCGTCACCTGCAACAGCAGCAGCAGCAACAACAGGGTCGCCGTTTGCGCGTCCGCCCGCGCCGACGTCGCCGCCCCGCTGTCCCTGCTGGACAGGATCACGCTCAAGAAGAAGACCAAGTTCTCCCCGCCGCCGCCCTCCCCGCCCCCGCTGCCCCCGCCCCCGGCCCCGCCGCCCTCCTGGGCGTCGCTGCTGCTGCTCCGCAAATCGCCTTCGTCGGCGGCAGCCGCCGCCACTCAGCAGCGATCGCCGACGTCGACGGCGACGACGTCCACGCGCGTTTTAACCCCCGCCGCCTCGATATGCAAGGCCAGCAACAACGGCGTGGCGCGTGCCGGGAGCACGACATTAACGACAGGCTGTGCTGACACACACAGTTTGCCCACGAACTCTAGATTACGCCACGCGTCGCTGCCCAAGGCGCCCTCGTCCTTCTTGTTCGCCTCGCAGTCAGTGAAGTGCCAGAAGCGCTCGCCGCCGCACAGCACCGCCCACCACCACCACCCGCACCAGCACCCGCACCATCCCTCCGCGGCCGCCGCCACGGCTACCATGAAGCTGAAAGAGCGCCTGGTGCTAGGCCTGAGCGTGTCCGCCGTGCTGTTCACGCTGCTGTTGGTGATGGACCTGCAGCTGGACTGGGGCATGTCGGGCCACCACCTGGTGAGCAGCCACGGGCGCGTCCGCGTGGGCGGGCGCGACGCCGACGGGCCGGGCTCCGCCTACAACAGCTTCCGCAAGCGGTTCCTGCAGCGCAGCAACAACGCGTCGCGGGAGTCGTCGGGCGGCGGGACGGGCACCGCCGCCGCCAACGGCGCCAGCCACCAGCAGGACGCCGGCGCCGCCGCCAACTCGGAGCCCCACGACGACTTCGGGGACCTGCAGGACTACGTGCTGCAGAACGCCGGCGGCGAGGCCGGCGGCGGCGCCGACGCTCGGGGCGACGCCGGGCCCGGCGCGCCGCTGCGGGACGTCCTCGCCAAGTCCGCGCCCGCGCCTGCCGCCCCGCGCCGCAACCCGACGCTGGCCGACCTCTCCCGCGTCCCCATGAGGTAGGACTCGCTTCGGACTTGCGCGGGCGGGTATCCGACGTTTCGGATCAAGCCGGAGAGGCAGAAAACGTGCGCTTTTTTGTGTCAGTTAGTTGAGCCAGTTCGTTTGCTTAAGCGGTAATCTATCTCCGGTTATCGGAAGTTTCAGTTTTAGCAGGAGACGCAGAAAACGTGCTCTGTTTGTGTCAATTAGTTGAGCCAGTGCGGTCGAGGGTATCTTAAGTACTTGCCATCCCTGTTAACAGATACTCCTGCGTCTAAGCTTTGATTTAGCGTGGTAATGTTGTCTGCATTGCTTTTGTAGCAAAATCTCCTTATTCCAGTGACGATTGAAAGATGAAACATTGTACTTGTGTTGAGGGCATTGACAGTGCAGTTTTCCTCATCTTACCTCTTTCCGTTTCTTTTTGTGTCTCTTTTTCTATTATACTTTTGGCTTGCTTTTTCGTTGGTATGTGTTAGTTGGCAACATTTATGTTCTTCCAGTTCTTATAAAAAGTCCATAGTTTGTGCGTACATAGAATTAGTGACAGTATAGTACTGTTTCGGACTCGCTTCCGTTTAATGTGCGCGATACAGAGATGCGGACCCTGAACTTCCCGTTTTCGCGGTTCCGAATCAACCGAAACAAAAATAATGTAGAATATAACTTAGATTATTAATTTGCTAAGCATACGCGTTAGATATGTATTATTAATCGTAGATTAATTAACATACGCGACTTTTCGTAACCGGAGTATTCTCCGAGCCAATGAATTCAAGTAATCCAGAGTACAGCAGTCTTCAATTTCCTTGTGGTGTATTATGTTTTTTTAACAAATTGTTGTATTTCAAATATGAACAGACTACGATAGAAAGAAGATGTAAATCTAGTGAAACTGTAGTGCCGCTTCAGATTAAGAGTTTGCATTTCTAGGTTTAGTCTTCGCCATTCCTCATCGCATAAAAACATCGAAATACCTGGGCTTTATATTGTGCACTTTCACGTAAATATTATATATATTAAACTATCATATTACTTGTATTTCTGCAGAGATGCACCCAATGTAGAAATACAACTTCGGAAGGACCAATGTGTTTTACCCAGAAGCATTTCGTCCGTACGGAAGGAAATCTTGTAGTTTATCAGTTTGAGTTTGATGCTCAAAGTCAAATTTACCAAATCTGTGTTAAATTAATTCTAAGCAAGACCTTTCATTGCAATAAAGAAACGGGTATATTCAGTGTGGCGCGATTCGACTTGTTCGGTTTCTTTTAGTGACACTGATCTTGAGTAATATAAAAAAGAGGAAAGTTGGGCATCCGTAGTTTAACAAGCATTTCACGAGTGATACTGATTTTTTTCTTTTTGTGTCGATCGAAAGTTGAAGGTAATATTTCTTGTGAGTTTTAAAAATATGATATGCAATAACGATGCGAAATAATATTCATGGGGTGAATTATTACTCTGGTTCACGCAGTTTCGTTTGAGTTGGACACTTTTTTAGGATGGCACAATCTGACTGAAAATAGGACGATGATTAGTGATAACGTAGTGTTTGTTGAGAAACTTTCGATCAGCACTAAATTTTGAATATGTTCAATTACGGGACGATGTTTAAAGTCTTTTTCTTCACCACTTATGTCTTCATGTTCACTTCATGTTTTGAGCTCATTATGTAAATTAGGTACTTTAGGGATAAAATTTATTTTAGGTGAATAAAATTTATTTTAGGTCATACTATTAGTGTTAAATTAAGAAAGGAAATGTAAAGTGTTATTGTATCCCTTAATTATAAACAGTCAGAGGTGAGAATAATATGTTTAATTATGTACTTATATTTACATTAAGTATTATAAAGTACAATGTTTTACTGACCGATGTGTTTGCTACTTCCGAAACACAAGCTAAAATAGTAACAATAAAACTATATTTTAGCTGAGGCTATAGCTTAACTACAAGTATATCGGTTTATTGCACATTTTGTAGACGATTTATTGCAGAAAAACAGGAAGACGGCAGGGCAATACTTTTGTAGCCGCTGAAGATAAAAAAACCCTAGGTGCGCCTCTGCTTAATAATAAAAACCTTATCGCAGTATCGTTAAGAACTTAATCTAGCACTTATGTGCAGGTTTAAAAGTGATCTGAAACGCTATGTCACTTTCCAATGGCCATCGCTATACGTCTGTGCGAGTTGTGCTAATATAGTTAAAAGTTTCAAAGATTGTGCAATCCATGATGGAAGTCCGAATACGCGAGGGCACGTCCAGATTGTCTTATCGAAAGAAATTAATACCTTAGAGTTCCATTTTGCGGCCTCGCTTATAAAGCGATATGATAGCTACGCTTGAGAGAAATATAAGTGTTCATTTCCCACCTCTCGATCTTTACCTTTTACCCAGAAGCATTTCGTTTGTTTGGAAGGAAATGTTGCAGTTTCTCAGTTTCAGTTTGATGCTCAAAATCAAATTTACGGAATTTTTTCTAAAGAAAATTAACTCATTTTACTATAGCTTAAATTAATTTTCAAATATCAGTATGGAATTTTAGAAACCGAAAGTAATGACATTCACAATTACTTAAATTGTTACCCACGTACATTTTAATTTATCGTGTTTGAGTTTTGTGCTCCATTTAATAATGGCTAACCTTTTAATTTTGCTGCTTTTAACAAACCAATACTATGTACAAAATATTACCATTCATTTGACAACAATATACTACTGTATTGTGAATAAATTTGTCAGTTCTGACGGTGAAAATTTTATCTTTCGGGAGTGCATGTCCTTACTTCTTCATTGTATCATTTCATTCTCAAATTTATTTATTTTCAGTAGTTCTTTGGATCTTATTTTCTATTTTTCTAGTTATTCTTTCTTATTATAACTAGATTATTCAGTTTATTAAAAATTATGACATGGAGTGATACCGATAGTTAAATTACTGACATGGAGATGAACGGCCACCCGTCCATTAGAAACAGTCTATGGTAGATTAGTCTAATTGTAGACAAGTTCCATCCCGTTTGCTAACAAATCTAACTACAGTATACTGGTTACATCAGATTTCCTTGCAAATTTCTTCTGTACTTTTGTTGACTTATTATACATTTTTTCAGTCATAGGCTCGTAAGTACAGTGAATTGTTTCTAGAAGAACATCGTTATTCATTTTAATTGTTTCCTCGATGGGGTCATTTTTCGAATTCTGTACTAATTACCTCCCACAAAAACAGTGTCTTAGAAATATTTTTATTCAATTGTTTTTCTTTATCATTATTGGAGAAAGAAATGCGTTATATTACTTACACGTTATTATTGGAGAAAGAAATGCGTTGTTGATATGTATAATCACCTCCTGTATTAAATGGTAGATGTAATAGCGCTTTCATTTAATCTCAAACTTCTACAATTCAACTCCTGGTCAAGCCCTGTGAATTTGAAAAAAAAATGGGGTCGCGTTATTTTTCCATTCTGGGAACACTTCTACGGGGTTTTTCTTTGATACAGCTCGCTATTTTCTCTTTAATTTCTGGTGAATACTATCCTCCAATCCTCTGGAATGCGTATTTTCAACCAGAACTCACGCGTTCTTGCTATCCATTATGTGATCACCTGAATCCCTGGATATGTTTTTTTAATTAGGTTTAATTTTCATTTACCTACTTATAATTTTTTTTTATTTCCACATTACACCTCTGATGTTAGGATAGTACTACGTAGGCATAGGTCCAGACTTTTCTCTGTTCACTAACGTTCCTCTGTGCGTTTCTTGGATCCCAAGCGATTGTTTGAAGTGTTCAGCGTCTGTAATCCATTCTCAAGGCATGGCCAATCTATCACCATGTAATGGATTTGCCTGTCGGTATCTTGGATTCTTGCCATCTCCATAAGTTCTTCCAAGAATTTGAATTGCATCGTCACAACACATCCCACTTGATTCGCAGTCATTCAGTGACGTTTGAATGTGACCAATCCGAACTATATCAAAGAGGATAATGCATCACACTGCAGAGTGCTACTCAGAAGTTTAGGACGTTTAGATGTAGTAGGAAGTAAACTGTTAACTTCTGTTATCTCGTTTAATTGTAATAGAATTCTGATCGTTTATTAAAACAGACACTACAATATTGTTTTTTTAAATCATTTATTGATTTGACGTTTTGAACCGAATTGGGGTATCACACTGATTAGGCGTAGGCGAGAAAAGATGCTTATTCCATTACGGTCTCTCTTTCCTTGGCAGACGACTAATATACAATGCTGTTTACGCTTGCTTTTCGCCGTTTGTTTAATGGTTATGTGCGATCGCGAGAGGTGAACGGGGATGTGGAAGCGAATGATTATGAATGGAATGAAGGATCAGACAAAAAAACATGACAGGAGAAACTAATCACGCCTAATTCGCACGGTGAATGCGTCTTTGCGTTACCAGGACACGACGTCGTAGCCCGCGGCTCCGAGTATTCTGAGGATGCTCCAGGTCAACACGCCACCTAGGCTATCTTATTTTAATCTACTGTTCTTTAAATGAAAAATAATAGGCGTGTTGTTTTAACGTTCTTTACGACATGTAACCAGCTCGCTCATTTGCTCGGCAGAAAGGTGAAGCGATAACATAACGGATTCAGAACGCTACGCTTGCTAAATCCAGGCGTGGACGTGGCTCTGGCGACCATCCTATCGCAAAGATATCGTAGGTGGCTTACGGCACGAGGCAACGTTGCGTTAGTGTGTACACATGTTTTATCGTATCTTGCTAATACAATTCCTTCAGGTTGATAGAGCTATCCATTATTGGCGTGAAGGTTTCATCCATCCCTCTTATCTTCTTGCTTAATCTTATCGCTCAGTATTTCGGGGGAATGAAAACAGAAATTCGGTGGAAGATTACTCATTTCGTTATTAGGTCAAACGAAAAATTTTGTTGATGAGGGGAAAAATAAGTTTAATGTTGATGATATGTCAAAATCAAATTGTGTTTTGATAAAATGAATACTTGGTTATGTATAAGTATGTTAAATAAGATCTAATTTTTGTTGATGTAACTGAAGTCGCTAATGACCAAGCAGTTGGAAAGCAACCTAAAATAAATAAATTAAAAGATAAAAAAACAACGAAAATGATGCAGATTTGAGTAACAAAGAAGGGCAAAACAATTGCATTGTTTTATATAATGTAGTGCAGAAGGAATATGTCGAATTTCTGTAAGCATAATTTTTTTTAAATGACACCGAAGTATCTGTTTTGTGACTTGGCGCATTGTTTCTCAACAATTAAATTATTAATAAGCTGTGGATATTTGGGTACCAATACTGTAAAAATAGGCACTTAGAATTACGAAATATGTATTTAAATACGCACATAAAATTCAGTTTCAGGTATTTAAACAAGCAAAACGATTAACTACTTCCCTCTACAAATACAAGAAAAAGATTGCTCAACAATAATGTTGTTAATCAAAATAACACTAGGACTTATGTAGGTTTATGAATAGGGGGAAGGGTTAATGACCTAAAACATTTCCGAGGCATTTCTTAGTCTAATAGAGTATTGAAGGCACTATAGAATACGCACATAGTACACCTGAAACCTCGAAATAGAAAAATCAATTGAGATGGCTTAGGCGGAGGAACTGATGTAACCGCAATGCCTCTGACCTGGAGGTTCTAAGGTTCGAGTCCGGAGGCTGGAAGGATTTTCGTCACTAATTCGATAGCTAGGTCGAATTCAGCCACTGTCTGGAGGAGAGTTGTAGCGGCCCGCTGCTCAGTAGTTTGCCGCGAGTAAAATGTGAGACTTCTAAAAATTCGAGATAAAAGCGCTCGAACATATGAGGATACACATTTTTGTCGTCTTAGTAGGCGTGTCCGGCCGACTTTCTTGTGGTCTTGCTGACAAACTGCCTTCAGGAATTCCACCTCGGAAACATGCCCTAGCTTATTAGCTAACATTCTACTAACATTTTTGTCACATTCCTTTCTTTTTAGTGATACTGCCTTCTTAACATATTTCTTGTTTCTGTTATAAAGTCTAATTACGCGATAATGTTGTCATACTGTAAAACGGCGTTTTCATGCTGTATGGATAGCTTTGCATTCCATACGTGCATCAAATTCGAAAGATAAAAATAGTCCATGCCTAGCGAAAATACTACTATCTTCTAATACCGGACTACTACTACTATCTTTTAACCGGAATGCGGGGCCCTTTGCACCAAATTCTAAAGATCAGAATGGCCTATGCCTAGTGAGAATACCGCCATCTTTTAACGTTAAAAGATATCGGGCCCTTTGCACCAATTTCTAATGATTAAAATGGCCCATGTCTAGTGAGGATACCACTATCTTTTAACCGGCCCATCGGACCCTCTGCACCCTACCCCAAGGTGGGCGTGGTGGGCGCGGGCCGGTGGCTAGGGCCCCGAGGGCGGGGGGCGCGGGGCGGGGCCGGCGCCGGTTGCGGGCGATCGGCGCGGCGGCGGCGATCGAATTAAATTTTCTGCTTAATTGGTCGTTTCCTGCGCGCGAGGGTCGATGTCCCGTCAACTGTGCGGCGAGAACTCAATCAACCGGCTGTGGCGGCGGTGGTGGAGGAGCCTGCGGCTGATTGCTGATTGCTATCGCCCACGCCCTCACGCGTGCCGGCGCCCCGTGCCGCCGCCCCGTGCTGCCCCCGTGGCCAGGGGGGATGCTATCGCTGCATGCGCCCTGCGGCCCCCACGTGTGAACTAGGGCAGCCCGGCGCCCCGGCGCCCGCCTTCGGGCTCTGTGCCCTCGGGAACCTCGCGATCCCGTGTTCTCCACGCGGCACGTTGAGATAGTACTGGGTGTGGTGTGTGTGTGTGTGTGTTGTGTGCGTATGTGTGCTGTGTGTATGTGTGCTGTGTGTATGTGTCCGTATGTGTACTGTGTGTATGTTGTATGCGTATGTTGTGTGCCTATGTGTGCAGTATGTTGTGTGTGTACGTAGTGTATGTGGGGTGTGTGTGTGTGTGGTGTATGCGAGGTGTGTGTGGTGTATGCGAGGTGTGTGTGGTGTATGCGAGGTGTGTGTGGTGTATGCGAGGTGTGTGTGGTGTATGTCATGTGTGTGTGTGGTGTATGTCATGTGTGTGTGTGGTGTATGTCATGTGTGTGTGGTGTATGTCATGTGTGTGTGTGTGTGTGTGTGTGTGTTTGCGTTGTTCGCTTCTCTAGAGTCGCTTTCACCTGTTTTTGTTATTTCATGTTTTACTGCTAAATCTGCATCTTATCTTCGCTTCTCCTCCTCTTTTTCATATTTATCATTCTCCTCTTCAATTACTTATTTTTGTTTTTTTTCCTTCTCTCTCTCTTTGCAGACTATCTACTCCTTTTTTCAGCCTGTCCCACTTTCCTCTCTGCCATCTCACTTATTCCTCTCTTTCTCGTCTCTCTCCCAAACCAATCTGTCAATTCGCCTCTTTGTAATGATCCTTATTTTTTCGTTCCTTCTCGTTCTGATACCTTTCTAATTGTCAGGATCGCCGTATCTCTTCATGTCTCGTTTCTGTTGTCCTTTCCTTTTTCCTTTATTTTATTTTAATGTCCTCCTTCTACACTCTTTTTTCTCTACCACCTTCACTCTTCGTCTTTTTCTTTGCCTCACCTTGTAATTTTCCTGCTTGTCCCGTGAATCTCTTTCACATTTTGTCCCTCTCGCTGTGTTGTTCCCCGAATGTGAGACTAGCTAGAATGTGGTGCGACCTTTGCGTGAGACGACGCGAAGTAATCGTTCCGATTGCAGAGAGAGCATCGTGTATTGCCATCACTGAAGTGCTTTTGCTTGTGAAAGATGAATCAGGGAGCACAAACATGAATGACCCGCTTTCAGATGTTACTTTGATGTTACTTTCATTTCCGGTCGGGCCATTTTGTTTAGGATTCTTTTGTCTGTGCATAAAAATTTGTTGATGCGTCACCGTTTTATTTTGTTTCGTTTTAAATCTTACTTGAAGTTGATACTGTGTTGTAATTCAATCGTCCAGAAAGGAAAGAAATCAATTTATAATAGAAATGTTGACATTAAAGGGGAGGACTACATTCAATGGTCGGTATTCAAGATCGAAAAATCTAGAGATATTTGCTGTAAGAATAATGGTCAGTTAGTTTGCCGGCAAAGTCGGACAATCGTTCAAAACTGCCAAATACAAAGTACAATAATGATCAGTTTTGAGAATGGCAGTGACAGATGTTGTTAATCAAAATATTAATTTCCATTAATCGCTTCATTTTATTTAATGTTTCATAGTAATGACCAGAATAAATATTTTATTCAATGGTATGAGAACAATGAATACAAGGACGATTTTGAAATATTTCAAAGAATGTAAAAATCTCGTGCTACTCGTCAACCTCTTCGTATATCAAATTCTGGGGAACGACCTGCTATGAAATCAATAGTGATGTATCATTCCCGTTGCGGGCTCGAATCCAGAGCGAAGCAACGTGCATGTCATATGTTTCCTTATCGGAGATGTACCCTTATCACAGCGGAGTTCCTCTTCACTGACATGGAAAGTCATTATGTCAAAACATGTGCACGACCACCTGTTATCCTTTTATCTGGGCACTGGACAAAATGGATATGTAAGTTGAATTTTTTTTAAAGTATGACTTAAAATAATTATCTTTATTTTATTATGTATTTAAACGTATGTTTTTCTTTTAAAAAAACGAAACGAAAAACATATTTCTGTTAAACCTTAATTACGATAGGTATATGTAGAAATACAGCACTGCAGGTGGAAAAATTGAAAAGCCTGTTTATGTAGTAATTTACTTCACAAGACGCTAAAGAGATACTTTATCTACGACAGGTAGGTTCTCGTATTAGTGTCTCACGAACGACGATGGGAGCGATAGTTTATTGCGTCTCCGCCAGAGGCCCATGCGCCATCGCACTGTGCCGCCAGAAGAGTAGATAAAATTTTATCACCGGGAGGTGATAGAGATACTGTAGTAGCATACTATAGCCCTTTAAAAAGCTTTTTTTACCTTGTGAATAAAATGAAAATTTTGTAGTATCATGTTACATAATGATGCTACATTTTCTGTGATTTACCTACGCACAATGGCATCATGTATGATCACATTTTTCATTATATATGATTATATTTAATTGCAGAATTAATAATAAATCTGATCTAATATTTTTTAATGTTATGAAGTATTCAAATTATTTAGATTTGTTACGTAACAGTTTTAGATTAATAAGGAACATAACGGTGTTCGTAGGGACAAGTCATGTCATGCAAGCGCATTACAGAAAATAATGAATTAAATGATGTTTTAATAAATATTTGATGTGTCAGTTCGTTTTGCAAACAATGTACGAATGTCTGTAAGAGGAAAGACAAAGCAGGGATAAATTGACCAACAGGTAAACAGAGAAGACTGTATCTGGAAAATATATGCGACTTGTGAGGATGGATTACGTGGAGAACGCTATGGAAGAAAATGAGCTGTAAATATTAGTAGGTGCTACTTACTTTTGGATGTTAATGGACCTCTCATTCCATTTAAAAATTGATCAATTGTGTTCAACGTTTGAAGTGGGAATAACGGGTTAAAAGAAAGAGGAAACGTAACTAATAAGTGAACAGAGTTCATATGTATGGAAATTAAATATACTAACACTACGAATAGACTTATATTCCACATGCCCTTTAAATATTTACTGGCACTGATACTTCATGTAATATGGAATAAAATTATATCCAATTTTCTAGAATTAGAACTATTTGTATTAGAATTTATTTGAAGTGATTTTCGTGCCTTGAGACATCCAGTGGGATGGCAGTGCTCAATTAAAGATTATTGCGATAAGAGGATTAATTTTGTGAATCGTAACCATTCAGCGGTTTGGTGTGAATGCGATGTCTGATCATCGAAATATGGTCGAAAAGGTGATTACGGAGGAATAAAAGGCAAAAGAGATCCTTTTTGATGAAACATGTATGATTAAACATCTCCCTCACGTTTTTTTTGCTGAGAAGTCTTTTATTAAATGCTGGGGAGACGCAAAATAGGTGTGGTTATCTGGTTAGGCATCAGAGTTCCAGAACGTATGTTGCTGTAGCATTTTAAAACCCTTGCGTAACCGAAGCTCTTAATCCCTAACGGCTGGTAATTTACATCTGCTTGTCATTAGACACGGCAAAGCTCTGAGGCATTTGTATAAGTTTATGTTCAGAAATGTTTGAAATATCGCATTGCGTTGCTTACTTTTCTGTCTGTTTTGATTTAAGGAGAGTTTCGGTGAGGATCATGTTCAAACAATAACAGGGATGGCGTGCGAATTATGAACAATATTATTCGTCATCCCTGTTCCGGGAATGTGCTTTCCCACATAGGAACATATGCAACAAACATCGGTAGATGGCACACTGTCGGGTTTACTTTGTCATGTGCTATTTAGATGCCAATGAGATCACGGCTTTCATAACAGTGCAACAGGAATTGGCAACGTTGTCCTGGTAGCACCATGAAGATCTCCCAGTAGCTTTTCCATCTATATCAAGAATAGGGATAGAGATTAATACAAAAATATCCGGTTTTAGGTATTGCCGTTTTTTCACATCGGTTCAACTAAGAACTTGCCACTAATTACTTTACCCTTTGCGAAAACCATTTTTCCTGTTATTGAGTTTTCAACAAAAACCATTTATAACCAGGGCCAAAAATAACTAAAACAACTTGTGAACAAAAACGATTTTCTGCTATAACAGCTTGGTAATTTTCATTTCTAAAATGTATACAATTATTATTAAATGAAGGACTCTAGTATAAAGAATATAACATTGGGCCGTTGTTTAAAGTTTCTAGTATCCACCGTGAAAGGGTCGGTTGGGGGGCAAGGAAACTACCTATTAGAAAAGGCCGCTTCTAGAATTTTCATCCAGACAGTGGCGTCTGGAAAAAACGTCTGAGCTGGAGTCCAGAATCCGCAACCGACTGGTGTCGAACCTAGTAGGACCTCCTTACTTACGACATTTGAGTAGCTGACTCTCGAGTAAATAGGCCATTACACTCAGTGAAAGTATTTTACATGATCTATAAACTAACAATAAAGCTCTTCATATCAATTTTTTATATGTAATGAACATATCTATTAAGGAATCATTTTTACTCAGTTTTGATAATGTGTCACATTTTGGTATTATTTCGGTTACATGTAAGCAAATAATAATGATAATTACTGGTATAATTAAAAAATTTAGATTATACGCCGTTCATAAAGTAAGTCAAACGCATTAGTGGTGAACTATTGTATTTACTTTCACGTTGTCAAAGTTACATATATTCCTATATTAGAGACTTAAAAATATCTCCTGTGAAATTCATAAGAGTAGTCATTTGAATCTCAGTTTATCCAGCATACATGCATTAATTGTAATATAAATGGTAATTAATGAACATAATATTTGAAAGAAGACAGAAGTAGTCATTAATCCAAATAATATATTTTTCTCATCTGATCTTCCAATGTGAATCCGAGAAAAGTAAGGGAACTGGCGTATATCTCTTCTAGTGACTCAGAACGTTCCCTTTGCTTGAACTTGGAAAATATCTCATATACCACAGCTTCAGAGGAACATTCTGTAACATCCAAGGCGAGTTGAAACTACTTACGTGTGACGCGGAGATCTGCAGTGTTTCTCAGATCATGAACACGGATGGAACTCGACAAACGTTTGTAAAAGATGTATATATTATCTTTTGATGCTACGCTTTGCGTGGAAATGAGTAAGTTGCATTTCGAGATGAGTCACTGCTTTGCTGTGGTGCTTTTCCAGTTGTTTCATTTAAATCACAACTTTTTTATGTAGTACCGTGGTGGTAGTCGATCACAGATGCACTGAATGAGATATAGGAGAAACAGAATGCAGACTGTCAATGAAAGTTGCTTCACTGTATCGTCGTTGTGGGAAACAGACGTCTTGTTGTCTGGATGATAGATCTTGTATTGACTTCTGTTGACGTTCAAAATTGAAATCAAGTGTATATCCTTGGATTGCCCAAATTTAAGTGCCTTGTTGGAGAAGAACGTTCTTTGGATAGAAAGCGAAAAATAACTGTTTTTTAAGGTTCAGAATCAACTAGTTGCCGACAGTTTTCCATCGCATGCTTTGTGGCCTGCGGATCGTTATACTCATTTAACGTCAATCATTCCGTGAGGTTCAACGTCAAATATTTATCAATTTTTTGTCATGGTAATCACGATGACGATCACTTATTTTCATTTCGACAATCAAATAAGCCCACCTCGGATGGTTCCTTGGGAATCGTGTTTGTCGGTTTCGTGCTTTGATCTTTATTTGTCAGTTCATTCAGTATTTATTCGTGATATCGTCTCAATATTGTCAACACTCTGAGCTCAGATTCGTGATAAGGGTAGCCTGTGATGTTCATTTTTATAAAAAATACTTCAGCTACCTCATAATCTCTTGCTGTTTCGGTTTTTTGTTTCTAGTTTAGTTTCAGACCATTTCGTTGTAGAGGATAGGTCTATACATGTGACTTTTGTCTTGATGAGCAATGAGTGAAACTTAATAATCAGGTTCTTTGTGTCGAGAAGGAAACAGATAGAGGGAGGGAGGCGTTGGGACGGGGGTGAAAGTGAGCGAGGGGAAGAGAGCAGGCAGCTTCCGCAGACGCGTGCTGCCGCAAGCGCTGGAATTAACTAAACTATTTTAAGTGCGCCACAATCTCCTTTGCGGGTCACCTCGTCACCTCCTCCCAACCCTGTGCCGGCTCCACGCGCCACGACCTCTCGACACTCGGCCCCCGATTTCCTCTTCGCCCTGCCGCCCTCTCCCTTTAAACTGCCCCTTCACGCACCACCCACCAGCAAATCACCTGCAGAATTTTCGGTGCACCTGCGGGTGATTGACAGAACTTGACCTAGCTCTCCAACTAGTCGAAAATCCTGCCACCGTTGGGACTCGAACCTTGGACTTCCCGGTCAGAAGCATTGCAGGGATATCAATGGATGCCTTGACCATCTCTCCCGGCCCTGCGTGTCCCCCCGCCCGCACCCCTGTATCCTGCCTGCGTTCTCTCTCCTCCACCCGCTTCACCGCGCGCACCCTTCCCCGCAGGCCGGGCCGCCTCCACGCGGCGACCTCCGCCGACCTCCCGCCCACGCCTCCACCGCCATTCCTCTTGATTGCAATTTACAGCAAGTTTTACCGTGCGAGCTCAAATTAGCCTCAATCCCCTCTAATAGAGAACTCGCACACACACTTCCCCGCCTGCTCCTCCTCCTCCTACTCTTTCCCCTCCTTCCCCTTCTTCACCGCGCGCCGCGTCCTACTACTATTCGCCCCGAAACAGTCGACTGCCTCCCCTCTCCCCCCTCCCCCCCCCCCACCCGTTCCACGGCATGCCGCCCACTGCGCGTCGCACTAACTTTCTGTTTGGATCGCGCGGCTTTCACGCTGATGGGGAACTTAAATCTTTCGCGCTCTTTTTTCTTCTCTGCTGAGTTAACAAACCACCGTGATGGTTGAGCGCGAGCAAAATGAAAGAAACCATGTCGTTTTGTGGGAATTTTCAGTTTTGAGTGTTCGTAAATTGTTGCTGGGCAATCAGAACGCTTTCTTTGTACTGGGTGAATTTTGTTTGAACGTGGTGAAGGCTAATAGGGATATATCCATATTTAATTATTGCATGACAGTACTATTTATGTTTGATGATTACCTACTTTTAATTTCAATATCCGAAATTAATTTCGTGTAATAAAATCATAAATTCCTTAATATAGGAAGAACCTCGGAAAGTTGGAGTTATCTTTGTGGCACTATTCTGAAAGTTATGGTACTGCATAATTTAGAAAAAAATATTCAGACGCTATTGAAATCTAGTAAAAGATGGCTCATCCTAGCGTAATGAGAGATTTCCTATTCTCCGCATAGAGTACGACAGAATGACTACGGAATTTAGGTTTTGGACATTAAATCTGTATCGATGAGTGGGCATTCTTTCGTAAATTGTGACACTGTTCGTCGGCACATTATTATTATTATTATTATTATTATTATTATTATTATTATTAATATTATTATTATTATAACTAAAAATTATGCTATTTGGATCTGCAAACGTCCTATAAAAATTAAACTATCGTTACATCCAAAGCTCCAAATTCATTGAGATAAGTTACTCCTTTTATCGCCTTCCAATGTATCGCGCTCTCGTGCACGTTACAGTCCCTCTTAATGTTTCAGGAGTAGGCAGGTTTCGGACTCTCGCCAAAGCTAGTTAACTGGCAGTCGTGTCGTGCGACTTGGGCCTGTGTGACCGTTTGCAACCGTGATGTGTTTTGGGGGCACTATAAAGTCGCGACGCATCTGCAGGACGTATGATAGAGCCCCTCCCTAAGGCATTGTCCCTTACGATTGCCCTCACCCTTCTCGACATCGTCTCCCTGCACCTCACCCGTGTTACCGTTCTCATCCCTATATCCTCATCACTGCATCATACTCCACGATCTCCACTGCCGTCCGCCGTCCTCTTGTATCCCCTCACCTCTCACCTGCATTGTTCACCTGCCCCTTGCATCGTTCTTCGACTAATTCGCAAAGCATTTCATCCCTCTTTCTGCTCATTCCACTCTCAGCTCTTTTCTCTCCTCACTGACGCCCTCCGCCCATTGTCACACGTCCCTTCGCCCCAGTTCAATTGCCCTTCACCTTTGTGGCCTCGTTGGTCCTTCAGGGGCAGTGGGCCAGCGCGAGCAGATAAGGGGAAGGCGAGCGACGTCTGGTGTTGGACCCCACGCACGTCCGCAACCAGCGGCGGAGAGTTATTCGGAATCAGTTTATAGCTTAACAGCGCGCGGCGGGCGCCGGGCCGGCTGGCCGACGGACTGGGCTGTGGGATGGGCGGCTGCGGCGCCGAAAGCCGAGTCGAGAAGGTCGCGGGGTGGAGAGAGAGAGAGAGAGAGAGAGAGAGAGAGAGAGAGAGAGAGAGGAGACAACTCTATGGGATGGGGGCTTGGAGAGAAACAAAGAAGGGGGCGGGGCGTATTCAAAGTAAAGGGGAGTGGCACGAACGTGAGTGTCTAGGGCGAAAGCAGCTACACACGTGATAGGGAAGGAGTTGGGGTGGTAGAGAAGCAGGAGAGGAGAGATGGGTGGAGTAGAGAACAGAACGGGGGATGTATCGGTCAGAAAAGATGGGCGAGCGAAGGTAGACCAATGGAGGTTGTGGGAATGGACGAGGAGGTTCGCAGACGAGGACGGACGAAAGGGAGGAGGAGATGGGTTCCGTGGGGGAGGAGGAGGTTAAGACGGGGCGGAAGAGGCGACAGGGGGGTGGAAGAGGTGGATACGGAGGAGGAGGAGGGGGAGGATTAGGAGGGAGTGGAGGAGGCTTGGACATGCCAACACCAGTGATAGGAGGGGGTGAGGGTTCGGTGCGACAGTGGCGGGGGTGGGTGAGACGGGCAGAGGCGGCTGTGGCGGGAGGCTTCGCGAGTGGCCGGCCAGCGCGGTCGTAAACCCGCGTATTTACTGCGCCGGCAGCCGGATAACGCGCTGTTTAAAAACTTCATCGCGCGCCGTTATGACGGAGGCCGCTCCCGCGCGGGGCGGCGCGCGCTGCGGACGCAAAGGCTCTGGTGGCGCCCCCTCCCCCTTCCCCTCCCACCCCTCTCACCCTTTCCTCCCCTCTCCTCTCCTCCCCCTCCCCTCATCTCCCCCTCCCCCCCCCCTCCCCTCCCCTCTCCCCCTCCCATCTCCATTCCCTCCCATCTCCATTCCCTCCCTCTCCTCCCCTCACCCTCTCCTCCCTCTCCCCCTCTTTTCACTCACCCCTCCTATCCCACTCCCTCCTCCTCACCCTCCCCTCCATCGCCCACCCCCTCAACGCCCTCCACCACCCCGCCCCCTGCCCCGCCCTCCCCCGCCACGCCCACCGCCACGCCCCCTCACCCCGCCCAACAACGCCTTGCGATGCGCCCAGTCCGGCTAAGCGCGACAACTCGACTTCCACGTTGCCTGTCCGGAGCATTTTCCCCGCATGCGTTGTTGAATGTTTGCGGGCAGTCCGTTCTGAAATGTCTCATGGATTTGCTTTCTGCCTGTGGAATTACAACGCTTGTCTGCCATTTAATGAGGAAGTATAAAAGTCATTCTGGACAGCGGAGTTCTCTTTCATATCCGCCTACGATTTTCCTGAGATTTGATCATGAAACTCTTTACACGTCTGGTTTCCATAACAAGGTTCGATTCTTTCCGTTATTTTTGTCTTTAAAGGCAGCACACTGTGTTCATTAGTGTTGGTTTTCATTTTAAATGTGCGATATTCGTAACACACGTGTTTCTTACTTTTTATTTGTTTCTTACTGCTGTTCCACTTTGTTTCTCAACATCTTCCGTTAATTTACTTTCATTTGAATTTCCTTCGTTCCCGGCTTAGTCATTTCTTTGTGCTGTGATAGTCATGTTTCTTCTATCTCTGTTCTCTGTCCTTTGTTACTCCTACAGTCCCTCCTTAGGATGGCTTGAACTCGATCCTCTGTCGCCATACATTGCTGTTGGGCAGGTCGTTAGGCTTGCTACTTTACACCGATGGTCTTAGCTGCCTCGTAACTCTTGGAGGCTCTAGCTGCGCCGGAGAGCCGTGTGTTCGGGACTTCGTTTACACGACATGCTGACTACAAGCTCGGCACGTGAGACATTGGCCTAGTCTCTGAACCAACTTCGAGCTGTCCACTTCACTCGAGACTGGTGTTAATATATGTTTCCTTGAAATGAGTGTATCTTGGTTTTTAAAATTGCCAGCTTATTATCGACTTGCACAATTTACATGTGTCATGGGGAATGTGGCATGTGCCTGTAGTTATCTCAAGAAAATTATTCAACGTTTCAAGAAGATATCACATGCACGACAAAATCCGTGGGTATCAGCTGAGTATTGTGAAAGTGCAAATATACTGTCAAGACGGTTCAGTGTCAGACTATAAGAATAGAGGATGAAGAAAAGTATATCTTAAAGCAAAGGATGATTAGGTTCATAATGTGTTTCCACTACGAGCCACCTTGGAGAACTACCATGATTGTGCTCCTTGAACGCTTTCTGTGATAACTTCTCATCTGGAATTTCATTCCGTATGTTGGGGTTAGTTATTTCACTTTCTGCTTGTTATTTCATTGAAGGTAATTTTCCATCGTATCTAAAACCGATAAAAAAACAGTTCTTGACACTATTCTTACAAATTTAGCGAAACCACAAAAATGTAGGCAACAATTTCTTAAAGGGTTCACCATTTTTTTACATATTGTCAAGAATCAGTCCTTCAGTAATTTTCATGTCATTAGTTTCTGTCATAAAATATTATTTCTTACTCGCATTTCTAAACACACAGAATTCACTACCATAGACAACACGCGGAAGAGACATTTCATCACAAAGAAATAGTTGAATAAAAATTAAGTTCTAGATGACCCCACTTGCGAGGCAGGAAAGATAAGAGTACTGATTCAGCAAGTCTCTCGCGCGCATCGCAATTGGAATTGCGCCAACTGCATGGGGGATTGTCCATATTGTGGCGTCGTGGTAGCGAAATGAAGACACAGTCGCGAGCTCTATTTACAATCTGTTTATTTACAAGATTTTTACAACTATGTTATTTTTACAACTATTTTGATTTTCTTTTTATTGGCATTGTAAGTTACATAGATGGTACTTCAGTACTTTTACATATGGACGGTGTTATGCATCAACCTCCTAAGCGCCATTTTTGAAAATAATGAGATACGGACGCCATCATTTGCTTTGGACCATGTTCTAAGTGTACGCAAAATTTTGGCGCCAAATCTGTAAAAGTAGCCTTGTAATTAATGAAAAATATAAACGCCATCAGTTACATCAGGGATATTATGTTTCGCAACAACTGACTCTAAACCTAGATCTTCAAATCTGCTGCTCTAATTTCACGTTATGCAGGTAAACGCCAGATATTCCACTCATGTTGGTGTAGTTTGGTGCTTCAATAAATGAAATAACTAATTTACACTTTCTAGGGCTGAAAATGTAATAAAACATGTTGGTGTAGTTTGGTGCTTCAATAAATGAAATAACTAATTAACAGTTTCTAGAGCTGAAAATGTAATAAAACCTTTGAACACGATCATCTCAAAACTTGTATGATGGCGCATAGCCGGTTGATGCATAACACCGTCCATATGTAGCCTATTCTTTTTTTACATATGTATTCTTTTTTACATATGAATTCATTTTTACGTATCTATTCTTTACTCGGCCATTACGAGTATGCCCTCGCTTCCTGGGGGGGGGGGTCACTACTCCCCCTCGGCTGGCCCTGTTTTTGCACCGCCCTTTGTCCCGCTGTGGCAGCCAGCATTCCAACTTCCGCTAACTGTTCACTCTACTCTCCGCTGACGAGTCTGCAAGCATCATTTGGGAATGTTGATGATAAATTTGGTAAACTGTCTGAAAAAGGGAAAATCAGAAGTAAAATAGTTGTTGAAGATCCAAATCATTTAGCGAAAGTCTGAAAAGTTGTTGACAACTATTATCGCGATTGGCTTATTTCTGACAGTGAGTCACAAAAGTGGCCCTTTCAGCTGATTGTGATATTAATTGGCTATCGACGACAAGTTTGCCGGTAACCAATACATTTTTTACTCTTTTCCTTGTTTTTCGTCCTTCTGTACTAGATTATTCCTGTTACTTCAGAATTTCACTTCATCTCTTCTAGAACTCCATTCTGCTTTGCAACAGGTGTCGCTGACTAGTTCCACAATGATGTCTTGCAAGACATTTATCCTTCCGGCTATTCTTTGTCACGTGGCCGTTCGAGTATATGCTGCAGTTTGTATAATTTTATTATTAGATATTTCCGTACACTGTTTTTTCACCTTACCCGTACCGGTTCCTTATACGGTTAAATCAATTTGAGTAAATTGGGTGCATTTTTATTTCCGTGTTAATTTTTCTTTGTTAATAAATATATTCATTTCTTTTGTAAATAATAAACAATTTACATGTTTCTAGAGTGTTTATATATTTCTAAAATGCAAATGTTTTGCACAGAAAGCCTTTTTTCAAATCAACTTTTTAGTGCTTATTGCAGCTCAGCCATTCGAAATATCGAAGGAGTTTATTAGACAGAATAAGCTTAAAATTGACTTACGAGCTTATTTTTGAAGTTTCGTTGTTTCGTCCCTGGACACTTCGTGTTGTAGGTCTTTAAAACCGATTATTACTGCGCACTCTATCCATAGCTTACCTTATTTTTACGCAGCCCTGAATCGTTTCGCAATGACACCCGCCGTTTCTGTCATCTTTTAAGTCCCCTCACAAAACTTCCATTCATGGCCCACGCCTTATCTTGCGTCGCTCGTGTAGTGTCACCGGGGAGAGATGGCGGGGGGCCGGAGATGGGTGAACTTGGTCCGCGAGGCCTCCACGCTTTGCATATGTAGGAATCCCCCCCCTTCCTCCGGTCTTACCCATACTTCGTTATCAGCTGCGCCCGCTGCCGCCGCCGCCGCCGCCGCAGTCGCTTATCTTTGCTGATCCGCACTTCCCTATCCACGCGCGGGCACGTGCTGCTGTGGCGTAGCTGGGAGTTGCGCGGGCCGCGAGTGTTTTCTTGACGAAAGCATATTGCGGATAATTAAAACACGTGTGGAAAGCACGTATTTCATTAAGTAGACCTGCTTAGGTGGCTCAAGGCCTCACTTGATGTCACTGCTGTGCCTCTGAGCGCAAGGTCCTAGGGTTCGAGTCCCGACTGTGATAGGGGTTTCGACATTACACGTTGCCTCAGGAGGTGAATCGCCCGCGCTTGCACCTAGGTTTCCCCCTAGGTTGGCGCGCTGTTGTAGAGCGTGCGTTCGCCACAAGCGCAGCCCTGGGTGACTGTGCCTGAATGAACCAACGCCCTTTTTCATCAGCTAGGTTGTAATACGGACGCCCAGACGTTGCCTCACGTGGTGAATCGTCTACACCTAGGCCTAGGTCTACTCCTAGGTTGGCGCGCTGTTGTGGAGCGTGTATCTGCCGCAAGCGCGGCCCTGAGTGACTGTGCCTGAATGAACCAACGCCCTTTTTCATCAGCTAGGTTGTAATACGGACGCCCAGACGTTGCCTCACGTGGTGAATCGTCTACACCTAGGCCTAGGTCTACTCCTAGGTTGGCGCGCTGTTGTGGAGCGTGTATCTGCCGCAAGCGCGGCCCTGAGTGACTGTGCCTGAATGAACCAACGCCCTTTTTCATCAGCTAGGTTGTAATACGGACGCCCAGACGTTGCCTCAGGTGGTGAATCGTCCACGCCTACGCCTAGGTCTACTCCTAGGTTGGCGCGCTGTTGTGGAGCGTGTATCTGCCGCAAGCGCGGCCCTGAGTGACTGTGCCTGAATGAACCAACGCCCTTTTTCATCAGCTAGGTTGTAATACGGACGCCCAGACGTTGCCTCAGGTGGTGAATCGTCCACGCCTACGCCTAGGTCTACTCCTAGGTTGGCGCGCTGTTGTGGAGCGTGTATCTGCCGCAAGCGCGGCCCTGAGTGACTGTGCCTGAATGAACCAACGCCCTTTTTCATCAGCTAGGTTGTAATACGGACGCCCAGACGTTGCCTCAGGTGGTGAATCGTCCACGCCTACGCCTAGGTCTACTCCTAGGTTGGCGTGCATCCGCCGCAAGCGCAGCGGCCGAGTGACAGAGCCTGAATGAACCTAATTCCCCTCGACGCGTGCGCAGACGTGGGCGCAGTGGGAGATGCGCTGCACAGAATGAGCGAACTTGAAGGTGACATTGAGACGTCTTATCATCATTATCCGCTTGTGACACTTGAGACGACAGATGCTGCTGGAGGAGTTTTTTTATTACTTTGGCCTTCGGTCTTTGGAGAATCGTAGTTTAAAAGAGGTGTGTTTAGAAATTTCTGATGGACCTGTAGTTCTGGGAGCACGGGCAGCAGAAGGTTATGTAATGATAGACCCTCGAGTCTCATCTGTTTTCTTTAAGATGATGTGCATCCTCTTGTAACAACGTCAGTTGAACAAGTACAAAGATATTTTGACATAGAAGCATTTTCAGCTTAATTGTTTTTTCTCAGTTTTTCCCCCGGAGATGTAAAGAAAAAAAATAGTTATCTTAGTAACATACAGTTTGATGTTGTTGTTTTTGTAAATAATTCCACGAAAGAAATTGTATATGGTCTTCAACAGAAGAATTATTCATGAATTTTGTTTTCATTTGCATGCACTCCGATACTTCTATTTGACAGCCTCTCAATAATTCGAAACTTCGACTGCACCCCGGCTAAGTAGCCTACGTTCAGAACAAACGAGAAAAAGAATCAGGATGAAAGTCTCATCGTATGCACAGAACCTTCTGAACACAATTCGTGAAAATTAGATTCCGTTTGTCTAATTTCCATTTATAATATTTTTTGCGTGAAATTTTACATTTTTTCGGAATTGTTATATTTTGTTGAATTAGTTTACTATTTTTAAACTCTTCACACACGGAGTTGCTACAGTTTTCCTCGCGTAAAAGCACAAAGAGCAAGTAAAAGTATAACTTCTCATTTTTTTAATGAAACATGATTCATTAAATGGGTGATGATTAATTAAACTTGTTTGCACGAAAAGGAGAGGAGTTTTTCGTTCCTCGCGCTCTTGCCGTGTAAACGAAACGAACAACTCGGTTGGCACTGTTCATGGTTCCTCCACACAAGTCCCATGCTCACGCCTGTTTTTCTAAGTGTACTTTTTTTAAAATTATAAACATTTTCAGCGCTTACAAAGTTCAGTTTACGTTACACATTCGTTTCATTGGCTTAATCTAACTTAATGCTTCCGAGTGTACTGCGGAATTACTGTAAGATATCGTTGATCTCCAGACACAGCATAGATGTGCGCAAGAAGGGTACTGGAACGACATTTTTGCCACCCTTTCCTTTTAACTTTTTTTAACGAATGCGTTTTGCCTGTTATCTTGTTATTAATGTTTTGGTTTTTGTTCGAATAGCTTTTTCGAATATACTGACTTTTCTCCCCCCCCCCCCCCAGAAAAAGGCACATTAATATTATTTTCCGGTAATTTCTTTTGTTTAATGTTTCAACCCTAATTGGGACCCTCTTCAAAAATTTTGGTTAACTGGTGATTTTAATATGTTTACATCAGTAGGCCAATAGATTTTTATTCAAATAACTTTTAATATCGACATTTTTTTCTACGAAATGCTACTCAATAGTTTTAAAAGTTTTGGCGTTAAAATTTTAACTACGTTTTTCACAATACTGGACCCAAAATACAGTGTTTTTAAAAGTCCCCTATAAGGGTAGAAATATTAAACAAAAGAAGTCACTGAAAAATTGTATAATTATGCCTGTTCGAGGAAAAGGTCAGAATATATTAACATATACAAAATATTTTATTGGAACATAACATATATTCTATTAATGAAAAAAATAAATGAATACAGATAACGATGGATACAGCACTTAGAATGTCTCGCCAAGGGATCCCCCGACATGCCTTTCTGTACAGACCAAGGGTAATAGGGGTCATTGGCCGTCCACGACAGAGATGGTGTTATGAAGCCGGAACAGGGAATCTCCCTAACCCGTGAAGTGAGGAAGAAGAAAATATTTTTTTGAGTAAGGCTAAGGAGCCCCTTTGAAAATTTTCAGGGGAGGCCATCACCCCCTGCACCCCCGTGAGCGCACGCCTATTTTCCAGAGTGTACTGCGGAACCACGCTTACATTTCGCTGATCTGCAGGCGCTTCACTCCAGCTAGCAGCACTCGACCGCGCAGTTCGAGACGCGAAATGGCGATTTCTCGCCCGTTGAACACGGAAACGCTTTGCAGGTTCGCAGCGTAAAGAGTGAGTGACGCGGTAACCTCGATATTCAACGCGAATCGGAGGTCTCGATCAAGGCTCGTCAGGCTACATTGAAAGGAAAAGTAAACACGATAGCAATGTAGAGTCATCATCACTAAAAACATGTACGTTTTGTTGAGCTCTCATTTGGCTCTTGGTGGGAAGAATACGGCATAGAAGAGGGGGAGGGAAATTATTTTCAGTAGTATTCATGTAGGTCTGTATTTCGATGGACGATGTAAATCCAAATTTTCTATAACTCAGGTGCGAAAATGTCTAGTTTTCATTCACAATCTCATTCACTTATTCATTGAGTATTTCGAAATTTTCTTGCAATGGCTTAGTCAGTGTTTGGTTAGAAGACTTCATGTGTGTCACCCCCCGTTAGGAAGGAGCGATATGCTTGGGGATTCGGTGTTGATAACCGAGTGCTCAATGTTTCTTAGATTACAGCGAAATCGTGCCAGTTTTCCACAAGCGAATGGCGGAGTTCAAATGTATATAAGTGCGCACCTTTGCAGAGAGTAGAAACCCCTCGAACCTAATTAAATCTTATTTAAATCAATTTTATTACAAAATTCTATAGAACGTTTATATTTCACCTAACTATGGGTCACCGACTTTTTGCGACTCTCATCATTTTCGGGGAAACTAATTTCAAATGATCCATAATGATTGATTATTTCCCTTATCAGAATATGTATAATTGAAGAATGGGGGTGAGTGGTTGACAGGCGAAAACTAAGAAAATCAAACTTCTTTACAAATTACTATGCAATTGTCACAATACTTGCACAACGATAAGCTAAACTTTCCGCCTTTTGCTGGTGCAAAAATGACAAGATTTAATCGTTATCTCAGAGCTAATAAGTTACATAAACCATAAGTTTTGTAAATCTGTAAATAAGTGGATAGTACAGTGGGTTAAATGTAGCATCTTAAACTTATCTCCTGATGTGTACTGATTGCATAATTTAGGACTGCATGCCTGCAAATTTTAAATATACTTGAAGGCAATAAGAAGGGAACAATTTGATTGAAGGACTATGAAGGCGGACGATGAATGTATTCTTTATATTTGCTTTTTTTACATCCGTTCCATCTTCACATCAACATCATTTTTTGTAAATTTATTTTTATTTATTTATATTTTCTCGAAGAGTTCAAGAAATAGCCTAATGTAAGGGGGATCGTGGGAGGAGGGGAATAGGTGAAGAATATACGTTTTTGTGTTCCTTTATTTCTGATGAAAGTACTCAAACAGTATGGACTCTTTTGCATGGAGTATGTAGCGAAATAAAAGATAAGCAACCAGATCACTTCGATTTGAAATTAAGTTAGTAATTATAATAAGGAACTAAATTCTATTTTATTCTAATAACTAATTTTATATAATTATGATAGAGCACTGCTCGAACAATGAGGTTACTACCTAACAGTGCAAGTGATGAAAATAAAAGTCTTCTCCAAAAGGCTTCGTATTCTGCTTCATTTTCTTCTCGAGCGTTTCACTTTCAGGACCCCAAAAAATCAATCTTTCCCCCCAACACAGCGAATCTCTTTATCGCCGAGTGATCTCATGGAACTCTCCGGAGAGTGCTAGTCTCCAGGGAGGTGCGAGTGTGGAGCGGGCGGCGATGGCGGAGGCGGAGGGGCGCGTGCCGGGGCTGGAGACGGGCGCAGAGGCGATTGCGGCAGCGGAGGAGAGGGCGGTGGCGAGCGCGGAAGCGGACTCGTGGGTGGACACGTTGGCGGCAGAGGTAGTTGGGGAGGACGTGGTTGAAGTAGTGGGCGGACACATGGCAGAGGTAGGTGGGGAGGACGTGGTTGAAGTAGTGGGCGAACACGTGGCAGAGGTAAGTGGGGAGGAGTGTTTGAAGTAGGGGTTGGAGACTGAGGGTTGAGTTCGGTCGAGGGGGAGGGGTCCTTGTTGGGAGTCATAGGAGGGGAGTCTTCGCAATAGTGGGTATGGAAGGACGGCTCAAGGTGGGATGGGAGTCGGTATGGGGAGTTGGGATTTGAAGGCGAAAAGAAATGTGGAACCAGAGCTGGGTCATGTTGTCAGCGGGCGCAGGAGGGTAGTGGATATAGTGGGTGGGGAGAGGCCGCAGTCTGTGTCGGAATGGGGCTAGTGGTGGAATCGAGAATGGGGTTGGTGGGGTGGGCGGATACCAGACGCGAGGTTGGTGTAGTGGCTAGGGGCGGATATGAGGCGGGAGCGGAGGCGTGGCGAGGGGCGGGGTGGAGGCCGGAGGCGTTGGTGGGGGTGTATGGTGGGGGCGGGATGGGCGGGGGTGGAGACTGTGGCGAGGGGCGGTGGCCAGGGCTGGAAGCGGTGGGCAGGGGCAGAGGCGGTAGTGAGGAGCGGCGGCGGTGCGGAGGTGATGGACGGAGGCGGTGGCGAGAGGCGAGGTGAAGCGAGGCGTGGCGAGTAGCAAGGCAAAGAGTGGGGGCGGAGGTTTCGGTGGCCCCTCGCGAGGAAGGCGAGGAGCGGGGCGGGGGCCGGAGGCGGTGGTGGGGGCGGATGTCGGGGGGCGGGGGTGGAGACTGGGGCGAGGGGCGGTGGCCATGGATGGAAGCGGTGGGCAGGGGCGGAGGCGGTGGTGAGGTTGGGGTGAGGGGCGGTGGGAAGGGGTGGAGGCGAAGCGAGGCGGGGCGTGGGACGGCGGCAAGGCGAAGGGCGGGGGCGGAGGTTGCGTTGGCCCCTCGCGAGGAATCGGCCGCGGGGCCGCGTCCTTCGCAGGGCAGATAGGGGAATTTACGAGCGTCGCGTATCGCGCGCGCATCTCCGCCCGGGACGTGCTCTCGCCCTCCCCGCCGCCTCCTTCCTGCTCCCGCACTTTGCTCCCTGCACGATGCGCGGCCGGGACGGCAATTATCCTGGGGAGCCATGAGGACCGCCCTCCCCCCCTCCCAGTTTGGCCACGCGGAGGCGAACAAAAGCGTTCAACCTCCCTCCCGAAGCAGCTTTTTCGCAATCAGAAACAGTCGAAGAGTTAGGTACAACAAGTCACGTTTTGGTTGTTCTGATACTTACTGATTTTCGTGTTATAACGGATTTGTACGTTTACAAATTCAAATGCAGTTTTATCATAACAAATAAGGTTACACCGCTTTTGGACAATGTAAAAATGAGTTGTACTGTTGTAATTTATGTATTTATTTTATGTTGTTGATTGTGACTTGTAATTATGAGGCTTTTGTTGATTGTGACTTGTTTCATTATGCTCCCAGTAAAGTCGTGCTCATCTGTTGCATCCGAAATCCATGATAAGATGGATGAGAAAATACTGCGACCTTCCTTAGGGTAAAATGCATTTCGCTCTGATGAAGGTCGCAGAATGGCGGCCGAAAAGTTGGCACGTGTGCCTAGGACGTTGTGTCACACGGACAGCCAAGTATTTACCGATTCCGGCTGCGAAAGCCTACGTTCTCAAGATGGAAGCGAGTTGGTTGTTAAACAAAAGATCGGGAACGAATATGACAGCTTATTATTATTATTATTATTATTATTATTATTATTATTATTATTATTATTATTATATTTTATTATTATCATTAATATTAATTATTATATTAATAATAATCATAATAATAATAATAATAAATATTTTTATTTATGAGAAAATCAGGAGTGAAAAGCGCTTTATTTTTTTTGCGTTCTTTTATTTATCCGAATGCCATCGAACACCGGTCACCGAATTCTACGTACGTACTAATTGTGAAATGATTCCACAACCTTCTCTTGCCTCGTCTGATGAGCCTGCGAGTCAGCTAATATTGGAAACGTTCTCTGTAAAAATATTATGTCCCCAAAAATAGAGCACGAGTGTAGCAATGAACGATGCAAAGGTGAACAATGCTTCGCAGCATGTCTAGTGAATTCATTCGGACACGCATTGCGGTGTGCGATGGGTTCTGTAATTCAGAATGCATTTTGTGATGGTGGGTGACCCTCCATAAGTTAACTTGTCGTGCGTTATTGCGCGTCCGTCATGGCATGAAATGAGATCATTTAATTTTAACACGTATCGAATATTGGGTCAGTGGTGCTTCTCTGTACGAGGAACGACAATTTCGGTTTCCGACTCAACGAGTTGGAATGTGCAACTGAACTGTGTGATCTACAACAAGTAACATATAAACTTGGAGATATTTGCTCTATTTGTGAATTCCGGAAAAATGTTTATTAATGATAGAGCCATTCTTGGTTGAATGTCGTTCAATATTGCCTTGCCATTTCTTGCAATTATAGCTAAGTTTGAACGATGAAGTTTTCATTAAAACAAATTTTATTCTATTATTACGAATTATTCAGAGTTGGAATAGCTCGATGGGGATTTTTCCCTAAGAGTTCTTTCGGAGAAAATTTTATTATTGATATTCTGTAATCGCGAAATATTGAGAATGTTTTGTCAGAATTGCCTTTTGGGAACCAAGAAACTTAAAATCTGAATGAATTGTTTTATACAAGAATATTTACTTGCATGATTTTTGTAGAAAATATTGATCCTCAAAAATGTGCTCATATTCAGTGTTTTCTTTGTTATCTAAGTTACGTCCTAAAATCCTAAAATGGTGATAGTGATAAGACATGACTCTGAAAATGAGAAAGGACATGACTTTATACTTTGAGGCAATTTTTTGCATTGCATGTGTCGTTACAATTCTCTCGCGTTTGCCTGCACATAATGGGCAGCGAGATTGTTCCTTGGTAGCAAACATATTTTGTTGTCGTTTGGAAGTTTTCAACTTCTAACAAAATGGGAGGTTGAAATGTTTTCTGATCCATGTCAGTTCCTGGGAAGGTCTGAGTCTTGTTGCATACACACGAAGGTGACTCATGCGAAGCTGAGGTGCATGCATGCAACCAATGTGGTCGTGCATTTAGGTCGCAAATGTCACTTTGCACGATGGTTTATTCGTGCGTTTCAAATAAGCATAATACTTCTATTTGGAAAACATATTCGTTTGTTGCTGCAAAAATATGTCGAATTAATAAATATTTCTGCTAATACTGAAATTTAATTTCAAAACGATTGGGAAATTAAATATTGTGAAATATAGCTTGGCACGGTTTTCATTCGTTTAATGAAATCCAGCTTCTAGCGCGTAAATGGGTAAATTATCAAAATTGTGTCTCAATCGTAATTTTGTTGTCATACAATAATTTTACGTTACTTAATTTTCTATTGAATTTCATCATTTTATTTTGTGTTAAATTTCTGGGAATAGTTAATAAAAGTTCTTCGAATTTGTACCAAAGCGGTGAGGCCAATAATAATTTAGCCAACTGGGAGATCTGTGGACACTCTGGATGTTGTAGCATAAAGTACTACTGTTTGATTATTGTTGTTTTATGAATGTTTGTGTGTGTTATTAAAAAAATTTAAGTGTACAGTTCTGACATGTTAGAGATTGTTAGAATTTAGGGCATCAAGGAAAAAATCTTGATATTTTAAGACTTGGGTAATATTTTTGAGATTTTTGATGTTTTTGTAATCTAAAGTAACTTTTCAATGGTATTTATTATTCGATAAGTAATTTCGTTAGACATGATAATTACTAGCAACTGATAAGAAATGACCAAAAAAATACTTGGAAATTTTCTTTTGTAGTTTAGTTGATGGTTAATGTAATACAATAACATTTGTCTCCATTATATTATTTTGAATTATTAAGTTATAAACAGTGGATAAGTACTCAGATCTATTACATTTACCAATGCATTTATCTTTGTGCAAGTCAACAAATATTCCCAATCTCTATCTGATGCGGAATAAAGTTATGAGCTGAGATGGACGAAGATGTATTCGTGTTCATCTAGAACTATCGACTCTGTGATACTGATTTTCTTTCGTAATAGAATGACCATGCCGATATTTTTCACAGCGTGTTTCAAAGTACATAGATCTCATTTCGTTTATTATACCTCTCAAATCCTGGATGAAATGTTCAAAATAGTAACTACGAAAATTAGTAGCTATAATGCTGTTTTCGTAACTTTGCCCCTGACAGAAATCATGTGTTGACGGTTTCATCCAATCGTCAGCTTGAACGTCACTTAGCGAGGTGTGACGTCACTTTAGCGAAATATAAGCTCCCGATTGGCTGGCAGCGAAATAAACTGATTCATGTCAGGGGCAAAGTTAAAAAAAATCGCAGTATAAATGGTGGACCAATTAAACATACAGGTCTCAACGCACGTTAGTGTCAAGTGTCTGAATCTTACGGACTTCCTGCCGCTTTCATTCGTGCGCGTTCTGTGGCGGGCGCATCGGCGTTGCATCCCGTCGGCGCTAAACGAGGCGCGCGCGGCACCGCGTGGGAGTCCGTCCCCTTTAAAGCAATCGGGCGATGCCGGGCGGAGCGGGGCAGGGCGGGGAGGGGCGAGCCCTTGTTTGCAGCCGGCGACGTCTTTGGGGCAACTGAAACGGCCGGCACTCGGCGGCGCCCTCGCCCGCGGATACGCGCCTCGTAACGCCAGCCGCCCTCAGCCCCGGCCGGCGCCCGCGCCCACGCCCGCGCCCGCGCCCACGCCCGCGCTTCTCCGCCTCGTCCCGTATTTCCTGCCTTGCTCACCCCCTTGCGGCTCTTCGCTCCTTGCTATCCGCTGCACCCGCCCTAATCACTCTGCTTATTCTGCCCACAACCGCTCTACTCGCCCTACCCACCTACCCATTCTACCCGCCCTACCCCCTCCTCTCGCTCTACCCACTCCTCACGTCCTATCCACTCCTCACGCCCTATCCAATCATCACGCCCTACCCACTCTTCACGCCCACGTACTCTACCCGCACTATCCATTCTACCCGCTGACCTATTCTACCCTCTCTACCCGCCCTTCCCTTTCTATCCGCCCTACCCACTAAAAATGTCTTGCTCACTCTACACGCTCTATCCACTTTGCCGCTCCACCAATTCTACCCGCCTCCCCACTCTATCCACCCCATCCACTCTATCCACCTCATCCACTCTATCCACCCCATCAACTCTATCCGCCCCATTCACTCTAGCCGCCCCACCTGCACGACCCGCCTTACCGAGTCTAGGCGCTGTATCCATTCGATGCGTTCTAACCACATTTCCTGCACTACCAACTTCGCCCGTATTACCCATTCTACTTTAAGTTAACCCAACTTCCCCCAACCGCTGTATAGTCTCACCACCGTCTCGCGCGGTCGCACGCCGCACTTTCGTCTCCAGGCATTTATCTTTTACTGGGTTCCCATTTCATCTATCGCGACGTCTTTCCCCTGGCCCTTGTCGGCTTAGTTCCTATTGTCATGACTTTCCTTCACATATCGCGCCTGCGAACCTCTCAACCTCAATAAACCGCCGCGCGTCTTCCTTTTCGCTTCGCTACTCCCACTGATTCTTGTCCTTCCGTCGTTCTCGTCTTTTTCTCTCTTTCCCGTTGTTTTGTCATTCTTTCACTCTTTGCAGTTCCCTCTTCTTGTTTTGACGCTGTTAGCTATTAAACGTTGATGAATTTGAGTTTCATGTTTGAACAGGCAATAAATATCTCCAAGAACATCTTTTCGAACTTGTATTTCCTAAGAGAAGAAATCATCACTGTTCCGTATTTTCACCATCAGGCTGAGTATTTGTGCATGTCCTTCTCAATATTTCTGGAAGGAAGAAATTCTAAAAGAAAATTATTCATTCCCCTACGAAGTCTCTTAAAGGCATTGCATCATACTTGCGATCACGCATAAGCCGCATGCCTGTTGCCCAGAAAGAGGGCACAGCGCTGCTTTGTAGCAGCACACACTTCGCGTTTTCACTAGTAACGGTCCGCCCACCCTCGCCCGCTCGCCCTCCAGCCAGGCCTCCAGCCAGGCCTCCAGCCAGGCCTCCAGCCAGGCCTCTAGCCAGGCCTCTAGCCAGCCCTCCGGCCAGCCCTCCGGCCAGCCCTCCGGCCAGCCCTCCGGCCAGCCCTCCGGCCAGCCCTCCAGCCAGCCCTCCAGCCAGCCCTCCAGCCAGCCCTCCAGCCAGCCCTCCAGCCAGCCCTCCAGCCAGCCCTCCAGCCAGCCCTCCCACTCGCCCGCCCGCCACTGCCGCTGATGTACACACTTCATTCGTCAGCCGACGGCTCGCAGAGGATTAATTAAAATTAGAGCCGGTAATTTACAGACGGCAATTTCCAACGGCGCGCCCCCGCCTGCGTCCGCGCCCCAGTCCTAGCGGCGCGGCGGTCGAGTTTGCGCTGGCGCGTCGGCCTAACCTCCGGGCCAATCAATTACGTTTATTATAGATCTGCGGGCGCGAGCGAGAGGCCGCCGCATGGCGATGACCCGCTTGGGGGAGGCGCCAGGTTTTGAGCGCCGGCCTTCGTTCTGTGTGAATCGGCAGCCAGCAGGTTCTAGCTACCTCGGATGCGTGTGCTCACACAGCGGAGAATATCTGAAATTGCGAACTGTAGTGCGATTTTTCTAACTTTGCCCCTGAAGCCTCTATGGTCGCGATGGAATATCACACGGCATTTCACGTCTTTCTCGGTCTTGCCAGTAGAAGTCGCATGATCGCAAGCATTGCTTTATACGGTCGCGATCATGCGAAATCTAGCGGCACGACTGAGAAAGATGCGAAATACCGTGACATATTCCATCACGAAGATGGGCCTCGAGGGGCAAAGTTAGAAAAATCGCAGTATAGTGGCGGATCCGAAGCATAAGGGCCGTATGTCCCCACACCCATCATTTCAAAAAAATTTTTTTCCGCAATGTATTCAATACAATTGATATTTATTGATCTCGTAACATTCTACGTACCTATTAGAATCTTAGCAGGCGGCGCTTCAAGAATATTTGCAAAGAATAATTGCATATTTGTGTATAATTTACATCGTGCAAGAGATCAGGGGAAAATACAAGTATAGACGAAATGGAATTAGATGAGGGAGCTCGAAGTTTTAAATCTAACTGTTTATGATGTAAACTAAGTTATTTCATGTTTTCAATAATTTTGTGAATAAAATTGCTAATTAAAAAATATTAACGATTTAACTACTTCAAATCTTTGGGAATGCTTGATAAAATGAGACATTCAAACGGGAGGACCTGAAAGTGGATCGCATTGTGTATGCACATTCTTGGAACTGCTCTTGTTTAACATAATGTTAATAACCTACTTCTCCCGGCGCGAAAGAGCTAGCGTTGGAAATACCGCCGCGAGCTTTATATGCTTAGTCGGTCAACTGGCTTGCGTTACAGGCAGATTGCGAAGGCACTGAGAAGCGTCAGCTGAATCAGTTGAAAAAAGTGTCTTCATTATTCATGTGCCCCGGAAGACCTATGTATGTCACAAGGAAGTGCCAATGTACTATTTCTAATTGCTTCTTGTGTGTAAACGTGTGAAACGTCAGGAAATCTCTTTTGGAAAATGAGTAACGAAATAATGAATATTTCATTGGAAGTTACTATTTGCATTATGCCATAAAACATACGAATGCTGTAAATTGTAACCAGTGTTTTGCATCGTGCATCAAACTCTAGTTCCTTTTGATTCTACTGAGAAAACGAACCATTTGTTTTATGGCTTACACATTTCGTGACATATACATTCGAACAATACCATTGTGTGTAGGGAAGGGAAAATTACCTTGTAAATTATGAGCTGACGTTACATTTCCTGGGAGTTGTCATGTGTTTAGTAGCGTGGTTTGTGCACCAAAACGCCCATGTAACCTGTACCCTCCCATTAGCCCTTTATTACTTTGCTTCGTTGTCTCCGGTGTGGACTTGCTCCTTGATCCCATTGGCTGATCCCGATTGTAAATATCTTGGTAGCGCCGTGGGGTTGCAAGGGCTGCGGCTAGCCGTAATGAGGCTTAATGGCTTCAAAAGGAATGAAATAGAACAGACTGTGGAACATTGCAGCTTGCTTTTTGGTCTGCTAGCTTTCAGAAGGGATTCCAGTCTCTCACATACTGAACGTTAACAATGAAAAGCACGTCATTTTATTATGAATTAATATTCATTTCATTTACGCAATATTAATTTTTGTTCTTACTTGTCTCTTAGCGAGTTGTCATTACTTGTAATATTGTTGATGCTAATGTTTTACTTCCCGTGGTTAAGAACTAAAGTAATTAACTTATCCTAGATGTTATGTGCGTTGTTGGGAATTATAACTTTTCATCCCATGTACGCGACCTGGGACAGACTCAACAACGATCTCAGTTATTTTCGTAACATTATTATTCATCATAGTATGTTCTAGCCATACAATGAAATTACTTTCGCCTTGACCTTTATTTTTTATCATAAAAACGACTGTCGTTGCACATCAAATTGTATTAACGATACTTCAAATGGAATTTATTGATACATCTCATTTGCCACTGAACGGGCTTCTTCTGTCCACTTACAAATGACCCGTATTTCCGATCTGTTCTGTGGGATCTTGTAGTTGAGTTTGCCGCCGCACGCAAATTTTTGTCCTATCAGACAGGCTAATTGTTTTATAACTGAGTCCGCGAGTGCGTTAAGCAAGACGCATTCGTTAGCGCTCGAAGCGTGAAAATAACGAGCGATTATCGAGTATTTCGTTTCGAAATTGCATTCTCATTTCAATTTCATGCTGACTGTCGTTACCACGAATTTTGTTATTCGAAAGTATATATATATATTAATGTTTCTTATTTCGGTTCGTGAAAGCTCGGAAGAGGAAAACGGTTTAGGGAAACTTTGAAATGGTAGGCCCAATGGCCTGAGCCTAGTCATTAAATTCTTTGATGGGCAATGATAGTGTAACGGTTTTATGGCGGCGATGGTGTAACGGCTAGCGTGTCGGACCTTTATACCCAACTTCGCGGGTTCAAACCTGATCGAAGCCATGGATTTAGGGGCGATAAATCCTTCGTACGCTTTCCTTCGGAGGGGAAGTAAAACCGGGTGGCCCATGTTAGTAGATTTACTGCATGTAAAAGATCCTCAAGCCTAAATGACGCCTCTGAGCAAAATTCAAAATCGCCTGTTTCGTCGCCCATGGAATACCTTCTTTCTCCACTACTTGGTGAAAGGAACGTAGCGAAATTTGCGTGGTCAGACGAGAGAGCAGGCCTCATGGCCTGAGTCTCGCCACGTAAAAGAAGGCAGTTCAATTCAATTCAATCATAAGAGTACAAGCCAAAAAACCTTATTTTACAGAAGAGCGGAAAAACTTGTTTCAGTTCGTACTCTGAATACTAAAATTATTTGCAGTGTGCAGAAAAGTTTTACAGTAGAATTTGATCTGTACACTTTTTATTAGACGCAGATATCGAGCTGATGTTGAGTTAAATGAACATACCTCGTTTTCCCCTAGAAATAACTTGTACTCTTATGATCGCCCATCAAAGAATAGATACATTGATTTCGGGCACGTAACTTTTATAGTCATTAGTCCCGTTAGTGTAGTGAATGTATCTTGGAAGGAAGCGGTGTTCCTTCCCTGCTAGATGGTGTAAAGATTGAAGAGTACAATAGAAGGTCGACGGACAGTCGAAAGCAGCAGGAAGCGAAGGTGGCGAGAGCAGTGTTGCAATAGAACAATGGTGTTAAGGTCTTCTAGTGGTGGCTGTGGCACGCGCCGTGGCTTCGTAACATGCCACGAGCTTCTCTGCGCAACTAGCGTCTGGAAAGGGAACCATTACGAGCAGTGGTATCCCCGCCGTTTTACAATAGGGATGGCGTTGTCTGTGGTGGCGGAGGGGTGGACAGCGTGGAGGGGCGATTTCGTCGTGGCACTCGTGCCACGGATTCCCGCTCGTGGCATCGACCGTGACAACACTTCAATAGAGGGTGGAGTAAAGATAGAAGGACTTTCTACTTTGTGTGGGAGGGCGGGAGGGCGTGAGCGAGGTGGCGAGAGCAGAGGTGCAGTAGAGGGAGGAGTCAAGGGAGAAAGACTTTCTGGTTGGGGTGGTGGGGGGCGGCAGTGCGAGGGGGGGGCGGTCAGCAAGTGGTGCGGTGAGCGCGGCCTACCCTAGCCGCAAGCGGGGAAGGGGCAGTGGCGGCGACGGTGTTGCGGGTGGCTCGAGTGAGGCGCCGGTGTCGCTCTCATTTGCTTTATGCGATTGAGGCTTCCGATATCGGCTTTTGGCCCACCCGCCCCTCCGCCCGCCCCCTCCGCCCGCCCCCGCCTCCCGCCCCTGCCGCCCGCCCCCCGTCACCACCGACCCCTGCCCCGCCGACCCCTCCCCACCCCCCTCCGCCTCCACCTCCCCCAGCCCACACCGCCCCCGCCGCCCACACCGGCCCCGCCGCCCACACCGGCCCCGCCGCCCCCGCCGCCCCCGCCGCCCCCGCCGCCCCCGCCGCCCCCGCCGCCCCCGCCGCCCCCGCCGCCCCCGCCGCCCCCGCCGCCCCCGCCGCCCCCGCCGCCCCCGCCGCCCCCGCCGCCCCCGCCGCCCCGCCGCCCCCGCCGCCCCCGCCGCCCCCGCCGCCCCCGCCGCCCCCGCCGCCCCCGCCGCCCCCGCCGCCCCCGCCGCCGGTCTCCCTCGGGAGTGCATCCAGATCCTGTGGCCGCGCTACCCGCCCTCCTCACGAAGAGGAGGGGAAGAGCGTCTGGCTCAGCGGCAGACGGCCGCGCCGGTGAGACGCGCTGCGATCTGTGGAAGGGAGATTTCGATGTCTGCGAATATTTAGTACTCTGTGAAGCGATGAATCGTTCTTTGAGATCCGAATATTGTTAGTGACGCATGTAGTTAAAATCAAGTGGTTGACCTTGTTTGATGTATTTTTCAACTGGATGTACTAAATTTTGACTTAACATCTATTTGCACTTTTTTAATATCTGTGATAAACAGACTATTATTAAATGGAAAACATATCAATCATTTGTCACATTTTCGAAGAACAACTCATTTGCACTCGGGCTACGTCCTTTAGATTCTGAATCTCTCACTCCAGTTCATACATTTATAAAGAATATTTACCTTGAAGCTTAAGATTAGAAATGATAAGCAAGTCGGTAACCTATTTGCTACTGGATTTAAGTTTTGATCGCTCTTAACACCTGGATTAATCTTAAGACCAGTGAAGATTGATAGTCGGTGATATGATTCCACCAGCATTTGAGAACTGTGGCGGTGACTATCTGTGAAATTCTTGTAACTGATAGAACTTTGTTTAACACAGATAATCGTAATGCCCTTCAATAATCGAACTAGCGTCATGTAATTTAATGGGATTGCTCTATATGCTGTAAAGTTGAGCGCATAATTACTGTTTCATTCACCGTCATAACGTATTATGTGCCAGAAAGTTTCTCATTTCGGAACAGGTGTGATTTACCTATGGAAATCTACAAGGGGTTGGCAGCTTGTGCTCTAGGTTTAGTCTGTGAACATTGCTCATCGCATCTATAATGCCGATTTCAAATCCCTCTCGTGATCAAGGGTCGACGGGTCATCGTACGAGGTTGTCTCTGGTAGGAAGCCCGCCCACTGTCTCCTGCCTGTCGCGTCTCACGCTTGGCGCCCCCTAAGCCTGTCGCTTCTAATCTCTCGCTCCTCACCTGTCGTTTCACACTCTATACTTCGGTTTTTCTTTCTTGACGCGCGGGGGGGGGTGTCAATAAAATGGAATATCTCACGATATTTCGCGTCGTTCTCCGTTGTTCCGCCAGGAGTCGCATGATCGCCAGCACCTCGACACAGTCGCGATCATGCGACTCCTAGCTGCACAAACGAGGACGACGCGAAATACCGTGAGATATTCCATTTTATTGACTCACCCCCGTCCGCCAAGAAAGAAAAACCGAAGTGTACTTGCCAACAGTCAATTCTGCTCGTCTCCCCTTTTTTGTCCCCTCGCACGTCCCACGGCTGGTCCCACCGCTAGTCGCTCGCTCGTCATATGTAACCCGCCCGCCCTGCTCACCATCACCACCAACTCGTTGTGCCCCTCGTGCCACTCACCCGCGACCTCGGTTGTCGACCCCCCTCTGTCCTTTGCTCTCACCAGACGCTCTCCCTTTGTTCTTCTTCCTTTATCGAAGCCCACCGTGTATACACCGACTTAAACGCAGTGGCACTTCGAGGTCACGAGCTGGACGGAGAGGGAACACTGTTATCCAATCGGGAGCTTCATTACGACTTGATGCATTTGACAATGATTACATTTTTGATATTAGAGCTCCCGATTGGATTGCAATGTCCCCTTCTCCTTCTAGCTCGTGACCTTGTAGTGCCACTGCGTTTAAATCATAATATAGTCCGGGTAATTCAAATGCAAGAATTACTTCCAGACTGCTCGCTGCAGTGGGCCGATGGTCCGCGTGCCAACAGCCTTTCACGACTCGAGCCGATCATGCCCGAGCGCCTCTCTTTCCTGCCGTCAGGCTGACTAAACGAGCAACGGGCCACACTGGTGGCACGTAAATAAACGTTGAGTTAGTGCTCGCCAAGTGGGCTGGCTACTTGAGAAGCCTTGGAGTAACCCGTGGCGTTGCCTGTTGTTCTGATGGGAAAAAAACGTGGGTGAGCTACTGCGCGTTGTATGCGACTTCAGCCAATAAACTTGAAGCAACACTTTGCGTCACAACTTTAGCGGGAGTTTTAAATTCACCTCGTTACAAGTCATTGAATCAGGTATATATAGATTTTTTTAAATTCATCTTTTATGTCAATTACACCTTCATTGTGTTACTTTTCGTTCAGAATTGTCACTTTATTCCACTTTCAAAATGTTTCTCAACACTTCTCGCTCTCCATGCAACATGGCGGTCAGCATCTGGTCTGGTTTTTCAAACGAAGTACGCGTGCGTGGTGTCACGTGGTTCGTGACGTGGTGCTGCGCAGAACGAGCAAAAGTCGGTGCGCCGGACTATAGTGCGATTTTTCTAAGTCTGCCCCTCAAGCCCCTGTGGCCACGATGGAATATCACACGGCATTTCGCGTGTTTCTCCGTCGTACCGCTAGAAGTCGCATGATCGTAATCACTTCTTGATACGGTCGCGATCATGCGATATCTGGCGGCACGACCGAGAAAGTCGCGAAATACCGTGACATGTTCCATCGTGATGACAGGCCTTGAGGGGTAAAGTTAGAAAAATCGCAGTATAGCTCACCCGTATCCATCGTGGTCCTTTGCCAACCCCTCCCGCCAATTGCGTCCTCCGCTCCCCGCCCCGTCCTCAGTGCCGCCCGCGGCACGCCGTTTTTTCCGCGTCGCGCGGCTTCATTTACCCCCTGCGCGGCCGGAAGCGATTTGGCCCCGGATTGCGTCGCCCTCCCCAGCCCCACCCCACCCCTCCCCTCCCCTCCCCCCACCCTCGCTCCCTCTCGCAGCCCCGCGAGCGGCGAATATTTGCTGAGAGGGCGCCGCTCCCCTTCGCTGTGGGCCAGATGCCTCTCAACGCCAGCCTAGCTTGTTTTAAAGATGCTGGGAAGTCTGAATTGTTTGAAAATAACTCTTAACGTTTTCGAATATGTTGCTGTATGTTTTGATTCCTGCTCATTTGTCGTAGGTAAAGATAACAATTACTGAAACTATTTTGTCAATATGCATCATCTAATTCAAACTTGTTTACGTTATCGACTGCATCTGGTAACTATTTATGGATTTAGCTCTGGGTTCTATTCGAAGAACGTCTGGCACCTCAAAGGCAAGGTTGCTGAGAACTAAAGGGTTACAGAGACCTGACATTGAGACCAGGCTCACAGAGACGAGGTTCACCCTCCTGCCAATAAAGATTTCTTCTTTTCCTTTTATCAGGAAAATAGACCTACATTACTTTTTCGTAGAATTCCTCCTGAAGAAACATGAAAGGAATTATTTTCTTTTTCTTTTATTTGTTCAGGCATTGGGGAACAAAGTTTTTCATTTGCAATTGGTAGCAGTATGATGTGTGATAGCTGAGCTGAACTGAGCGTAGCAACTCAGCAATTGGTTGTATAATATGTACGCAATCTTTCATTGATGTACTTTTCATCTGTTTTATATTTTCCAACCAATTTATTTCTGTAATGATAGTATTGAAAGAATATTGATTTTCTGTTAAAAACAATTGAACAAACTGATTGTAGTGTAACTGCAGGAAAGCCTGGGGTGCGTGCAATTGCGTGAAATAATTAGCTTCTAATGAACAACATGACATGTAGCAGTCCTTTATGTTTCTGCGGCGTTGAAGTTTTGATCATGTGGCAAACATGTCCCGTTGTACTTCAAATGGACACAACCGCAACATGGCAAATTTGAAACCGGCGCAAACTCAAAATAATTATGAACTGCTACCAAATTACGCCCTTATTTAGAAAGCTGTTGCCACGTGAGTGTTAGTATATACTAACGCAATGATTTTTGAAATGGAATGCAATTTTACGAGTGGTGCGGTCTATAATACATATTGTTTGTTTTTCATATTCCTACATGAGAAATCTTTACGTATGTTAGAATTGAACAAGTCGGTATTAATCTACTAAATAAGAAGACAGAAGTAATGCATTAATTTCAATACTCTGGAAACGTGCAGGGCTTCTTTATTTTTGCGTGAAATACTACACAGAACGAACTTCTCCTGCAATGAGCATAAATTACCACAAAACAAATGGCGCGTTTACACAAGAACACTTCCGTTATTTCGACAGAATAAACACTTGTAAGATTTACTGTTTGAACGACGCCATAACTCGTTCAAATAGACTGGAACCTCATTCTTTCGCCCCAACAAAAACAATGAGCCGTCCAACAACGCAACTCGCATCCGTTGTCAAAACCCATTGAGTTCGCTTTCCGTGGAACGATCTCAAGAGGCGGCAAAATCTAGTTGGGTTCTAATGCGCTTCTGCCAGTTGCTAAATTTTTGAACTTAATTTTGTAGTTACTTCATTGTACCGACTGTCTTCAAGCCCTTTCCACTTGTTCGAATATGGTCTTTACGCTAATAAATAACGGGTTTTGTCAAATATCATGAAGTATTAACTTGTTACTCATAAGTAATAATTTGTTATACACAGTGAGCAATACAATTACACTCGAACTGACGAAAGTCACGATCCTTAGATTTCATGATAGCCAAACCAAAGACAAATACACCACATTACACCTCTTGTGTACTTCGAGATTTTTCAATTAAAACGAGGGGATCCGTGCCATAGCGAAACTTTTCCTCGCTTTAATTTTGGAAAATGCAAAAATTTGATATTGTAATGATTTTGACCAAATGTAAGATTTTACTTGTAGGATAGCATTGTTAACTTAATCGATGGCTAATCCTCCTGTCTCCCCTACTGTAGTGGGTTAAGTAATACTGATGAAATTACTGTTATTGACATTTTGCACTTGAGGGAGACTGAGAATTGTTTCGCGGGTTTTACCCGTGTAAGTCTCTTTGATCAATTTATGCGTGCAACTGAAGAGCTAGGTGACCGGCATAATGCATTATCACACTATCCTTATTCCTGACTTCTGTTCAGAGGGGCAAGTTTTACGAGTTTTCGCTACTTTTGGTTGAAAAGTGTGTGTATCTTCTCTCTTAAACATCTTTGGAATGGGATTTTCATACCTTTCTCGGAATGTGTGAGCCAAGAAAGAGCTCAATGGTTTCTAAAGTACCCGAGTTATACATGATATATATATATATATATATATATATATATATATATATATATAATATATATATATATATGCGTCTACCCGTGCCACCGTCGACAAACCAGTCCACGCTTCCAGCCTTCATGGTAAAAACAACATTCTTTGTTACCACCGAAATCTCGGCTTCGAATTTTCGGAGCGATTTCAATATATTTCATCACTTTTCCCCTGTATTGAGTGTAGTATATAGCCCAGGAAAAGTTGGGAGAAAAGAACAACAAACTTCCTCTGCCTTTCGTCTCCTTTGGAGCTGGTGCCAACGGCCGCCGTAAAGGCGCCGGAGCGATTGCATCGGTCAATCGTCCCGGGGGATCACTTTCTCCACTGCGTCTCTCTGTCTCTCGCGGGGCGGCGCGGGGCGGCGCGGGGCGGCGCGGGGCGGCGCGGGGCGGCGCGGGGCGGCGCGGGGCGGCGCGGGGCGGCGCGGGGCGGCGCGGGGCGGCGCGGGGCGGCGCGGGGCGGCGCGGGGCGGCGCGGGGCGGCGCGGGGCGGCGCGGGGCGAGCTGACGAAGTGGTTGACACGCCGCCCATGACCGCTTAGTAGGCACAATTTCGGAACGGCTCCTCTCGTTTTAATTCGGTGGACGTCTTTTCCTGTGCCGCTAACACGCTGGTATTGACGTCTCAGCTTCTCATTCGGGTTTTATTTAGTGCCGTATCTAGATTTTCGGTTCAATTGTAGATGTGTGGGTGAAGGATTATTCTTTCTATAACACCTTAATTTCTATATAGGAAGAAAATCCTCACTATTGCAGATATCATCAAATATTATATTTGGTTTAAATTACATATGTTTTGTTCAAAAAAGTTTTACGTTGCTAGTCGTATACACAAAGGCGGGGCGGCGCGGTAGGGGTGGTAAGGGGCGGCGCGTGGCGTCGCGGAGTGTAGCGGGGCGGGGTGGGATGGCGATGGACGGGGCAGAGTGGTGATGGGTGGGGCAGGGTGACGATGGGCGGGGCGAGGTGGCGATGGGTGGGGCAGGGTGACAATGGGCGGGGCGAGGTGGCGAGGGGCGGGGCAGAGTGTGAGGGGCGGGGCGAAGTGCCGAGGGGTGGGTCAGGGTGGCGATGGGCGGGGCGGGGTGGCGAGGGGCGGGGCAGAGTGGTGAGGGGCGGGGCGGGGTGGCGAGGGCAAGGCGGGGTGGCGATGAGCGGGGCGGGTTGGCGCGTGGCGGAGTGGCGAGGGGCGGGGTGGCGCGGAGCGGAGCAGAACAGAGGCGAAGCGACGATTAGCGAGGCCGGCGGCGGTCGCGTCCGCGCTGCGCCACCCGCCGTCATCGCGGAGAAAGCGGAAGCCGCTGCCCCGCCCCCTCGCGCCGCCGCTGCTTCCGTCGCGCCGGACGCGCCTCCGCGGCTCGACCGAATTTTTCGAACAAGTTCCTCCGTTTCGCTTTCGAAGCTGCGCGGCGGCGGCGGCGGCAGCGGCGGAAGGAAAAGTGCGAGTGCGTGCCTGCGTTTGCGTCGCTTTCATACGTGCACACAAACAGTGTAGTGTTGGGCTGGAGTGGGCGGCCTTGTGGGTTAGTAGGTAGGTGAGGTTTAGTTGATGATGGAATTGCTAGCCGAAATAATCTGGTGTTGCTGTAGTATTAAGAACACAAGTGATAGTGAAGTATTGCTAGCTGATTTAGACAGGCTAGAATCATGGGCTACCGTAAATGAAATGAAATTAAATCCCAGTAAGTGAAAGTTTATCAGATTTGTGCCTTCTAGAAAGACAGACGACATCAAATATAAATAGGGAAATCAGTATATTCCAAGGGCTAAATGCTGTAAATATTTGGGAATTGTACTAAATCATGATTTGGGATGGGCATAAATTATTATTATGTAATTAATAGTGAATTATGTAGTGAAAATGGCGTGAAATGCTTTACACTTTGTGATTAGAGTACTTAGGGAAGGAAGTGGAAAATCAAGGGCATTAGGGTATACATCCCTGTTGCGGCCGATATTGGAATATGGCTCCATATGTTGTGGGAACCATATCGTTTAGGGCAAATAAAATTAATCGAAAAAAAATATATGCCGCAAAATTTGTTACGAGAGGACGTTCTAATTCTGAATTTATATCGTGGGAACCTTTGGACAAACGCAGAGAGAATCTCATCTTTGTGCGTTATTCAAATGAATAACAGATGATTATCCGTGGGGGGGAGTGCTGACTAGATTATCAAAATCAACATACGTCGCGGGGAAGGATCATGGGTATAAAATACGGCAAAGAAAACAGAGAACAGATGTAGGCAAATTCTCATTTGTAAACAGAACAATACAAAATTGGAACGAATTACCAGAAACAGTGCTGGAGACTTTCCCTCAGAATGTAAAAAAATTTAAAATTAGACTAAATAAATTTAATTTTTTTTAGAATAGGTTAGCAATTATTCTTTTTTATTATTATTATTATTATTATTATTATTTTATATAAATTCAGCTTTAGCGGATGGTAAATATATTAATTTTGTAAAATTTTATTAAGTAATATGTGAATATGATGTTTATTTATTGTTTCGTTTGTGTATTTGTAACTACTGAGAAAACCCTACAACTGGAAATATTGTATGTATTTCTGAGTAGCACAATAAATATTCTATTCTATTCTTATCTCAATCTATTCTTATCTCTAGGCAGAAAAATGAATGAAATGGATCGGGGGTGTAAAATAGAAGTAATTTTAAGTCCAAACCATCCTCGTCGAGCGTCGTTCGACCCCGCCCCGCTCTCTGCCGCCCCACATGACGCGCTTCGCTCCGCCGATGATGATGGCAATGATAATGATAATGATAATGTGACCTGGGAAATTTTAAACTTTCTTTCCATCCTTTCGCGGTACATTCTCATAAAACCGTTGCAAGTGGGTGGGTGATAGTTTTAGTAATTCTGAACTTACTTCAAATTACAGAAACATTTAAAAATTCTATGATCCACCATTTTTGGAAACATCTCACTAATTAATGTGAGGTGATGAGGACAGATGATGTGGATATAATGTGAAAAATTGACAAAATACTCCTTATGAAGTTATTTTTTTTTAAAAAAAGAGGTATTTTGCTAGATATTTGTCAAAATTCACAATTTGCGCATCGTAATTTTATTCCACTTGTTTTTAAAAATGGTCTCTGAAAAAAGAAAAAGTCCTTTCCCATTTGACAAATTTTTTGCTTTTTGAAATTAAACCGGGAGAGAAAGTAATGCCATTGTACTATCTCTTTTTTTGGATGCGTTCTACACAATGCATAGATTGGGGAAACATAATTTTAAATATCGTCTCGTTTCACAACTTATATTAGAGTTTTAAAGATAACTTCGCTAGTAATTGTGTTTTGGATCATATGTCCCGTATATTTTACTGCCTTTAGCTGTGTAGCTGATTTCAGGGAATCTGGGATACTAGCAGGTTACTGATTTCAGGTAATCTGGGATACAAAAGCATCTTTTTGTAGAACATTTATGAACCACGAAACGTACTTCTCCAAATCATATTGACCAATAAAAACCCACATAAAACAGTTTTATTAAATTGCAGTAAAGGCATCACTCATCTCTACATATTACCATATGTTGAATTCTTTGCACGTCAAATATAAGGCAAAGAAATATAATCACGAGAACAAAGAACTACAGCACATAGTGCGTTTCTTAACATTTCTAATTTATTTAAATAAATCCCCTAAAACTACTAGGGAGCCAAAGGGATTGAAGAATTGTTCTACATCGCAGAGACGACCACAAATTGTGAGTTATAATTCCGTAGTGCGTACGCCAGTTTGTTTCCACCTCAAGGCAGACAGTGAAGTCAAGTGTGCTGCGTAGTATCCTTAATTACAGATTCATAATGTATTTTAATCAGATCTCGTTACTTCGAATCTAAACAATTTGTGGACCTTAAAATCTCGAATTCATGTTAGTGAGAAAATCGCAAAGCTTCGCATCCGCCCCCCAAAAAAGAAAAACAAAGACATTTTGAAGTAATGATTCAGAAAATTTACGAACGAAATCTTTCTAACCGGAAAAAAATATTCCACCCATGATTGCTCGTGGGTCCCCATAATTGTCTCGTGGGTTCCCAGAATTCTAGCATTCTTCGGGGAAAGGTAATGAATAAATGACTGGAATGGAAAGTCGTTTGAATTAGCCGGAGGTGTCCTAGAACAAATCATCTTTAAACATGAGCAATTTTTTGTATTAACTTGTGTATTAATTTCGCAAATAAATTAGTTAAATTCACCTGTTTCATTCTAATATATTTCAGGCCACTTTTTAACAACCTTGGTCATATAGCGATCACTGTGATTGCTTCAATACACACACACACACACGACCACTGTGATTGTAGGTGGAACTGTAGGGCGAACATGTAAGGACATCACTATTTATTTATACTACCTTGGCTAATGGCCCTCTGCAGCCGCATAAGATAAATATAATAGTAATGGATAATATTCTAGTTTTATATATTATACAATATCATGCTTCAGTGATTTATCATGAGAAAAGGCTCACGAGTTCTCGTCTATGAGGAATCGAAAAATTCTCTTGGTAGCTTTCTTTTTAATCTTTTGCGATGAGTATTTTGCTTACCTAAATGGAAGTGAATGGCAGAAGGAATCTTTAATATTTTGGGATAGAATTTTGCGGCTAAGAGGGAGACGTGGACGGGGATGGGTGTAATGCCCAGTTCAATATGTAACAGCCAATTTGGAATGTACCAGGGAGCTTTAGTGATGGTCCGTAGGAATCTATTTTGATAAATTTGTAATTCATAATAAATTCATTTTGATATATAAATTCATGCGCCTTGACAATGAAGGACATCACGAGCACACACAAACATCCATGTCCGAGGTAGAATTTGACCGACCCTTAAAACCGTGGCATCTACGGACCTTTAGCTTTAGCGATCTCAGCTATCCAGGCCGGCCTAATTCCTTTATTCAGTCAAAATCTGGGTAAAGCGGAACCTCTTGAATTTAACAAATTTGCTCTTTTTCTTTCGGTTTTCGATGAGCAATATAACAGTACGCTACAAAACAGCATGAATGGCAAGAAACTAAGTGATACAGTCTACGTGCCCGTTAAAGTGATTTATACTCCAGCAAGTGCGTTTCCTTTTATGTCTGTCGATCCAGAGCTATTTGATTCATCGGGGGTGGAGCGATGGAATCGCCACACTAAGCGATTTGTTCTTAAAGGAGATTTTGCGGCGGCGGCAGGAGTTTCGACACTAACTTTTCAGCTAGGTCGAATTCAGTCGCCGTCTGGAGGAGAATTCTAGCGGCCGGCTGCTCTGATCGGTAGTTTTCCGTGGTTTCTCCGATCAACACCAGTCGAATGCCGGAGCTGTACCCCAATAAACGGGCCACGCACCGCGCGCGATCTTTCCTTCCTCTTCCTTGTCCTATCCTCACCCTTTACACACACACACACACACACACACTAACATGCGCTACACTACCACACATGCCGGGAGACCGGTCGGGAGGTTAGAGCTTGTTCCGGCTGGGGCTGTGCCCCGCTGGTGGGAGATCCCTGGTTAGGGGAAAACCCCGTTAGTGGACGATAGGTCGGCGCCGGATCTCGCCATCCAGCGTGGAAATATCACTGCCACCTCTCGAGGAAAAAACACGCCCTACATTTACGGGACTAATGACTTACGTAGTTGACGCGCCCAGAATTACGAATAATCAATCAATCTATCTATCTATCAATTAAAGGAGATTTTGGTTTATTCGAGTTCGAGCGGAGCTAGGCTGGCAAGCGAGACACGCCGTTGTATGCTGACGTGCCATCTTAATTGCTAAGGCTAGCGGTGAATTAATCAATTCCGGCGCCGCGGAGGCAGTGAAAATAAAATCGATGCGATTGCTCACCTGACGCACCGCCCCCTCGCCCGAGCGACCGCCGCCGCGGCGCGGGCGGCCGGCTATTATTACTCGTGTTTGCTTGCGTGGGAGGGCCGGCGCGGCGCTCCACATCGAAATGCCGGCTGTAGCCTCCGCTCCGGGCCGTTTGCTTTGCGTCCGCGCTGCGCCGCTTCCTGGTTCCTTTCAGGCCGGACGGATAATGTGGGTATGGTGGGTAGCATACCCACACGAAAAATTTACAGTGGGTAAAATAATCCGCTCGGAATTTGGGGTGAGGGAAATATTTCATAAATTTCAAATTCCAGAAACGAATGAAGTTTCTCGGTATTATGTCAACTTAAACGTAAAAGCTATCAACTATATTGCAAGATCGGCTCTACATTATTGCGAATTTACATGTTTATAGCGACGTAACCGACAAAATCGATTTGCAAAAAATGGTTAAATGAGTTCACATAAAAGAATTCAAAGCGCTGCGCTGTTTTTCCATTGCAAAAGTGAACTCTGCTGAAGTTACATAAAATAAGTTTTATGATAAATAAATGAGGTAACAACTTGATGACTATTTAAAGCTAAACATGACAATTTGAAAAATTTGCTTTCTATTTTCCCCTTTATATACGTTTTCGGTGGGAAAGGGACGAGGAGTGGGGACTTACAGTGCAAAACGTAGTGTGTAAGACTTGTGCTTCCTAATGGCAAGGCCATGGTGTAGTGATCATATCACTCACTTTCTACTGTTGGAACCGGGTCCATTTTCCGGACGATCCATGTAATTGGGGTTAAAGCGGGTCTCCTTGCACCCTTGGCTCTCATATATTAGCATTGCTATATTTCATTAATCATTTAATAAAGACAGTCTAGTATGGAAGCCATTTGAACTTCGAACTAAAGGACGTTAAATATGGATTTGAGAGACAGTGATTGAGGATATTGTAAATAAGCGTATGCGATATGCATTGAATTAGTCATTTAAGATATTTCTCTTCGCCATAACCCGTATTCATGATATTTCGATTTCATTTGGCTCTTCGCCCTCCCTACAAAATCTGGAGTTCTTTGTATTGAAATCTGACGTACTCAATTATTTGATAAGCTGAACATTTCTTCTCTAATATTCGAGATACGTAATTTTGCTCCAGCATATCAGCAACATTGCCAGGAGTGAGGTCTAATATTGTGGAATAATTTCGAGGAAAGCTGGATCTTGGGATTGGAGGGGGTGACGGCAAACGTTTTTGCCCCTGGTGACACCAAGCAAAGCAACGCCACGGAACGTCAAAGTGATTGCTTTCGAAAAGAATAGTGGCAGGAGTAGTGGTGGAGCACTTCTGAGAATGTTTGTGAGGTTTATGAGAGTTGTTAAGGTTAAAAAAAAAATGGGAGCCGAATTTTCAACTGCGAGGTGTCAAATAAATGAAAGATAAACTCACAAGTGTCCTACCACTACTCTTTTCAAATGCAGCAGCTGTCCACAGCTGTCTGTTTCTTCAAAGAGTATGTGTCTCAGAGAGATGTGTCGCTTGCATTTCGTGCGCCTCCTCACTGTCCAGTCAGAAAGCTCTAAAATGAGCCCTACTGACAAGTCTAGTGCAAATTCAAGACATGCGCCCGGGTGACGGTGGCTGCAGCAGTGGCCATCCTCTTGTTGGTGCTCGAAATAATCCGCGTGCGTTCACAGTTGCTTGCGGTTGCTCGCAGGCGGCCAGAGCTGCACTGAAGTGCACGTTGACGCCAGTTGGGGTTTGACCAAGGTGCGAATTGACTGAAGGGTGCTGGGTATCCTCCCTGCCCAGAAATGTGTTTTTCCTTCTGGAAAAATAAAAACTTCTCCTTCCCATGGATGCAATTCCATCGTATTTATTTATTTTATTTAAAGTCGCATCAGCCCATGAGGTTTTTAATATCCGCTTTACAGTTTTTCATTAATTTGAGTTGTATTACATATATTATAACATTAATATCAACAGCAATTTGTGTCTCTTTTTATGCTTCCAGCACTTTGAAATGTTTAAATTAAAAAAATATAAATTAAGAAAATTGTATCAAAAACTCACGAGAGTATTTTTAGACTATTTGTTCCCTCGAATGTTTAAGCGGCCTCGTCTAGAGAAAATTGCTAATTCACACCATGCTTTCCACGGTCGTATTTCATCGTCCAATCCATGCAGCAGAAATGAAATTCATGAGAAGCCTATACAATTATAGATAAGCAAAGAATGAATAAGAACAGAATTGGGAGTCGAACTTCTGGAGAAACTAAAAAGAAGAAGAAATGGTGTGAACATTTGGGAAGGATGCTAGCCAACAGACTACCAGCACTGGCAGTGGACTAGAGCAGAAGAAGGAGAAATGTAAGAGAGCCAAGAAGGAAGTGGACATCAGAATAGGTTCTGAGAACTTAACTCTTGAAGTGCCGTAGATGTTCCATCGTAGAATTTATCCTGGTTTTAGAACCGATTTGCACGCTTCCTTTTGACATACGTTTTCCGAATTTTAGTGATCGTGCGCATGCTCTGCCGTCCCAGAAGCCGCTCTATGCATTCGCGCGGTTGCTAAAACTCCCGAAATCGTTTGTCCAAAGGAAGCATGGGAGTCGGGTCTTAGAGTTGTAAATAACCCAGACTAGGTGAACTTTGGACACCTTCCTCTATTGCATTGGCGGCTGTTTAACACAGAGTAAGACTTCGATCAACACACCCGACTTCATCTTTAAAAGACCCAATCCTTCTGTGCATGTAGTATGTTGCGACCTGAAAAAAGCGTTGACAATCTTTGTGAAAGGCACCTGAGGTGGCCTGAGAATATAAAGGCCTCATCACCTCGGTGAGATGGGTACAATTTTGAATCTCGTGTAAGATGGGTGTTTCTTTGTTGTTCGTGTTTGTTTCTTTTCGTTCGTTTTCGTTTTTGTTCGTGTCCTGTACGTGTGTTAGCGGGGCTCTGGAGGACATTCGTTTTGCCGACCCTAGTTCTCAGGAACGTACTAATGTGAAACACACATTGTCAAACATCGGGTCCGGGAAACATCTCGAAGGTGCGTCAAGTGCATTTACTGCGAAACTGGTTGCGACCGAAGGAAAAAGAAAGAAAAAAACAAGGTTCAACATTGACCTCAAGAAGGCAGGTTGCTTGCAAACTTTGGCTGCAGACAAAGCGAAACGCACCCTTAAGTTGGCGAGACATTCCAACTCAATCCGTCGTCGCCCCAAGTAACATTGCCTTGCCCCTCCTTCTCTCGGCATGAAAAGCAACTGTGGTTTGTGGAGAGAAATTGAATTGTGCTGGGAGGTGGGGTGGCATTTGCCTATGTTGTCTCTCGGAGAAGATTTAAACGAAGGGTGTAAAACGAAACTACAAAATCATCATTTAATTACATGCCACAACGAAACGAAAATACTTTGTTTTGCTTCCTTAAGTTTCAAAATCTTACGAAGTGAATAAAAAAATTTACTCTTTCGTTGTTTCAGTCTGTGATGTCCCTCCAAATGCGATTAATCAACATATGTAAAATGAAACGTAACTAAAGCGTACTGTTCGGCTCTTTAGTAACGAAACATTCTGAATCTATTTCAAAAGTTACATTTCAAAACGAAACTATTTTTTTCATTTCGTTACTTTTTGAAACGAAAATAGAGAAAAAAAACGTTGCTGTTTGGAAAAGACAATATTACTTTTTAATTAGTTACATTTCGAAATGTGATACCTATGGAAGTTTTCGTCTCGTTTGAAAACGCAACGAAATACCGTCGTAAGTGTGTTTATGCCGTTTCGTTTCACATCCTTGGTTTAAACTTGGAAAAGAGGCGATTCCGTGCCTCGCGGTGCCGGTGGGCGAGGGAGAGGGCGGCGGGCAGCGGGGCAGGCGGGCACTGGGCCAGCGGTGGCCCATCGGGCACAAACAAGGCCAGGGCTCCGTCGCAAGGTCAGAGGGCTCGTAAGACTCGCAAGGTCGAACGGGGATTGTTGTAGGGCCTTGGCTCGTCTGGCGCCTGGGTCATCACGGCGCCGTGGGTGGTGTGTGGAAAAGAAGAGAAGGCGATGTAAACTTTTATTTATTTATTATTTATTTGGTAAAAAAAACAGTAAAACTGTATATGACGTGTGGAGGAAGAGATTATATGCGCACATTTTCTTGAGACCCAAAATTTTTTAAAAAAAAAAAAGAAGCGAAATTAGCAACAGTTGAAAAACTAGAAGAAGAATTTAGAAAAATTATTATTTTAGAAAAATAGAAATTGCAAAAAGTTTTGTTCTCGAGTTATAGAAAATCGATTTCAACGGTAAATGAAGTACTGATTTAATTTTTCTGCACCACCAAAGTAGTAACGAACATAAGTTCTACTCCTACCACAACAAGCAAAAGGAGTGCTCAAAAAAACGTGCGCACAGTGAAGCTACATTTACGTCCAGAAGCAAAACAAGGGGCCATCTCAGCATTTGCTCAATGGATCAGGGAAACTGGACAAAACCTTATCAAGATGGGGGTCATTGACCCGGAAGCTGAAGTACATTACTTGTTACAGGCGTCTACTAATGTCAATGTAGTTAATTGTAGATTGTCATTATGTTCAGTTGACCATTTTCTGCAATATTGGGCTTATTACTCGAATCTATGTGGTTAGCATCAAGTCATTAGCCTCCAGTTTCAACGTATTGGCAGCCTGCATTTGTAGTTTGTAGACTACAGTTAAAATTCGTGATTATTACCAGAAAAGGGAGATGATGAAAATTACGTGAAAGAAATAAACATTAATTTTTTAAGTTTGATAAGAAAATGTTACGATATAGACTGCCTAATATAACCGCACTTTTTTATAAAGAAGGCAAACTTAATACTGTTTCAGATGCTTCGCGAATATCGCAGAATGTGGGTAATCTACTTTCCATAATCGTTAGCAGCTCACGTATAAGCATACAAAATTGATTTTGCTAAGATACTGTTTAGAAGTAAGGCCACATATTGTGTTGAATTATACATGTCAGTAAATAATGGTTATCCACTCCTAAAACTGTCACTCATCCATTATCTTGCCTGACAAATGTTCTCTCCCAGAGGACAACCTACATGTGACATAAAAAGTTGGCTACATGTGACATAAAAAGCTGTTCATATGGCGATTGCCTGGATAACACCAGTCCTAGCCATTAGTGCCGGACACATTCTGTCAAGCGATATATCTTCAAAAAATAGATAAGAATTGTCAACATCACGGAATAGAAGTGAACTTTAAAAGAGTCTCTCCGTTTTATTTACAGCTGATCGTCTTATCATATTTATTTCCACGCATAAGAGTTGTCGTGTAAGAAACGTTTAACTTGTATTTATAAAACATGTACAAGTGTACCTAAAGTGTATTTTTTTTTATTTAGACGCGATTAACTTGGAGAGTTAACTCTCAAATTATTACAAAACTTTTCATTTCTAAACTATTTTCATTCTATTTCAGTTATACCGTTATTAAACTTCTTCAGCATTCTCCTAGATGGTCTGCTTCTGAACGACTTCATTGTTTCGTTACGTCTCGTCAGTGAGGTGTACCCTAAACGTGCCCTACGCCAGATAGTTCTCATTTCCGCAAGTTTCGTCCCCGAACTCTATCCTCCGGTCCATTAAGCGTCACAGAGCGTTTCTTGCAGAGTTCACCAAGTTGCGACCTCCACTTCCGGTTAGCCAAACCGCCAGTCGCCGGCGCGGCGCGGCGCCGCGACGCCCCGACTCATCGAGCCAACTTCCGTCGAGCGAGCGGCCCAAGTTGCCAGCCTCAAGGGCGAAGGGCCGAAGGCAGAGGCCGGCGGAGGAAGCGAGCGGCTGCGGTGAACAGATCCGGCGAAAGACGGTGGATTCCTTGTCCTTCCTGCGGCTCCCAAGCAAGGATTAAAACAAATTAGGGAACTAGGTAGACTACAGGGTACGGCAGTCGAGTTGGGACATTAGCAAGTTTCAGTTTCAAACTTTTTTGTTTGTACGTTGTACATTTGTTAAATACACGTAATCGTACGTTTGTTAAATAAACGTGTTATATTTATGAAAGATCTCATTCTGACAATCTATGTTACCTCCCCCAGCCTCAATAATCGCCCTCAACAATCGGAACCTGAATCGAAAACATGCCTTCTTCATTTGTTCACAGTTCATTTCCTGAAAAGCCTGTACAATGCTGCATTGAAGGATGTTACATTGGGGATTCTATACTAATTAATGGTTCTTCCAATAACGCTTCAATTGTTTGTGTTCAACGGGTTTACGTAGATGGGGAACGACGTTGCGGCCCAAAATATCCATTGCCCAAAACACGTCGACAGTTTTAGATACAGTTTTGCTTTAAATGACTGGAATACAAGAGCGTGTGCAACAACTTGTCACGCTTTTCTTTCTTTTCTCTCTTTTGTGTTTCTCTCTTTTATCCTTTTCTTTCGTTTCTCTGTCTGGCGTCCTCTCTCATACGTTTCCTCCATCCTCATTCTCGTATTGCTGCCGGAGGCTTGTCAGTGTCATGGGGATGAAGATGGAGGATTTGCATCTCTCCCAACTTTAATTTTCTTGAATGAGGAAATAATGAGGGAAGAAGGATTGTGCGCGATCCATAGCCCGTTCTTTGAGGTGCTGCTCTGGCATCTGTTTGGAGTTGAACGAAAAAGGCGGATCCGAGCAAAAGGCGGTCAGATTTCATGCCAGACCCTAAACAGATTCCACTTCGAAATATTAAGAAAGGTGGAATGTTAAAATTTCTTTACATATTTAGTAGGTGGAAAATAATTTAACTATATATTTTTTAGAATTTTTGGTCATTTATAATTGTGCCAATTAGAATCCACTAACTGTCGAGTACAGATTTGACAGACGTGAGTAGAGCACGAACGTTTCAGGGAATATACACTTATTAAGAATTTCAATGAAAGTCGTGACTATAAATTAAGCTACGTTATTTTGTAGTCTAAAGATCTTTTTGAAATCTTATGTGTGTAATGACTCGTACCATAAAACATTATACTTCGATTTTCTTAACGTGGCTCTTGACGTAAATTAGCTGTTACGGTGTCATCCTATCGGGAGCTTGAACTTCATCAACGTGACGTCACTGTGGTGACGTTTAAGCTCCCGATTGGATGTGATCGTGAACAGCTGATTAACGTCAAGCGCCACGTTAAAAAATAGAAATATAGACGAAATATTCGAACACTTCCTCTAGAAGAACGTTGACAATACATCATTGTGAGCCAGTTATTTTAACGTTTTGAGTTTCTTGTAGGTCGTTTAAATCTCTGATAATTTTTGAGGGGTAATTGCTTGTGTTGTGATGTATTTCTTGAATGTGATTATTATTGTTTGTTGAATGTTTCTAACACTTCATATTATATCATGATTTTCTCCAAACTTTCTTATACACTCTACCTCGGATGCTCATCCCATGAGATCGTGGAGCTGCAGCTGACCCAACTGGTCTCTGGTCAGAGGAAAGTCGCGTTGCATGCGTCGGAAAGTCGGATGGGCTACTTTTCGAGGAGCTGCTGAATTACGAGCTCAACCTAGTTTTTATACACGTAGCGCAACGGAAAGCAAACAAATTGATTTTGTTAAGAATTTTTCAACCAAATTTCAATCGCTTGTAGCGTTTTCGTTATATTTAAAAAATATTAGACCGTTTATTACGAATATTAAGTGTATTACATGATTCTAGGTAGTTAAGACGATTGTGTTTAAGCCATCCAAAAACTACACTCAACATTCCTAAGCTATCGACCCCTGATATTTACTCCAATGTTCTTTCCGTACCGTTCACATTAATTTTTTTTTTTAAATGCTGCAATGTATTTAATAAGAAACAAAAGAATACATAGGAAGGAATAATTGATTTACGAATGTGATTTATATACCAATACGATATTCACTGCAACTGCTCTAAAGAATACAAGAGAACGCAAAATGTATATTGTCTTGTTAAAACACTTAAAATTCTTGTTACCTTTTAATTGTGCATAACAAAATTAAAGAAAAATGTTCAGTGGCAGCGGCCGTCTGAGGGGGATTGAAGTGGCGCGGGGATTTGCTGGGTGAGAGGTTGTTTTCAAATACATTAATCTTAAATCCAAGGAAAACTTACATCAATGTAGTCAATCGTTTGCTGGCATGAACTATAAGAGAAAAATACCGTTGTATTGAACAAGCAAAAAGTAGTCGTTTGTGGCTTCCAGACAGCAGAAACTGATGATGTTGGTTAAGCCATCAAAAGCTGCTCTTGAAATAAAACAGCATCGTTGGCAATGACAACACCTGTGATAATTTAATTTTAAATGCCAACGACATTTTACCACAAACCCAATAAGCGAATAGTGGTTTGTCTTGCCCGGAAGCCTTCAAATCTTCATTACCCACGTACCGCAACCTTTTCATTTTCCTCTCGCCACGAAACTACTCTCCTGCAAGCGGCGCGCGTCCGTCCTCCTTGTGCCCACGTGAGCCTCCCCGGCTTATTTCCTTCGCCCGGCTCGAGGGGGGGGGGCCCTAGCCCCAAACTCAGCCCCCACCACCCACCGCTCGCCTTGCCGCGCGCGGCCACGTGATCAATATTCCGAGAGTCACGTGTTGTGCGGTCCCGCGCCCGGACATCCTGAATGAAATTTGGGGCGATTTCCTGCGTCCGCCTCCGCCGCTCTTCAGGCACGTTGCAGCAGCCAGGCGCCCGACGCGGCCCACCGCCCCGCCTCCGCCCCGCCTCCGCCCCGCCTCCGCCCCGCCTCCGCCCCGCCTCCGCCCCGCCTCCGCCCCGCCTCCGCCCCGCCTCCGCCCCGCCTCCGCCCCGCCTCCGCCCCGCCTCCGCCCCGCCTCCGCCCCGCCTCCGCCCCGCCTCCGCCCCGCCTCCGCCCCGCCTCCGCCCCGCCTCCGCCCCGCCTCCGCCCCGCCTCCGCCCCGCCTCCGCCCCGCCTCCGCCCCGCCTCCGCCCCGGGCGATTCTCGGAATAAGGAAGAGGTCGAGGCCCGAACGGCGGGCAACACGGAGACTCTAGGCTGCTGGTATTGAATAAGTCCCAGTGTTTTTTTGTAGTTATTTTCAATTAAGTATAACATAGTTTAACCACGTACACGAAACCGTCCACTGCTCATATCATTTTCACTGATAGCTGTTCCTCTTCTATAACCATCGGGCCAGCCTCCTGGGAACCATTTACATCTTCCGCTGTGTCGTTTAACGTTGTGTCACATCGCATTCAGTATCGGTGACAGTTGATGTGTGCGAGGTTTGGGACACGATTGCGCCCCACGGATAGAAAATTATTGAGGCGGGTGAGCCTCTTTCCCTTCCTACAGTTCCTACTCCATGGCAAGGACCTTGTATTCCCTTCCAAATACGCAGAGTTGTAGACGTTTACTACTTATCGGGCTCGAAAGTGGGAGAGAAAGATTGACGCGATTGATCAGTGGGGAGACCTTGACAATAACTTTATTGTCCCTAGTACGGATTAAGATGATCGTTGTTGCCTTGTCCAAGTTGCTCTCGTACCCGTCTGCTAACTCGTCTACTCGCTTATGGGAAGTCGAATGAGAAGAAGACGGAAAGTTGGTAGGGAATGCGTCCCTGATGTCGTGCGAGATAAACTCCGCCCTCAGTAATATACTACGCGCAATTAAAGAATTTTAAGAAGCTTGCGATACTGCCGTACTTTCATTTCCCCGTGTCACATTTGTATGTTTAACATTGCCCACTCTTACAACAGTACATCCGATAATAAGTGCTAAATTTGTATAATTAGTTAAGGTTGATATAATTTAAATTAGTAAAAAAAGTAACTTTGGTAAATCGTTTTCACATTTCATTAATATTCTAAACTTATACAAGTTTTTTTAAAAATACGATTCAAAATATCTGATAGTTGTGGCCTCTAAACAGTTTATATCATTATAACATTGCGTTACTGCGTAAGGATGAATTACTTAATTAAATAAATGAAAATTAGAATGATATGTTTTCAGGAATAAATATCCGCTACGATGGTTTATTTGACTTAATGGTGTATATTTCGGAAGCTCTTAATAAATCTAGATTTTACTCTGTGAAATTTGATTACTGAAGTACTGGATTCAGCGTTATGTGATTTAGTATTTCGACTGCTTAGACCCGAACATGATCTGAATTGACGGGATAAATTTGGGCGAGGAACTCTGCTTTTGTATGTTGCAAGAGTTTGTGACGTCTACTGGTAATCCGCTAATGATGTATTAATATTCTACCACTCTTGATTAGTATCCTATGAATCAAGTTTAGCCAACTATGTGTCCGGATTCAATACTTCTCAGCTCTGAAATTTAGAAACTACGGCATCGCTGTTGTAGATATCGTTTATTGTCAACCCTTCCTGAAACTAGGAACGTCGCTACCTTTGTTCTAAACTCAATTACACTGTGTTCAACCTCAGCATCCAGCCGGCGTAGCTTCTGGCGGAAGCCTCTATGACCGACCGCCCCCTTCCCTCCTCGCTCCCCCTCCCCTGCCCCTTCCCCCTCCCGCCGTCTTCCGATCTGAGGGGAGCGGAGCCCTGCCATCCGGACGGAGTTTCCCTGCAGCAGATAAGAGGGCGCCGCTTGATTCGACTACGGGATTATTCTTTACAACGGGCGGAGCTTCCAGAATCCGAAATCGGCTCGCCCGGAGGCAGCCAAGGCAATAACACGGAGGAAAGTGGGCGGGACCGCGGGATGGTGGAGAAGTCGGCGAGACGAGTCGGGAAACCACTGGTGGGGGAGGGTGGACGAGTCGATACAGGGAGTCGGAGGGTGCGGGGCGTTGAAGCGGGGTGTTGGAACGGGGCGTTGGGACGGGGAGGTACGCGAAGGAAATATTATGGAGCAGAGAATTGTGGCAAGCTGGATGAGGAGCAGGCTATGCGGCGGGATGGAGTGCCGAGGACGAACAAGTGAGGACATGGGGTACGAGGAAAGAGAACTGACGAAAAGAAGTCGAAGCTATTGGAGTAAAGTGTGAACAGAGAAGCAGTTTTCGGGGGAAGAGTTAGAAGGGTTATCGTTGTCTGAGCAAGCCAGCAAGAAAACCTTAGGAGTGTCATAGTGTTACTGTGTGGTCAGGCACGGCATTTAAAACCAGAAGGGTGTGGGATTGGTCAGAACGAAGGGAGAAACTAGAGCAGGTTGAGGTATATTAGGTCAGATAACGAAGCGACCGGACGGGATGGGAGAAATGGAGTAAGGCGACTTGGGGTAGTCGCGGAGTGAGGAAAAGTCGAGACGGTGGGGATCGCGTTGCATTGGGGGTGGCGTAGAGAGATGAAACGAAACGAAAGGGGCAGTGAGCAGGGAGAGAGACGGACGAGAGTTCATGGGGCGGGGCGGAAAATGGGAACTATGCGACCTGTTGGACGAGGGTTGTTGGACTGGACGGGAGTTGTTGGACTGTGCGGGGGTTGTTGGACTGGACGGGAGTTGTTGGAGTGGACGGGGGCTGTTGGAGTGGACGGGGGCTGTTGGAGTGGGCGGGGGCTGTTGGAGTGGACGGGGACTGTTGGACTGGACGGGGGTTGTTGGACTGGACGGGGGTTGTTGGACTGGACGGGGGTTGTTGGACTGGACGGGGGTTGTTGGACTGGACGGGGGTTGTTGGACTGGACGGGGGTTGTTGGACTGGGCGGGGGTTGTTGGACTGGGCGGGGGCTGTTGGACTGGGCGGGGGCTGTTGGACTGGACGGGGGTTGTTGGACTGGACGGGGGTTGTTGGACTGGACGGGGGTTGTTGGACTGGACGGGGGTTGTTGGACTGGACGGGGGTTGTTGGACTGGACGGGGGCTGTTGGAGTGGGCGGGGGCTGTTGGAGTGGACGGGGACTGTTGGACTGGACGGGGGTTGTTGGACTGGACGGGGGTTGTTGGACTGGACGGGGGTTGTTGGACTGGACGGGGGTTGTTGGACTGGACGGGGGTTGTTGGACTGGGCGGGGGCTGTTGGACTGGACGGGGGTTGTTGGACTGGACGGGGGTTGTTGGACTGGACGGGGGTTGTTGGACTGGACGGGGGCTTTTGGACTGGGCGGGGGCTGTTGGACTGGGCGGGGGCTGTTGGACTGGACGGGGGTTGTTGGACTGGACGGGGGTTGTTGGACTGGACGGGGGTTGTTGGACTGGGCGGGGGCTGTTGGACTGGACGGGGGTTGTTGGACTGGACGGGGGTTGTTGGACTGGACGGGGGTTGTTGGACTGGACGGGGGTTGTTGGACTGGGCGGGGGCTTTTGGACTGGGCGGGGGCTGTTGGACTGGGCGGGGGCTGTTGGACTGGACGGGGGTTGTTGGACTGGACGGGGGTTGTTGGACTGGACGGGGGCTTTTGGACTGGGCGGGGGCTGTTGGACTGGGCGGGGGCTGTTGGACGGGACGGGGGCTGTTGGAGGGACGGGGCGGGGCGGGATGGGACGAGGAAACGCGGCGGGTGAGGCAAGGCGAGGCGAGGCGCGGCGCGGCGGGCTGGGGCGAGCGGCAGTGGGGTGTGGAAGCGCCGGAGAGCACAGAAGACAGCAAAGACGAAACCAAGATGACAAATTAAACGTGTCGGCGCCGCTGTAGCCGTCGCGCTGCGCAGACAGGCGACGCGACGTAAAAGCGACGCCCGAAAATAGTTTACGAGCCCGCGATGCCCCGCGCGCCGCTCCCAACTCGCCTTTTGAAATCCCGGCAGCGCAGAAAACGAAATGGCAGCAATGGAATTATACTACCCATTACTGCTTGAAGGATCGACGAGAAAAATTGTAAGAAACACGTTCGTTTCTTGACTGAACATATGACTGCGTATAGTGCGATTTTTTCAACTCTGCCCCTGGCAGGTATCAGCTATTGGCGGTTTCTTCCAATCGGAAGCTAACACGTCGCTACGTTCATCCTCACGATTGGATGAAACCGTCAACAGCTGGTACCTGCTAGAGGCAGAGTTGAATAAATCTCAGTATAGGTTCTGTTTCTCTTCTAGCTGAAACCGAAGAGATTATGTTGTTTCTTGTGTTTGTATTGTGATTGGCGAGGATTTGGAAGGACCAGCAGCAACGCTTGCAAAATGAATGTTGCAATGGTTTGCTGGCGAGTTTCTTATCTTTCTCATTTTATGTTGAATGCTTTGCGTGTGTTCGCTTCAGCGCGGGACAGCTGCCACTTCAATTGACTGCACCACGAGAATAGTCGGTGATTCTCCTTTGAATGAATTGTGGTTTCATGTTATTCAGACCCTCGGCGAAAATATAGACAGATAATTGAAAGTCATCTCATGACAGTTTTATCAATTTAGTTAAAAATTGGTACTATCTGAAGTACTGAAACTCGCAATATTTTCTCAGTAAGTTCCAATAGAAATACATCTCACTTCTGGATTACGTTGTTTTCGTTTTTGCGGGAGACACTAGCCAGATCTTTATAAATACTTAACTGATAAATAATATCTCCATTTGAATTTTTAGTTAGATAAAGGAATGAAAAGATATTAAATGAACCATGAGATAAGGAAGTTTAATTTAACGTGTCGTTCGTATGTGTTCCAGAGGCACTTGAAAAACAGATCTAATGAGGTACATGCGACTTGAAAGTTAAGCTTCTGAATTTAAACAAATTAATTTTGTTCGAGATTACTTTTTGTGTTTTATGTCATGAATTCGTAGGTATGTTATCTTTTCGATTTGACTCTGCCTTCGGTAATGTCAAACCACAATGAAGATAAGTCAGATAAAATAACCTTAAAGACATTTCGTTTTCATAACTTCGGTAATTCCTGGGAACTGAATTAGATGATAATATACATCCAGAATATCAGATTCAGTTTTACAATCGTGTACGGGATCCATAACTACTGGGTCGTGGTATTTATTAAATTTACGATTGAAAGAGTTACGATCGATTCGTAGATACTGGTAACGTTTTGATTTCTGGCAAAGGGGACTGTGATAGGAGGACTGGCAGTCCGTACGGCAACGCAAGATGGCGCCTCGAGTACAAAACAAGAGATAAAATAAAGCGAATAAGAGATAAATAAATAAATGTCTTTATTGGTGGCGAGGCTCAGGCTATTTAGCCTGCTCTTCCGCCTGACCACTTTCAAAAATTTTTATTACAGTTTATTTTATGATAAAAGGAGACCTACAATGAGAAATACGTACGCAATTTAGATGAAGGGTTTTTCATATGGGAAGCAGGAGTGAGAGCGAGGGAGGAAGACGTTGATAGAACAGGAAACGCACTCACAACATTTGTGTGTTTAAGTTTATTAATTTTACGTTAGGGAGATATTAAAAATTAGTCACAAATATATCAGATTGAAGCACTTCGAGATTTAACTTAAATTTTGAAAAAATATTTTTTGACTCGTAAGTTAGGTACAGAAAAAAATTAGAAGGAGCTAGTTTAACACAGTGGCATGTTATTAAGTACTACTAATTGTTTGAGAGAGCGTTTGAAGAAGCTGAAATTGCGTACGTATTTTTGAATTACCCCTAAAAAACAAAGGGAGGAAAGCTCGTCAGCATACAAGCGAAAAACATCCAGTAAAAAGTTCAAGTCTTGAAAGAAAGAGAAAACGAATCTATTCGGTTATTAAAATTAAGTAAATAAAAAAAGAAATCATAAACGTGGATACGATCAAATTAAATCTAGGAAAAGTTTAGAAACTTAAAATTTTCCCCAAACTAAAAAAGGGCAAATTTTAAAAATGTATGAAGTGTTACCAATTGGAATATTCTCACGACTTGAAAACCTGACCCAACATCTTTCACACGTAAACCAACCATGTATACTACATTTATTCCTGGGACTGCAAACAAAGGGACCATCCCGGCATGCGCCTTAAGCGATTGAGTAAACCCAGGTAAACCTCAATCAGGATGGTAAACTTAGATATGGATGGAGATATACTTCAATGCCCTAACATTATAGAATTGTAGGGCACCACGTGCGAAAAACAAAGATTAAAGAAACCAAGTAATACGAATTATCAAGATTTAACCGGGAGTGCGCGCAATAGATCTGTGAGATCCAAACCACGGCAAGTTTGTGATCCTGAATTATTGCAATGCATTAGTCGTCTGATATTTCATGTATTCCTTCATTGTTCTTTTCTGAGAACGCCTGTCCTTCTATTTTTATCCTTTCGATGAATCATTTCCCTTGAGCATGTTGAAAGTTGATTGCTGCGCTGCGCGATATCTGTCAGATGCGTTATGTGCCCTGGCGCCAGTGCATTGTGAGCTCCTGGCGTAAGTGGTACGGTATTTTCAGGCGTGTCTACAAATGCCTTTTCAGAAAATGTGATCATTTGTCTTATCTAGGATCGACTGTTACAATTTCTTCCCCAAGAGAAAGATGATGTGCAGGAGACATCTATAGAAAAATGAAAAATATGAGAACTTTGCAAAATGAAAAAAAGACAAAGATTTTCCAAACATTTTTGAGAAAACAGTAAAATATATGTCTGTTTAGAACATGCCAAAATCATTTATGAAAATTGTACTTAATACGATGATAAGGTGTTTAATGATTTTTGCGTGTACTTTGTTAATTTTTACCTTTCTCTCCATAAATGTTCAGACAAGCTTTCTGCAGTGTGGGATTCATTAACAATTGCATTGGGGGACGTAAAAAATAAATAACGTACGTACTTCAATAAATAGAGCTTCAGATCATTCGCATTCATAAAAAAAGTTGCAGCAGAGAGATACATTGCGGGCACTGGCGTGAGTCTACCTATTGCGGGCACTCCCGGGTTAATTTCCAGACACTGAAATGTTACTCCAGATGCCGCTACTTAATTCGGAATACGGACTTCGAGTAGTGGCTTCACTGCCGACTCCTCACGATCGGTGGTCGTTTGGATTCCCCGGGGCGCGCCGTGAGGTTTGGCAGCCTGAGCAGCAACGCACGACGGCGCCTCGGGCACGACAAAAAGACGATCGCTTGCGCGTGGACAAGGTAGCACTGTGGCCCCTCCCTCTCTTCCCCTCCCTTTCTCCGGCGATGGCATGCAGACGCGCAAGCGCCGCCAGACGGGCGGGTCGCTCACCCGCGCCGCAGAGGGCACGGCCGTCTGCGTCATGGGGAGGGGAAAGGAGAGGAGGGGAGGAGTGGAAGGGCTCCCTATTTCGAGAGTAACACTGCCCGCGTTAAGCATCTGATTAATACTGCTCTGGAAGCCAACCAAAATACAGAATGCTGCCATAACTCTGTCTGGCGCTCTGTTAGGATTCCAGATGAGCGCTTTTGGGATTGCTTTTGTTGGTTTTGGGATTTCGGCGTGGCGTAGGATTAGAATGCCTCATACGAACTTGATTTGGATTGTATATTATGAATTCCCTTTGTGTCGCATAAGTCTGTCTTGATTGTTTTTCGAAATAACTTACCTGAAAACAGGAATGTACAGTAGGTTTCTGCATTTTAAATAAAAATGTCAATTTTATTTTAATGAGCGCGTAAATTAAGATGTTTTCCTATTAATATTCCCGAAAGATTATGATTTCAGAGAGTTATTCCCCCATCGTTGGAACCCATTGTCATTTTTGTGAACAATATGAAATGTAACTAAGGGTTAACGTAATTTTACTGAACGATAGACTAACAAAAAAAACACGTTGTTCCTTGGCATTATGAGAGAAAGTAACGAATTGTCGTTTCCGTGTTGGACTTCATGAATTTAAATTATTCACAAGCGGACGATGAAATGATAAGTTTCCGCACATTCAGTAAATTAACAAATGCGTGCGTGTGTAAATAATTATATTTTTCAAAATTTACTTTATTCATTAAGATTATTCATATAATCCGAAAACAGAATTTACACACACACTTGTTAACAGTAACATCAAAAGGCTAAAACTTACATTCTCTTTAATTCTTTATTCTTAATCGGTAGGATAATTAAGGAAGCACGTTTTTGAGTTTTATTTTATTCTTTTCGCGGGATATTATAGTACGCAGTTTTCGAAGACATTTTATCATAATTTTGACTTAAAATATTTTATTGTAGAGATAAAAATCTTCTTTGTGAAGATTTTTAAAAGAAGTCATCCTAAACATATTTTGATTTAGTGTGTAAATGTATTTTAGTAAAGGATGTTGTATGGATTTTCAAAGCCAATTCAAGAAAGATATATAAAAAAACAGTTGTTGTCGATTGAGACAACAAATGGGTTCAGAATTTACAAGTCTTTCTTCATGTTGTTATTGAGTGTTAATTAAAGTTGTTTGTAAAGAGGCCCACTATACATTCCTGAGAATGTATTTTGAAGTTGAGGGTTAATTATGGCTCAAAATTTATCAACCTTCCCTTTTGTTTATGTTACTGCCGGTAGTAAAGTAGCCAGGTGAAATATAGGCAGAACAGAGCTTCTGAGATAGTGAAAAACGTTTTAGAGTTCAAAAGGTTTGGATCGTGGACTGAAATTCTCAAGTAGATACCATATTGAAAATAAATGCCTGTAGTTGAACTAAACAAAAAGTAGTAGTAAATATATTAAAATTTAATACAGAGATAGAATAATTAATTGAATGGAAGATAATATGAAAACAGACTCACTCAATTAGTACGTGAAATTTTGTGTTATCTATATCGAATGTACGAATAATATTATTACGATGTTTTGTGGTAAATGTTTGTACGTTTTCAATGTTTGTGAATGAAAAATACTCATCACAAATTTGTCAAAATTAAAATATGAAATAGTAACTGATGGTGCTACTATTTTCGTGCTCGAACCGAACGAACGAAGCTGTTTGTATTACCTTCGAGCAAACTACTACCCGTTGTTTTCGAAGATTTAATTGCCCTAGTATTTCCTTCATTTTTTTCATGTATTTCGAACTCGGAGAAGCGTTTTTAACTTTGTTTTCAAATACATTTTAATTACAAGTTAATGTGCACTGCAAGTGTTAAATTATATTTTATTGGGCGCAAATTTAAGGTTAGAAGATACTTAGACAAATTTAAAACATCGATGGTTTTTGGACGATGTATTTTGAACATCAATGTTTTCATTTTGAACATCGATGTTTTCATTTTGAACATGGATGTTTTCATTTTGAACATGGATGTTTTCATTTTGAACATGGATGTATTCATTTTGAACAAGGATGTTTACATTTTGAACATCGATGTTTTCATTTTGAACATCGATGTTTTCATTTTGAACATGGGTGTTTTCATTTTGAACATGGTGTTTTCATTTTGAACATGGGTGTTTTCATTTTGAACATGGGTGTTTTCATTTTGAACATGGGTGTTTTCATTTTGAACATGGGTGTTTTCATTTTGAACATGGGTGTTTTCATTTTGAACATGGGTGTTTTCATTTTGAACATGGGTGTTTTCATTTTGAACATGGGTGTTTTCATTTTGAACATGGGTGTTTTCATTTTGAACATGGGTGTTTTCATTTTGAACATGGGTGTTTTCATTTCAAACACCCATGTTTCGTTGTCGAATCCCAACTACGGCCTCACCGGGCCGTGCGTAATTTACGCACCGCGCGACCTCAAGCCTCGCTGACGACGGCGCGGGACGGGGCGGTGGGGGAGGGGGAGTGCGTGACGCAACGGAGGACGCCCGCTTCCTGGCGCTGCCCCACCGGCTGCCCGCCTGCCCACTGCCCGGCGCGACGCCGCGCACGGAGAAAGCTGGCGGCGCGCGCGCGCGGCGGCGGCGTTGGGAATGGGGGGAGAGGAGAGAAATAATGACGGCAGAGGTGCCGCCGCAGCCAAATAACATATGAAGATACACACTGAACCACCGGTGGAGTGGGACGACCTGCAGCGGAGCAGCCAGGATACTCGCTTTCCTCCGTGGCTACCAGAATGTAAATCCCGGCTGAAACATTTGACATTCGGGTGGGCTCGCGGTGGGTTTCGTCGGGACTTCCCCGTTTCCCCTGCCTATCTTCTCCTGCGTTGCTCCGTCGTAAATCATACCGTAACATGATCGTCGCCTTATCTTCAAATCATTCGTCCACACTAGGTTCGGCTGTATGGCTAAGGAACTGCATTCATAATAGTCATTCGCCAACCGGAGCGTTGTACAACATAGCCAGGTTCACATCCCGGACGGACCATGCGGAACCTACGGTGGACAAAAGGGTTTGCGGAAGGTTCTCCCTTTTCCTTTGCCCGTCATTCCACCATTGCTCCGTATCTTTCATAACAAAACACTATTATCTTCACTTCAAATCGACCGGGAGAGATGGCTCAGTGCATCAACCTGACTGCAGTCCCTCTGACCGGGAGGTCCTAGGTTCCAGTCCCGACGACGGCAGGATTTTCGACACTGGCTTGTCAGCTAGCTCGAGTTCAGTCGCTGCCTGGAGGAGAATTCTAGCGGCCGGCTGCTCTGATCGGTAGTTTTCCGTGGTTTCTCCGATCAGCACTAGGCGAATGCAGTACCCTAACAAACGGGCCACGGACTGCGCGCGATCTTTCCTTCCTCCTCCTTGTCCTATCCTCTCCTCTTACACACACACACTTACACTAACATGCACTACACTACCATACGTGCCGGGAGACCGGTCGGGAGTTTACAGCTTGTCCCGGCTGGGGTGGTGTCCCGCTGGTGGGAGATACCTGGTTGAGGGGAAAACCCCGGTAGTCGACGGTAGGTCGGCGTCAGATCTCGCCATCCAGCGGGAAAAAGATCGTCGCCACCTCCCGAGAAAAAAGGAAGCACTACATTTACGGGACTAATGACCTAAGTAGTTGACGCGCCCGGAAACACGTATCAATCAATCACTCCAAATCGTTCCAGGTATGGTTACGTATTTGCATCATAGTAAGGAATACATATTAAATGTGTGAAAAACCAATCGATCCGGATTAATTAGAGGTGATTTTGTGGTTACGACGTACTTGCGATGCGTTGTGTATGTGTGTCTATATGCGATCATTAACTACATGGATGGGGTATGAGTAATTTTATCCGCTTTTACTACTCATATCAAGACATAATCCCCAGTAATTCGACCATTTGAAAAATCTATTTTATTTATTATATCATACCATTTTCCGAACATATGTATTGACGTTTGACTATTGATATTTGCTATTTTATCCCTGGAATTTTTTCGAGAATAACTTAGCTTTGTCGAGACCATTGATTAAAAAACACGATGCTGTGAACTAAATATAGAATTTTATATTTTTCGCTGAACTTTATTATAGGTTGACAAAATGTAGGAGTCGTTTGTTAATTCTCTGGCATCTGTATGTAAGATACTAAATTGTGTTCCCTAACCGTGGTAGCGTGTAACATGAAAATATTACTTCTCTGAATTTATTTTTTCTTCGTTAATGAAAGTCGATGTGAGACTCAGATCAGCAGTTTGAATGTATTTGTTTTTAATTCCTTCTAGTTGGGCATTATCCCACACGTTGAAATCGTTCTGTGCTCATTGTCATCAGAGAGGTATAGCAAAAATAGAAGAGAGTCATCATTCAAGGTCAAAAGTCCATGTGAGAAATAGTACATCGAGCTTCCCATATTGAGAATAGCGACTTGATGTTAGACGTTCGGGGAAATCAGGAGGGTTGAAATGAACGCAGGTGGTGCACTTCCAAAACAAACACGATATACAAGAGGAAGTACGCCGATATCTTCCTTGTTTACAAACAGTCAAAAAACTACGATATGAAGTTAGTTCGAGTGCCAAAAGTGGGCTCTATCAGATATCAACTTTTCCTCCTCTACCGTGTGCTGCGGTCATACGGCTGGCGGATCTCCACGTAGAATATAAATGAAATTGAATGTGAAATAAACATGTCTGTTTGCCTATTTTACATGAACATGCGAGATACTTGGAATGATTCTGAAGTCTGCAATACTTTGCTGCTGTACATCTATCTGCGAACAACTCTACAATAGCTAAACCATAGGCAGGATTTTCACAAAAATGTATATTCTCCAATCGGTCTGACTGATGTCACGCACTATTGAAATTGAAATGGATTTAGTGAATTTTAGGGACGGACCTTCTGTGAAGTCTCATCGAAGTTTTTAATTTTTTTTTTTGTAAAAATAGTTTCAAATTTTTGGATTAAATATTTTCTGACAGAGTAAAGGATTCTTACGAAAATGGCAGAGGTTCTATGTTTATAGAATACTCTGAATATTGGAAATTAGTAAAAGTTCAAATTGTTTTTAGCTTCTTCCTACAACTACACAATTGAAGAAAGACATTATTTGTTTCTGAAATTAGTTCTTGAAAATTAGATATTTATACAAGCGTGTGTAAATTTTATTCAAAATATATTGGCCCAATTTTGCGTGAAAGAAATTTTTAAAACAAGGTTTTCTTAGAAACGTCTCCAATTATTTTTTTATCGGAGAGTTTGCCGCACGCTTATAAAAAGCACGCCGGTCCGATTTTCGATGATCTCTCTGAATTTTCGAAAATTGCAGCAGTTGAAAATAGTGTGTGCGCTGTTGTTCCACCACTTGTTTCCAAATACAGGTCATTGTTAGGTGTGTGAGATACCTATTCATTCTTAAAAAAAATTATGTGATTGTCTGTTGGATTCATAACACTGATTCCAGTTTCTAATGTGCTTTCTGTTTTGTTTGTTTCAGGTGAGTAAATGCAGCGAGTCAACCCTCTTAGTCTTGAACTACGTTATGAATACCTAATAAGTAGACTCAGTGAATTGGTAAGTGTATTAGCTGGCAAGGATATTTAATCTTTTTGCAATTAACGGCTTTTTGATTCTTTAGAACTCATTAGCAACATTAAAAACGCGTTTTCCTCTCTAGAATCGAAATTCACTTCTGAGAAGCATCCCAACCATAACGTTAATGTTTTGGTTTTATTTTCTTAGTTTGCGTGTTTGCCCTTCCGCTTTACAATATCACGATTAGTCTAACGTGATATAGCCTTTGAGTCTGGAATTTAGGTTAATTGTGTAGTAAGGCGTCTTTAAACAATTTTTTAAACATTATATTTATTAACTTAGGTTTGTTTTTAAATTAGATTAGAAAGATACGAATAATATCCACTTCTCCATCAGCAGGTCAATACGCGTCGAATTACATCTCTCTTGTCCCAATTTTAGGGATTTTAGTGGGTTTAAATTTAGTCTCCAGGGGAGTAGCGTAAACTCTTCGAACCACGCAAGTACACTGCAAACTGTATGACACATTGAATTACCGTGCTGGGAGATGCCGTCTTGCTAAGGAAAAATGATCAGCATATAATAAGGGTGGACATGGTTCCTAAGAATTGCTGCATACTTCTGTTGATCCATTGTGCCTTCCAGAATGACCAAATCACTCAGAATATGCCACGAAAACCTTCCCCAGATCATCACGCTCTCTCCTCTGGCCTGTCCGGTGATTGTTGCAGGTGTTTGTGTTGTCGTGTGCGCCAACGATCATCTGCCCGATGAAGCAAAAAATGTGATTCATCTGAAAAGGCCACCTGTGGCCACTCAGTGGATGTCCAGTTGTGGTATTGGCATACAAATGCTAGTCTTCGTCGCCAATGAAAAGCCGGCGCCTGGTTCTGTATGGTATACTGCGGAGGCTCATACTCAACTACGTTCGCTGAACGGTTGTTAAGGAAACCGTATAGACAGCCCCTTTGTTCATCTGGGCGGTCAGTTACTTTACAATTGCAAGCCTATCCACCCGTACACATCTCCGCAATCGTACTCCCCGTCATCTACGGCCCGTGGTGCGCCACAGTTGCCTCGGCGCCGGTCTTGGATATCGCCATTTTGCCATGCATGTACTTCAACCGCGGCGGCATGCGAACACTTTACAAATTTAGCCCTTTTGGAAATGCCTCGGCCCTTGGTCTGAAAGCTAATGATCATGCCGTTTTGGACGCCTAATTAATCACTCCGTTTATGAATTGCCGCGAATACTGCACTGTTCTCCGCTTCCACCCGACGTGTTTTATATACCCTCCACTGTCAGTGCTGCCACCTGCCGTCTGTGAGGGGTTATTGCACATTTACTTCGAACATAGGCGGTAGTCACACAAATAGGACTGGACTGTTTATTTCCCTCATTTGAGGGAAAATGTATTCAACTCATGAGTTGCATACAAACAGCCACTAAAGACAACCAAAGGAAACGTCTATAAATAATTAATAGATATGCAGTTTCACGAATACTCAATTTTCGTTTCTTGACATTTTTTAAATTTCTCATACTATATTAATATCTGTCCCGTACTATTTGTAGGTAATAAACAACGTAGTTACTCATATTGTCACGTAGAATATTGCTATATAATGTGAAAATTATGTAATATTTCGATTATGGAAAGTATAAATTTTTCGACAAAGAAACGCGTTTAACTAATCCCTGACCCTGGAGAGGGGATTTTTCTTGCTCGTGTTCATTGTATATTACTTTCTCTTACACGTAATATTATAAATTCATTCTAAACTTATAAATTAGCTAAGCAGTCAGAAATGAATGTGAATGACACACCTGAAAATCATAACAAGCATTATAATATTTTCAAAGAATCCAGATCAAGATATGCGTCATGCGGTATTAGGCTCTACAGTCGGAAACGAAATTGCCTTCAAGTGGCAGATACGAATTTAAATACAGTATATGAACTTAACAATGATCCATATAAGTCTGAGATTTGCATTTAAATAGAATCTAGGTCAAGAAATGCATCGCACGTCCGCAGAAAAAACGAAAGCGCGCATTGCAGTGAATACAGTACCGAGATTGCCTCTCCATTTTGCGCCAACGCGTTTTGCGGGATGAATTATGCAGCAAGACGTCATTTCGTCGCCGCTTGGCATCCACGAAATGCATGTCAGATGCATAAATCAATCGCGTGGTGTCTCGAAATCGAGCAGCGTGTGCGCTGTGTAATGCTCCGAATTTCGAAGCAATTTCGCCACTAATGTGACTGTCGTGTCGATAAATTTATTATGTATAAAACGTATAGCTAAGTACAGATACGTGTTGAAAAGCCGGGGGTGTAAATCGGCGATATCAGGCCTACATGGTAATTGGCCGCAGAGAAACGTCATGTGGACGAGCCGTTTCCCTGCAGAACGCGGCCGATAATGGGGCGACTGTGGGAATTTTACCCTGGCCCGGAATGCTCTGCTCGATACTGCGCCGTAGTAATGCATTTTTATTGACGCGAATTATTAATTGATTTATGCTATATAGAGGTGCAGGGTTACTAATTCGTGAAATTACCGTTCGTTAAAACTGCGGTCTGTTTCCAATACGTTGTCGTTCGTTGCCGCAGTAGAATTTTTCGTTGGGTTTACCAATAAAGCGTGCTCAAATTACTTGAATCAGATTGATGTGGTTTTCTATTTCGTTGCATATATTTGCTCTACGTAACCCTTAGAATATTTGTCGTTTAAGTTTTTAATCTTTAAGTATTCACCTAGGATGCATTCTAATGGTTAGACATGATAATTCAGTTCTGGAAAAAAATGGGATCAATGTACTCGCGTTATTGTAAAATAATTATTTTAAACGAATTAGTTTGATTTTATTGATGAATCTTCATACTTCATGGATCTTAACACATGCTAGTTAACGCGATGGTTTTAGGCTTTTATCCTAATATCTTTAAGGTAGTAATTTTTCTTTCTATTAGGACGGAACCTTAAACATTACACGGCCGACCAAGTGAAATTTACCTGAAAAGTCGTTTTTCACACACTTAAGCGCTTATAGGATCGTCGAATTTTGAATTAAATTGTTAAAATAAATCTACAGCAGTGTAGAGTAGACTGACCGATCTTGGCAAGGGGAAAATAATATCGCGTGTCATGTTTCTCCGCGGGTTCCGCTTCAATTTACGAGGGTTTAGCCATTTTAACTATCGTCACTATGTGGTTTAGAACAGATTCTCAAGACCTGATGAGCACCCGAAGACAAGATCCAACCCCACTTAAAGGGCTAACGTAATAATAGAGTAATTGCGATCACATGACGCAGCAAAGGCAAGACACAAAGAAGCCAATTCTCGAGGATCCACTTCAATTTTTCCGATGTGCTTTCACTTGACTCGCCTGACCCTGTTCTATAGTAGGCTTCCGCTCCCTTTTTGTGGTCGTGTGTCCATTTAGCCGCTCTGGAAATACTTCGCCCTCTCGTGCTGCACGTTACGCGCTAGGGGCGCCGGAGATCCCGCCGCCGCCGCCGCCGGGAGGTCGCGAGGCCCAAAGGATTCACGGGCAGGGGTCGCTGCCCGCCAGGGCTGCCAACTCTTCTGCTTATTCCAAAATTTCTCGTATGGAACTTTGTTTTAATAGATATACCCCTCCATGAAGTGTGTGAAAGTTAGAATTATGAATAAAGATCTTCAAGGCTGTCCTGAAGATCACTTCTGGATTCTGCAACAAAATTGTATTGGGAAGCAAGAAGAGGAATGAGGATTATATGTGTGAGAGCGTTAATTATTAGTTACTTAAGCTACTACTTTCTTCAGTGTTCCCACACGTGTATTTTTCTGCTGATTGAATACATCTACAGACATTTTACTGTATGAAAATGTCTTTTATAAAATATTAAAGTTGCTTTTAAGTATTCAAAAATTCACAGAAATGTAACGGAAGAAGAGTGGATACATATTAAAATACTTCTTTGTTGGTAGATAATTGCTTAGTTTGAAGTAAAATTAACGATGTATTTAACTGTTGGATGTTTACTTAAGTTTTGTTGTAAGATGGGCATTCTTCCAGGACAGTTAGCAAAACTTAGGTGGTGATTGTAATGATCTCTATCTTCTTTCCTTTCCTCTAGTCCAAATAATGGGAAAATTGTTACCAGTAAGTGGGTACATTACACTAACGAAATATGAACTGCATAAATTCCTGTAATTAGAGCAAACTAATGCAAACAACATCCTCAGTAAGAAGTTGTTTTACTGCACACAAAGTACACTTAGTATTGTTTCAAAAACTAAGTATTAAATACTGTTGTAAGCAAATAAAAACGCGTAGTCTAAAATACCAGTTTATTTAAAACCACTCACTGACTTTTGAGATAAGATTGAAGGTCCCATTTATAATTAACTTAGAACTAATTGAAATATTTCTAGTTTTGTCTGAGAATTATTGGCAGCCCTGCCGCCCGTAGCTAAGGGGCATGCCTCGCCTCAACGCGCTGCGTCAGCGGAGAAAAGAGGAAAGAGGTGACGGAGGAGGACGAAAAAGTGGCGGATTGATAGCGTGCGGTGCGAAATGGTGGTCGCGGGAACTGCGTGCTGGGCATTGAGAGATCTCGAAGCTAGTGGGTGATAAAGAGGACATTGGTTCGGCCAACTGGGAAAAATACCAGGAAAAAGGCAAATGAATGCATGAATATGGTCTGATAGGTAGAGGTAGAAAGGAATGAAGATCACGAAGAAAATACACATTGAAAAGGACATCACAAGATTAATAATAACAAATAATTATAATTACAATTAATAATTGCAAATAATAATAAAAATAAGATTAATAATAATAATAATAATAATAAAAATAAGATTAATAATAATAATAAAAATAAGATTAATAATAATAATAAAAATAAGATTAATAATAATAATAAAAATAAGATTAATAATAATAATAACAAATACTGTAATTATGGAAAAATGTTGTTTTCTTAAAAACAATTCAGACCGAATTCTTACTTGACACCATGAGCAAACTTCATCTACTGTACAGATGCAAGCCAAGGACTATTTCAGCATTCGCCCTCAAGATCGCAGGGAAAATAGACGAAAACAATAAAATTAGCGACTGTGATGAGGCGTAACCAGAACTTATGAAATGGGCATGGGGGTTGAAAACGAGAAGATGCGATGGTGGGGCAGGAACGGCGCTGCGAATGGTACCAACGGAGGGTGGGGTGGCAGGGTGTTGGGGTGGTGAGGGATGCATGCGGGGCGCCGCGCGGCGTCGGATTTATGATATCAAAGGTATCTGATAAATATATTAGGCTGTTAATTATAATTATTTTATTTTTTTTATTATTATTTGCGAATTCATTGCAACTTAGAGTCGCTTATCGCATCCTAGCTTCCATTTGCTGCGATCTTTCCAGTCGTTTTCTTGCAGGTTTCTTCCGTCCATCGCTTTATTTACTGCATCCTTCCAAAGTGTCCTCGGTCTCCCTTTTCTTCTTCTTTCTGCAGGGGTCAATTCGATAATTTTTTCGGCCACCTTCCCTCATCCATTCGACGCACATGCCCATACCATCGGAGGCACTTTGCCTCCACAGTGTCTAAAATTGTGGTCCCTATGTTTAGCCTTGCAAGCACGTCTTCATTCCTGATTTTGTCCTGAATCGTGAGCTGACAACAACGTCGCCAATAACCCATTTCTGTTGCTTGTTAATTTTATTTGTAACGATAATAACTTATGGAAGATTTTGTTTGGTGAATAATTATTTGGTAAGATTGGGCAATTTCTACATCAAATATTAGGAAGATCACGGCAATTAAAAAAATCGTAGGGAAAAAGGTAGACGGACGTTTATACGGAGCGACGTCAGCGCTTGCGGTCGCCCCGTGACGCGTTGACCAGATGGCGCCGCCTCCAACTCCCACGCCGTCCTAAGAGCACCTGCAAACCCACTGTACTTCGGGGTTTCTTTCTTGGCGCGTGGGGGTGTGCCATCAAAATGGAAAATCTCACGGTATTTCGCGTCGTTCTCGGTTGTGCAGCTAGGGGTCGCATGATCGCCCGCACTGCTCGATACAGTCGCGATCATGCGAATCCTAACGACACAATCGAGAACGACGCGAAATACCGTGAAATATTCCATTTTGATGATGTATCCCCACGCGCCAAGAAAGAAAAACCGAAGTATATCGTCTGAAATGCCGTCGAAGCTATTCTCTGCCTTGTCACCGCCACTATAGTGTCTATCCATGCTAATGTTCAGTTATTTGATACGAAATAAGTAAAAACTTCTATTATCACTTCAACCAGAAGCACCTCCGCCCTTGTCTCTACTGTCGCCTCTGCCGTCATCTCTATCTCTGCCATCATCTCTACCATAACCTCTGACATTATCTCTAATATGTCATCCTCTGTAACATCATCTGTTCCATCAGCTCAAGCACCTCCCCCATGAATTCAACCATCACCTCTACACATTTCCACAACCATATTTAACACTACCATGACTACGACAATCATAATACTTAACACAATTATCCTTCCATTAAGGTTATCATCACTGACTTCATCGCCTCTAGCCCAATGATTATCATCCATATTCCATGAAATTAACCATAACCAGTAATTTTAACATTGGTGATGCTCCCGCTGTTGAAAATCTACCATCCTCACCCCGACAGTCGTCGCTCAATTACATCACCCATTACATCACCCATTACCGCTGCTTCGTCCAGCGCCCCGCCAGCAGTCACACCACGGTGTAAGATATGTTGGTGTGTTCACTCCCAGTCTAAAAATGAAGCTTATGTGACGCTAGTTCACACAGTTCTCGCTTATAAGCGCTGCGATCTTTGGGTCTCATTTGGGCACGTCGTGATTAGTCGTGATCCATTCGACAGCTCTGTGGCCAGCTGATTTCAAATTTCAAATCAGTGATTTTGTCGTTTCGCGGTGGAATTGGTAAAGTCTAGATCGAAGAGTTACGAAAATGGGTAGGAAATGTTTTGTAAAACTGTGTAATAGCCACAGTTTGAAACGTAATCTTCAGATGTAGACCCAGACCGATCGTGCGCACTGTACGGAAAAGCGAGGAGCTAACTTCAAACCGGCTTCAGAAAATTTGCCCCAAAGGCGGCTAGTTGACACACCTAAACTGCGATTTTCGTAACTTTGTCCCTGACAGGAATCAGCTGTTTTGCTGCCATCCAATCGGGAGCTTATATTTCGCGACAGTGTCGTCACTTTTGTGGCGTTCAATCTCCCTATTGGATGAAACCGCGAACAGCTGATTTCTGTGAGGGACAAAATTACGAAAATCGCGGTATATGTATCTTACATCGGGTCACACCCACTGTGTGGCCACAGCGAGCGAGGCTGCCGCGCTTTGGCGTGGATCAGCGGCCGGCGGGCCTTTCCCCCGCAGATAACTCACCGCCAGCCCTCTCCCTCTCTCTTGTTCCTCTCTCTCTCTCTCCCTCCCTCTCGCGGCCGCCGCCAGCTGCTCGCTCCGCGTCGTCCATTCCGACCCGTCCGGCCCTTTCGGACTTCGCTGGCGCCGCCTATCTCCTTGTCACCTCGTCGACATGCCGCCCCGCCCTGCGCCGCCCTCTCCCGCGTCGCTCTGCCAGCCCGTTCCGTCCCGCACCGAGGGCGTCGGCCCCGTCTCGGTCCCCTGTTATTTTGTTTACAAATTTGATTTTCTTGATTTTAAATTCATTATTAGGGGCGTTCGAGCTTTATGAATTTGTATTATTTGGCTTGGAATATTTGTATCGATGTGATGCACTTCTATACAGACAAATTTATTTTTGATTTGGAAAATAAGCCAAATAACACATTATTATTCTCTTGATTTGAAATATATCAAGGGCATTTTGTAGAGCATCCATTCTGTGGTATTTACTTAACGCTGTTTGTGACTGATAAAATGTGATCCATCGCCTTTTGTGTTGTACAAAATTCAGTGTTTCAATTCGTGAATATGCAGAGGAGTGCAAGTGTAAATTGAGTTTTTCTAATGTGGGCCGAGAAATATTTAAAAATGTTGACATGCTCTTCCTCTTTCCTTTTCCCTAAATTCGCTTTCTCCCACTTCCCTATCATTCCATACTTGTATCTTGTTTCCTACTTCTTCTTTTTTCCACCCTCCATCCTAACATATTTTTCCCTTTTTTCACATCCGGACTGCGCTTCGATGGCGCCAACCAGTAACTGCAAGATTGACTTGCGTGCGTTCCAAATACATCAGAAGCAAGAGGGTAGCATATAATTCAAACTAATATTGACGCGTTATGTAACACATTACAACCAGGACATTTTACTTCGAAATGATTCATCATACTTAAAACGACGATATTTTAAACATCGATGTTTTTTGACGATGTTTTCCTCGACATCGAAAACCTTTTAACGATGTATCGATGTTTTGCTAAAATTTGCTATCATTACTCTGATCACGCCCCCAATATAAAACGGCTGGAATAAGTGTCAAAATAATCGCCCGTGAGGTTTGAATGGAGTTTATTGCGAATGTACTGGGGATCTCCCCACCCAGCGGGGAAAATACCACCGTCACGTTCCGAGAAAAAACGCACGCACTACACTTACGGGAATAATGACCTAAATAGGTGACGCTCCCACAAACACTCAAATCAATAAATCAAGCGAATCGATAGATCACGCGAATCAATCAATCAAGCGAACTAATCAAGCTAATCGATCAATCAAGCGAATCAATCAATCAAGCAATGAATGAATTAATTAATCAAGCGAATGTGGCGGCTGCGATGCATCGGTCGGCGAGCTCGCGGACATTGGGCGGCTGGTGCAGCGGGGGCGCTGACAGGCGCATCTTTCGGCCGGACCCGGGCGGTGCGGCATCAGTGGTCGCGTTGGCGGCGGCGGGCGGCGACGGCTAGTGGCCGCCAGGCGTCCGGCACGGCACGACGCGACACGAGCGGCGGCGGCAGCGGGGGCGCTGGTGCGAGCGTGCGTATTTGTCGCGGTGTCGCCGGGAATAGCGGCCATACATCATGCGGGAAGCCCATTAAGTGGCAGGGAATGCGTTATCATGCGAGCGGCTAATTGTTCGGATGGCGCGCGGCGCTGGTTGGCTGGCTGGTTGGTTGGTTGGTTGGTTGGCTGGCTAGCTGGCTGGCGTGCAGCCCTCTCCCCTCCCCCTTCCCCCTCTCACCATCACCGTTCCCTTTCACCCTCTTCGCTGCCGACGCGACTGGCCCGCCGCCCTGCGTCACGCGGTCTGCTCGCGAAAATGGACTCTTGTCTCAAAGGTTACTCGCATACGCACTGCTGGATAGTTGAAGCAGCTGTTGCGCCGTTGCTAGTGTGATTACTCTGCGTTGGGATGTCTCCGGGTTTTCAATTCTCACTCGAATTTTTTGAGACTTGCGATGGGATTGTTCGATTCTTCTCAAAACGGTTGAAGTGGCTCATAGTTTCCACTGATCACTGCTGTGCCACTGACTGGGTGGTCCTAGAGTTATAGTCCCGACATGGTAGGGTTTTCGACACTAGCTAGTAGCTGGGTGGAATTCAGCAGTTGCAGGAGAATTCTAGCAACAGGTTGGTTGCCCTGATCGACAGTTTTCCGTGGTTTCTCCAATCAACACCAGGCGAATGCCGGAGCAGTACCCTAATCAGTGGGACAAGGATCACGGACGATCTTTTCTTCCTCTTCCTTTTTCTATCCTCACTTCTTTCTTACATACCCGTTAGTCCCTTATCCTTACTTCTCTCTTACACACCCACCCCCTCATTAGTCGGGAGACCAAACGGGAGCTTGTGCCGATTATGCGTCAAATTTCTTTGTTACTGTTTTCTTATAAGAAGAATTCTTGAAAATTTAAAGATATTAAATGTTTTGAATGCCTTCTAGTATACAATCAATGAAAATTTAGGGCAGTTAAATTGTGATAAAACTTCAGACAAGCCTTTTGTAACAGTTACCCGTAAAACAACACCTCTTCATGAGAATGGATACCAAACATAACCATATGTAAAACGCGTATTAACGCCTTCATATCTACAGAAATATTGAACAAAACATTTGTTTGCATGGACTTCGTATTTTGTCTTATCTCTCAGCTTTTCGTTTCCACTAAGGTTGCTGAATAGCATACAAGATAATGTTCAAAAAATGCATGATATTTAAAATGAGAAATTGTGACGACTTGCGAAGGTCTGTTTGAACCTACTCGAAAGATAGTTCATGAATTTATGGAGAAAGATTTGCGAGGTAGAACGTTCCTGCAATTTCGTTTATCTTAAGAACGCATACTCTGATTTGCTGATAATACCACCAATTATTGGACGCTGGAACAAACCATAAAAAGTTCAAATGGTAATGTTCTAACTTTTTTTGCAGCCGTTGCGACTGACTTGCGACTTTTCATCCACGATTGGATTTCATTAGATCATTACTCAGGACCTGAGATGTTATTGCGCGTATCTAAACAAGAATAATTGTGCTGGTAACTCGTGTTGACGATCGATTGATTTTTGACAATGTCCCTTTGTTTTTGCAAAAGCAGCAATTACTAATATCTGCTACGCTAATCATGGAAGAATGACCAAAACATGATTTAACGACCAAAAACAAACTTTACGAAATTTTAACACAGCTTTGTTATGTTATATTGTGTTAATGGAAACAAAAAAACCAACAAAAAAACACATATCATTTGCACTGAATTCAATTTCATCCCAGTCCCTTGGCAACATTCCCAGTAACTGTTTGAAATGAGCGGCCTTAGAAACTTCTGCGAGAACAAGAAGACTCAGCTTGCGCGCCGATTTGGAAGCCAGAGAGCTGCATTCGCGGGTGAATTTGGCAAGTTGCTTGCCGGGCGGGTGGGCGAGCTTCGGAATATACATAGCGCTTAGGAAGCAGGAAATCAGCCCACTTACAGCGCGCGGAATGAGAAATGCATTATAAAGTATGCAACCAAAGAACAAAGGGGCCAGACGGAAATACTTTTGTGTTAAAATGTGGAAATCGCCCCGTGTTGCGTGGATGTATCGTGTGTGAAACGTTTTGAAACTGTGTCGGCGTGTCGATTGAAGTTAACAGAGTGGACCGAGATGTCTATAAATTGAGTCATCGACGTGTCTTCATTTCAAAATGCTCATTTCCTTGTGAATCTGCGAAAACAATACAACCTTTTTACTAAACTATATGGTAAAAATGTTTACTGGGGCATTTTAGCGAATCCTTAATTTATTTAGGAGGGCAATGTAGCGAATTCTTCACTTATTGAGGGGAGGTATTTTGTTGGAGTAAAACACCCTCACACCTTTTCTTTCTTACAAATTTATACCAGGGGTAAGGGTCTTCAGGCCGTTTCCGGAAAAATTATGGTTGCGCAACTGTATACAATTGTAATCCCGCGGTACGCCCCACACAATGTTTAGTGTTTTATTATATAAAAGATCGTTGGTCGATAATATTAGTTACCATATATCCGTTTAAGTGTAGTGTGATTTGAATTTTGAGTTCTTTATCTCTAATTACGCATTGTAAAGCATGAAACCTATCACATAATTCCTCGCAGCACACCACACACACACACATACATACACAGTTTGGTTCGTGGAAACTTTTCGTTTTACACATTTTATCTTTAAAATCCATGCTAGCAAATCTGTTCACCGAATGTTCTAGGTCATATCCTCTTTCCATCCATTCTCGTGTGGTCATTGCATCCGTTGTATAAAATTCTTGCCATATTCTGCCTATTTAGAACTAATGGAACTGGTGAAACTCGCGTGTGCGGTAGTGGATCGCACTACACCACCGAATATAAATCTACTCAGGTTGCAACCACCTACCTAAGGAGCAGATCTAAGGACTGTCGGTGTCTCTACAATTAAAATTGTGCAAATGTTGGGCTGTTCCAAATAAAGCGATTTCGTGCACTTTATTATTATTATCATATTACATCTCTTATCTCTACGGTGATTACATAAAATGTACAGATTAACATAATCATAATACAAATTATGGTTAAAATTTTGAATCTAATTATTCATGTTGATTTCTACAAATTTTCTGACGATTCTGGCCGTTGAGATGACTGTAACCTTTTGCATTATTATTATTATTATTATTTCACTATTGTAATATTTTCCTCGGCAATTTTCGCTGGTAAAAATGTTCACCTTCCCCAGAGTTGTTTTGGAACAGGTTCGGTCACAGAAAAAGAAGTTCATCTTTAAATCTGGACTTAAGACATAAATTTTCTTACGATACGGGCTGTGTGCAACAGAACTGCGCGCTGTCCCATGTTCAGAACGTTCTTCGGTAGTTGAAGTTTTTTCAAGTGTTGTAGGAAGTTTTTACTGACAAGGCCTTCCGCCGATATCACGAGTGGGTATGTTTTGGTAACATTTAATTTCCAAATATGTTTTAGTTCATAAGATAAGTTTTCATATTTGGAAATTTTTTTCAATTTCGTTCCGTTTGATATTGTGGGATAATGGTACTGCGATGTCTATTATGGTACTCCTTTTTTCTTTTTATCTGTGAGGAGAATATCTGGCCTGTTGTGATCGACAGTACGGTCAGTTAGAACTGGTCTATCCCAATACAAAAGAGTGGAACTTGATTCCAGGACTGGAGCAGGAGTGTACTTATAGAATGGAGGTGTCGATTCATCCAGTAAATTATGCTGTATTGCGATTGCCCTGTGTACGATTTTCACAACTTGATTATGCCTTCCCAAGTAAGCACTGTCTGAGAGGGAAGAGCATGCAGCTGTGACGTGTTCTATAGGTTCTCCTACAGCTCCACTCTTCCTACATTTATCCACCATATCTCCTTTCAAACTGCTTTCGATATTATTGTTATTATTATTATTATTTCCTTATTATTATTTCGTTATTATTATTATTTCGTTATTATTATTTCGTTATTATTATTATTAATATTATTATTATTTCGTTTATTATTATTATTATCTCTAATTACCAACATACCAATAACGGAATTGACTTGGCGGTCGATGACCTAGGTGCACAATGTTCGATGTGTCAACGGTTGGGTAACACGATTCCCACGCCGCCGCCATTGAGTTTCCTTCACTGCTGCCTCTTGGAATCTGCACAAGCGTCTGCAACCGGCGCGGCGCCGCCCCGCCGCGGGCGGCGGAAGCCTCTCAGCTTCCACAAAAAGCGTAAACATCTGGGAGGCAGCGCGGGCGACGCCGCGCCGCGCGTGGGCGGGGCGGCCGGGAAGTGGAAAGGGGAGGCGGCGGCGGCGGCGCAGAGACTGACTCGCGGAGAAACAGACGGCAGGGCGGTTGCTGCTCTGATAGACGCGCCGACCGCGGTGGCGACTTGCAGAGGGTTGGACGGAAGGACGGACGGAGGGGCGGACGGACGGAGGGGCGGACGGACGGAGGGGCGGACGGACGGAGGGGCGGACGGACGGAGGGGCGGACGGACGGAGGGGCGGACGGACGGAGGGGCGGACGGACGGAGGGGCGGACGGACGGAGGGGCGGACGGACGGAGGGGCGGACGGACGGAGGGGCGGACGGACGGAGGGGCGGACGGACGGAGGGGCGGACGGACGGAGGGGCGGACGGACGGACGGACGGAGGGGCGGACGGACGGACGAACGGACGGACGGAGGGGCGGACGGACGGACGGACGGACGGAGGGGCGGACGGACGGACGGACGGAGGGGCGGACGGACGGACGGACGGAGGGGCGGACGGACGGACGGACGGAGGGGCGGACGGACGGAGGGGCGGACGGACGGAGGGGCGGACGGACGGAGGGGCGGACGGACGGAGGGGCGGACGGACGGAGGGCGGACGGACGGAGGGGCGGACGGACGGAGGGGCGGACGGACGGAGGGGCGGACGGACGGAGGGGCGGACGGACGGAGGGGCGGACGGACGGAGGGGCGGACGGACGGAGGGGCGGACGGACGGAGGGGCGGACGGACGGAGGGGCGGACGGACGGACGGACGGACGGACGGACGGACGGACGGACGGACGGACGGACGGACGGAGGGACGACGGACGGACGGAGGGGCGGACGGACGGACGGAGGGGCGGACGGACGGACGGAGGGGCGGAGGGGCGGAGGGGCGGACGGACGGACGGAGGGGCGGAGGGGCGGACGGACGGACGGAGGGGCGGATGAATTTCTAGTAGAGATATACCTTATCTAGAAGATATAACTAGTAAATATTTAGCTAGTAGATATATCTATAATATACTGTAATGGAGATAATTGCCATTTATTAAATTTGGCCACTTCTTTGGCCCCATTTTTTATTGGCTAAGAGCATTCGTCGCGCTTTTATCCTATTGTCTTAGTTTTTAAATCGGCTATACTTCAAAGAAGTAGAAATTTGTTTTTATCAATTATAATCAAATATCACTAATATTCAATTTAAGCCAGAATATACATTAAACTAGGATTGACTTGTTACATGTTTTATCACAATTGAAACAACGATATTTGTGTCGACATCGAAAACTTTTATGAAATGTTTTCATCGATATCGAAAACCTTTTGTTGATGAATCGAAGTAACGATGTTTTGTTAAAATCACTAAGTACGACCGTAGGCTCAGAATAGGTTTAAATTCAAGTAACAAGGGCTTGATTTAAGTGTAATAATGACGGAGGGGGGGTGACTTGTGGGCGTGGTGAAGGCCATCGCCCAACAGCCGGCAGCGGCGGTGATACGTCTGGCGGAGGCGACGGCGGCTCGTCTGGGGCTCCGGTGCGGGTCGCGCCGCTCGCTGTGCTTAACAAAGTGCTCACGTCTTGCGCGGCTGGAGGCTGAGCCGGGGACTTTACTCGCGAGATCCTCGCTTTCTGCGCAGTCTTTGGAAGAGGCTGTGTCTAATCCTTGCGTTGCCGCTGCCGTCTTCGCCTTCTGTACCTTCTGAGACTCGCTGCTTCCACCGATGCCTCGGCGCGCACCCGCTGGCTTGCGATGCACCAACCGGAGTACGCAGAGAAGATGCCGTCTTAAGATCAAAGGCCCAGGGGCAGATCCAGCCGATCATTTGGGGGATGGGGGTTAGAATCGTAAATCATTTGGGGGTGGGGGGGTGGAATCGTAGATTTTTGTTGAATAATAAACATATTTTGTTATTGTATTTATTTATTATATATTTATGTACTGTATATAATGATTTTATACAATATTATTATTTAAATAATTACATAATTGGAACATTAACAAACATTTAAATCAATTTTGTCAAATAAAAGGAGGTTTACGAAAACTCCAGGCATTCTGGATCCGCCAGTACTTCCGCCACCGAAGCCAGTATCTACATGGCTGTCCCGGATAGCCAAGTAGGGAGAAGGGTATTCTAAAATTCTAGCAGAATATCTTTAAGGGAACCTGTCAAGAATTGTGGGTAACTATTCGTCGAGTCGGGAGGAACCGAATGAGCTTCTAATCAGCTCTATAGGAGCCGTTAGTCACCCAAACGCGTTTCAGTTGCTTAAAAACACTACAAAAACACATTTTTAAGAGAAATTTCAGATAACCTTCTGTTCATAGACCTTTGGCTATAATGTTCGATGGAAGATCCTTCATGGGAATTTTGAAATCACGTTTTGCCGAGAAGGTGCTGTCAATCTCTCCATTGCCAAGAAAGAAAGCTACTCTCGAACCTAAAGCCAGCGTATTATTATTATATTATTATTATTATTATTATTATTATATTATTTACGAAAAGACATCATTGGGTGACGCACTTTCTAACGCATTTAATTTTTTTTGCCATTTCATGTCGAAGATGAAAACGTCTTTTGAATCAGCTTCCATGATCAAAATGTACACTAGAATCACCTAGAATCTTTGATGTCAAAAAAGCTCACTAATTTCTGTTAAGATGATGTGCTCACTTCGCATGCAAATGAACACTTCAACTCTATGGTTTTCATTCATTTTCCTTCGACATTTCTATCGTCCAACAACGAAACAACCTATCGACAGAGATGCCATCACCTAGAGGGTTGCGTCAAACGCCACGCAGGCGATTTTACAAGACTTGGATTTAATCTGCTGACGCGACGTCTTATTTCTGGCGCAGTCCACCCCTTCTTCCCGATGTCATAATTCCGCTTAGGTCGCCAGAAGTGTTTTCGATTGCGCACTGCCTGTGTATTTGACGAACGATCGGAATTCGGGTGGAGGATATTGGCGCAAGAGGGTACGACTTCGAAATGCAAAACGAAGAATGTAGTAAGGTGACACCAGAGAGCTTGTTTAAGGTTTGGAATGTCTAAGAGTGCTTCGCTCAGAAATTCCGGGTGCTCCAGGAACATTGTATTTGCCAGATGCGACGAAGTTGTTTTGAAATGCTAATGATTTTTTCCTTTTCCTTTTATCTATGCTAAATTTCTTTCATTTTTCACAATTATTGCCTTTTAAGATAAATTAGTTGAAATTGCTACATCTATTACTATAATACAGATTCTGCGATTATAAAAACACGTGTGTATTATCTCAAGACTTAAATTGTCTTTAGATTCTCACACGATATGGATTTTAAATTTAAAAACCAAACAGCAGATTGATGATCTGTATATCCACAGAAAAAATCAGTGCGAAATATTCATTTTATTCTGTATAGTGGAATAAAATGGTAAACTAGTGAATGGAGTCAGTAATTGAATTTCTTCAAGCTCAACTGACGACTTAGTACTAGAGAAAGAAATGCCAATATGTGATTGTCATTGTTCACACATTCAAAATATATTTTCTTTTTATTCAGATTACTTTACACATTGTTTTACACTTTAATTTAATCTTAATCGTTCTTTAGAGTTTGCAAGAAATTTTTTTTAGCATTTCCATTGTGGATAACGGTTAGGATAATTATCACAACATCACGCTTGTTTATCTATTAATTTTCTTTCTTTTTCTAATACTGAATTTGTTTTGTATGTTGCAGGTGAGTGAAGTTTTATGCCGATGTTATCCATGGCTATTATCCGAAACTGCTTTTTAAAGGCCCTTTTTATGGTAAGTTTTATACGACAAGCGATCAGAGGGCTTCCTTAATGGTTCTTCTGTTTGTACGAGTATTATCTGATTTCACTGTCAATGAAGTCAATAAACTCATTAATTTAGAAACAATGGGAAATTATGAACTCAATTATTTTGTAGTTTAAACTGTTTAAGGCTTCGCTGAAAACTTATTTGTCTGCTCTTTCAAATCGTTTCAGTGGACCCATGGAGATAACATTCATTCATGTTTTCCTGACATACGTTCATTGATTCAGACATTCATCCTTCGCTGCCACTCACAAAGATGCCTTAAATACCTTTGCCTCTGTGTTGTGCAGTTGTGAATATAGATACATTATAATTAGCTTAGTTATGGTGAATTTTCTGGCTACGAGGAAACTATAACAATTTAGAATTACCAGTGATTATTTCAACAAAAATGTCCCTAGAATATTCTGCCTCTTTAATTACGATTTGATAAATAGATACAAAACTATAAGATTATTAATATTACGTACAATTATAATCTTGATTTTTTTTAAATTTTCTCGTTACCCAAGAGCATTACCTTAATCATTCATTTGTAAATTGAATATAATTTTTATAGTTCGTAATTCTTTTTTTAATTACTGGTATTGCTTCTTGAAAATACATTTTTGGAACTTATCTCGGTCAGTGTCATATATCTAAAATATCACAAACTCTCTACATCGCCCTCCACTTAATTATGTAGTTAATTAGCAAGATTTTCGATACAGACACTGCCTTTTGGTAACGATCCTAAAACATCAGTTGAAGAGTAGCGATAAGGGTCGCTACCGCATCGGAAACAAAATATCGTTACTTTATGTTGGAGAAGTTCCGCAAGGTCCTTCGCCGCGCCCCTCCCCTTTAACGCGACGGCTGGGCGTTGCGCGGCGCGTTGCGCGTTCGGCCGCATCTGCACATCTCATCCGCTTTCGCCCGCGGATCTCGGCCCCCGGGAAGAGGCGCCGGCTTTGCGTCGCGGTCGGCTGCCCCCCCCTTCCATTCCCCTCCCCTCACCCTTCCCAACGCCCCTTCCCCGTCCACCGCCCGCTGCGCGCGCCGCCTCCCGGCGCGCCGCGCTCAAACACACAGAGCTCTCGCCGGCTGGGCCGCGCCGGTCTCACTTTGCCGCTGCCACCGCGGATGCTTCGCTCACCCCTTGCCCCGGCCGCCCCCGCGCGTCACCGCCTCTTACATGCGCATCCACCCTCCGATTCACACAGGCCACGCACACCCGCAGATGCAGGCACGTCCCTGCTGCTCCCTGCCTCGATTCTCGCTCCTTCGCCACTCTCTGCTTCGCCGCTCCGTACTTTTGCCTACACCCCTCGCTCGCATTGTCCATCTCTGCAATGGCACATCCCCTTCCTTTCCTCCCGCCATTCTTCTCCTTCCCCTTGCCATTCTAAATCCTGCTCCTAGTTTAACTGTATATCCCCCCACACCTTAAACTATCCCCTCACTCTCCTGCCCACCCACCCAATCCATTCATTTGTCTCACACGCGTACTGCATGAACCCTACAGACCCATTGACCAACACTAAATTCCTTCCTGCACACATACGCATAACCTTTTCTCCTGTCCTGTGCCACATATCTAGCACATACCCACTTGCGCTTCACTCTGCATGCAGTCCATTCGCTACCTTACTCCACCCATCAGACGCTCGTCTGCCGAGCCTGCCAGCCTGCTTGTCGACCCGCACTCTGAATGTGTGTGGGTCTCACAAGCACAAATACGTTCTCGTCCCGCGCGCGTCTAATACCACCGCTCGTGCCGCCTCCTTCGGTCTCTCGCCGCTGCAGCTGGCTCAACGCGCACACATCCCGCCGCCCCGCCCCGCCCCGCCCCGCCCCGCCCCGCCCCACCCCGCCCCACCCCGCCCCACCCCGCCCCACCCCGCCCCACCCCGCCCCGCCCCGCATCGCTCCGTCCCTCCTCCTCCATCCCTAACCCGCCCCAGTCCGCCATCACTCGCCCCGACCCCCCAGCCTGTCTCAACCCACTCCAACTCACTCCAACTCATTCCAACGCGCGCCAACCCGCTCCAACCCGCTCCAGCCTGTCCCAACCCGCCCCAAGCCTGCCCCAACCCGCCCCAGCCTGCCCCAACCCACCCTAGCCTGCCCCGGCGTGCACAAGCCTGCTCCAATCTGCCCCAACCTGCCCCAACCTGCCCCAACCTGTCCCAACCTGCCCCAACCTTCCTCAACCTGCCCCAGTCCGATAAACCACGCCCCAACCCATCTCAACCCGCCCCATCCCACTCCACCCCACCCCACCCCACCCCACCCCTCCCTGGCATGTCCTGCTCCACTCCGCTTCGTTTCTCCCTCTGCACTGATCCCGCCTCGGTGCAGCTGCTCTCATCCCCTCCGCAGCATCGCTCGTGCCTTTGCCCGGGCTCGCTTCGCCCTGCGGCCCATGAAACGCGATAACTAGCCCCGGAAGCCATTACGTCCTGGCGAAAAATGCTTCCGTTATGACTCTCAGTAGACACTTTCGGTGAAGCAATTTTGGGAATTACGGCTATTGAAACGCACTTCAAATACCCACTCTTTTTCTCTTAATTGCACTTTAAGACAAGCCGTTTGATTATATCAATATCTAAATGAATATTTAAACCCGTTTTAGGCGATGCATTTGACAGTTTGTAGTTGATTATCTTAAATCAGTGTACGTATGCAATTACCGTTTTCCCACATTAATTCTGTTTGTGTGTCAGTGATTACTGCTTTACTAAAGCATTGGCACTTTCATACATTACCAAAGCATCTCCACTTTCCTCTCATCTCTGGCGTACCCATTCCCTGCTATGCACGTTTTTTGTCTCATCGTCGTCGTCATATATGACATAACAATTCCCTCGCAATGTCATGGTTTTGTTCCAACATTTTGTGCCCGTCCCCTTCCGCGCCTGGAAAGTCTCACGGCCGCCTGCACTGCCACTGCCGCCCAGTGGTTTCCCCGCTCTGCACGCTCCGCTGCTCTCCACCCGCTCCCGCCGGTGACGCCCGCACCCCCGCCATGACCCACTGCTCCTACCACCGCCATCGCCACCGCTCGCGACTGGCGCTCGTCCCGCCCCCGCCCCATCGCCGCACACGTTCCTCCTCGTCTCTGCCACCGGGCGCCGCCCCTCCTCGCTCCGCCCCCGCATTGAGAAATGCCTTCCCTTCCCCTCCCCCTCGCCAGTACCGACGCCCACCCTTTTACCCCGCTCCCACCCACAAGTCCGCCCACATCTCCGCCCCGACCGCCAAGCATGCCGCGACCCCTTTACTGCCCGCCCCCTGTCACAATCCACCCCCTGCGCCACTGCTCTGGCCCCTGACCCCCCCGCCCACCGCTCTGAATCCACATTCGAGACCTCTGCTCCCGCCATGCCTGCCACCTCCATGGCCTCCACCGCCTCCACCACCTCCCCCTTCTCCACCGCCTCCACCACCTCCACCGCCTCCACTCCCTCCATCGCCTCCATCGCCTCCACCGCCTCCACCACCTCCACCACCTCCACACCCTCCATCGCCTCCACCGCCTCCACCACCTCCATCGCTTCCACCGCCTCCATCGCCTCCACCGCCTCCATCGCCTCCACCACCTCCACTCCCTCCATCGCCTCCACCGCCTCCGCCGCATCCACCGCCTCCACCGCCTCCGCCGCCTCCACCGCCTCCATCGCCCCCGCCGCCTCCACCACCTCTACTGCCTCCACTCCCTCCATTGACCCCATCGCCTCCACCACCTCCCCCCCCCAGGGTCGCAGCGCGCTGCCGCGCGGCGTTGTTTTCCGAGGGGGCGAGCGGTGCGTCGGGCGAGTAGGCGGGGAGAGGGTGGGTGGCGAGTCCGCATTAAGTGATGGGATCTCCGGGGGATCTGCACACAGCGTGTTCATGTCTGCGCGAGACCTGTCCGCGGGCCAGAGTACACAGGCTTTGCCGCGGGCCCCCAGCGCGCTCAACGCAGCCTCCTCTTTCGGTCCGGCCGCAGACTGGAGCGCCGCCGGCCCTCCCCCCCCCCCCCCCGACTCGCACGCCGCCGCTTCAGCTATCTGCATCACCACCACTCACACGACTCCTAACACCACAATTACTCAATTGCTAACATTCTCGCCGCGACGATCAGAATCGTCCACCACTATACTGCGATTTTTCTAACTTTGCCTCTCAAAGCCCGTCTTCACAATGGAATATGTCACGGTATTTCGCGTTTTTTTTTCTGTCGTGCAGCCAGATATCGCATGATCGTGACCTATCAAGCAGTCCTTGTGATCATGCGACTTCTAGCGGCACAACCGAGAAAGACGCGAAATGCCGTGTGATATTCCATCGTGGCCATAGGGGCTTGAGAGACAGAGTTAGAAAAATCGCACCATAGTACCTCCATTGCCCCAAATGCTTTTTCTCGGACACGTCAACTGGTCATTAGTCCCGTTAATATATTAAATGTTTTTAATACCTGAAATTGACGGTATTCTTCCCCTCTCGATGAAGATCTGGCGCTGACCTACACTGCGACTGGGAGTGAAATTGCCCTCCAGGTATTTCTCTCCAGTAGCGCACTGCCTCAGTCGGGACAAGCTCCCAACTAGTCTTTCCCCAAGTGCTTGTAATTTTAAATGTGTATAAGGAAGGGAAAGGAGCTAGTCACTGAGAATGAATAAAGATCGCGCGCGGACCGTTTGGCTCGTGTATTAGGGTTCTGTTCCGGCATTCACCTGGTGTTGATCGGAGAAACCAGGAAAAACTACCGATCAAAGCAGCCTGCCGCTAGAATTCTCTTCAAGAAACTGAATTTGATGTAGCTATATAACTAGTCTGACTGGTTCTGAGTAAAACTCAGCCGGTCTCGATAAATAATACCACCACTATTCCCTCTGTGTGATTCATCAGTATTATTACGAATTTCTTACTAACGGTGCAAATCACATTAGGGCTGAAATTGAAATGATTCTTTCACATCCAGCGACTGTACTTTGTAGTATTAGCAATTTTACATCAGTAATTGTTCTGTTGACTTGTGGAAGTTTTGTAATTAAAACTACTGAGACTGTCAGAGCCGAGATTCGGCGTAGCAGTTAAGAGCATGCGAGTTTGTTCTTTGGCCTTTCTGACTGTTCGGTGTAAAAACGGAAAGAGCTAAGGTTCATAAATTGGACTACATCGAACTGTAATACTTATCATAGATCCGACAGACACACAGACAGACAAATTTAGAAGATTATCCTGGAGGCTATTCTGTTTGACGGAAGGGGTGGAAATAAGACTGCGTTGCGTTGAAGACGACTTCAAATATTGCATACAACGAGTACAAAGTTGGCGAATCTTCACCTGGTCCGCCAAATAAGATCAAACTTACATCTTAATAAGGCCAAACTTACATCTTAATGATAGGAGACGCATTACAACGTTTCAATTGGTATAAAATAAAACATTAATAAACTATGATAATGTTAAGTCAAACAACGTGGATGTATACAGGTTAACATCAGAACAGAAACCAACATTTAAATTAAATCGTGAATGAAATATTCGATGTAAGTCCTAAAGGTGAATGAATACTAGCCCTTCTCCTCAAGTCTTTCTCTGGGGTCCTCGTCACTTCCCCCGTGTTCAGGGCTTCCGTGTCGTGCGGTGCCGTGCCGTGCCTCGGCGTGGCGTGCGCCCACACGCTGCCGTGTAGCTCACTCGCCGTCCTCGTCCCCTCCTTCCACCCGCGCCCCCATCGCCGCCATCGCTGCCGCCGCCGGCGTCGTTTCGTCCGAATTGGACCAAATTGCCCTTAAAGGGTCCGGTCGCCCCGCCGTATTAACGCTGCCGCGCGCCGCCCCGCCGTGCCCGGAAGTGGTCACTTACGTGTTCGTGCAGGTGGGAGGTGATCGCCCCGTTTGTTACGACCCATGTCAAACATGAAACCAGCCGCGCGCAGCCCAATTTGACAGCCGCGTGCCGCGCGGTGAAGGACACCGCGGAACGCTGCCTCCTCTCAGCTGAGAGACGCAGAAGTTCCATCTGCAGAAACGTTACTTGTGGGGGTGCTAGGGTTCAACACCCGACGGTGGCTTTTGAGTGATTGATTGATTCGTGTTTCCGGGCCCGTCAACTACTTAGGTCATTAGTCCCATAAGTGTAGTACGTGTTTTTTCCTCGGGAGGTGAACTTCTGCCCGCCGGATGGCGAGATCCGGCGCCGACCTACCGTCGGCTAGCGGAGTTTTCTCCTCAACCAGGTATCTCCCACCAGAGAGGCACCACCCCAGCCGGGACAAGCTCTAAGCTCCCGACTGGTCTCCCGGCATGTGTGGCAGTATACTGCATGTTCGTGTTAGTGTGCGTGCGTGTGTGTGTGTGTGTGTTGTGTGTAAGGGGTGAGGAAAGGACAAGGAAGAGGAAGGAAATATCGCGCGCGGTCCGTGGCGCGTTTGTTAGGGTACTGATCCGGCATTCGTGTGGTTTTGATCGGAGAAACCACGGAAAACTACCGATCAGAGCAGCCGGCGGCTAGAATCCTCCTCCAGACAACGACAGAACTCGACCAAGCTGACAAGCTAGTGTCGAAAATCCTGCCGCCGTCGGGACTCGAACCTAGGACCTCCCGGTCAGAGGGACTGCAGTGACATCAGGTTGATGCATTGATGCCATTTCTCCCGGCGTGGGCTTCGAGACCCGACGGTGTCGCGTGAGGTGGCGGTGAACTTCCCCAGCTGGATAGCGAGATCCGGAACAGATGTACCCGTGTGCCTTGCAGGGTTTCCCCACCCAGGTATCTGCCACCAGTGTGGCACCGCCCCAGCCGGGACACGCTCTAAGCTCCCAACTGGTCTCCTGACATGTGTGGTAGTGTAGTGCATGCAAGTGTATGTATGCGTACGTAATACTCGTTCACTTTACATTTGCAGACCGCAGAATTAGGAACTAATGTTGTTTTGAAAGTGAAGGCCCAAACACACAACCGAGAATACACGAATGGCCCCGATGTCAATCAGTGTCTGACCTATCAGCTGTCTCCGAAGGCAGCACAAGCGCTACGGAGTCCGTAGTACGGACACAGCTGACGAATTATGCCTTTCTGACTGTGAGCTGGAGTTGTGCTCTTAAATAATTAAGATAATATACAATAAAATAGATCACACCACACGCTATTCACAACATTTACGTACAATATTGTTATTTCTTCTTTGCACCTATCTACTGCTTAATGGTTACGTTCTTGCCCCGCCGGGTTCTTGTGCCGCTCACCGCCATCTAGATCGTATTAAACAGTCAGTATATACTGCAGACGCGCGTTTCTCATTCAGTCGGCGGTGACCTCACGTAAACAGATCGCAGCGCTCCGTCTGCAAATGTAAAGTGAACGAGTAATAAGAGGTGAGGATATGACAAGGGGAAAGAAAGATCGCGCGCAGTCCGTGGCCATTTGTTCCCACATTCCGTTCCGACTCTTCCGACATTCGCCTCGTGTTGATCGAAAAAAACAACAACATGGAATACTACCGATTAGCATCCGGCTGCTAGAATTCTCCTCCAGACAGTAGCTGAATTTGATATAGCTACTTAGCTAGTATCGAAAATCGGAATTCGAACGCTAGGACCTCCCGCTCAGAGGAACTGCAATAACATCAAATGATACACTGAGCTCTCAAAGTTAGTACTAGCTAGATAGTTGGGTCGAAATCAAACGTGTTTGGAGGAGAATTCTAGCGGATGGCTGCTCTGATCAGTAATTTCAATGGTTTCTCTGGTCAATTTAATGATAGTGTCGGAGCAGAACCGTAAGAAAGGGGCGACAGATCGTGCGCAAGCTTCCCGTCCTCTTCCTTTACATTCATCCACACTTTTACACTTGCATGCATTAAACTACCGTACGTGTTGGGAGCCCAATCAGGAGATTAATGATTCTTCAGGTTTGGACGGTGCCCCGCTTGGTGAGACACCTGGTGGGGGAAATGTTCCGCTAGGAGGCGTTTAGGTCGGCGCCGAATCTCACCAGCGCACGTGGGAGGATGACTTCCGCCTCCGGGATACAAAATTCACTACAATAACTGAACTATTGACCATAGTTTTTTCACCCAGTTTACGTTACGCAGAGTTCGATGGTAAAACGTTACAGTTTTAGTTTTAAACTTTGTGAATCCCCTTTTATTGTTATTGGAAATTTTTGCGGAGTGTTTCATTAAGAACTCAAATCCTCTTCTGCCTTTCTTTAGAAGACAGAAGTTTTATAGATAATCGTACTGTGAGACCATTAAACCATTTCAGGTTTAAAATCCCACATTTCTTATTGTTCCGTCCATTTCAAGTCAGGTATAAAATTGAAATGTATAGCTCATTGCATCTAGAATGTTAATGAACGGCACTATCTTCTTTATGGTCATATTAGAACTCCTGGAACTTTCGACCTGTTCCCATTCGAAATGCGTTCAGTACGTCATTGTATATAATTTCCGCATGAAAAATATATTTTTTAAATTTTCTGAAAGCGATCCTGTGTATGAGATTCTCTGAATTACATCTTTGAGATGTATTACTACTGGGGTGTTCACTTACAGTAATTTATAAGTGAGCAAAATGAACTGTTTCACACACGCGGGTACACATAATCAGACTGTAATGCCATACATACAATCTGGATAAAACGGTTGTATGCGACTTTCCTAAGAAATTGTCCCATCTTCTTTTCCAGTAATTGGATGCTCAGTTAAGAAATCTTATCTACGCAATGTTATGTGAAAGTAGAGCGATACTGTTTTTGTTCTTTTTCCGGAAATGTTTCCTTCCGAAACACAGACATTTCCTTTCGATGATCACATGTTCGATTGCAGCAGTATTTCAAGATACCGTGTTTTTTGCAATGTTTGCGACAGTTTTTATCGTTTCCTATCTCGCTTTCTCTATCTCAAACTCTGTCGTTGCGTTGCCCCCAATATTTTTCTCAGTTTGTATATACCATTAACTTTACGATCTCAAGAACCTTCTTTTTATCTAGACTAGATTACTTTTCTGAGTTATATAGTTACGGACGTACTTTTTGATGACGTTCCAATTATTTACTTGATCGGTCATTCTTTAGGAATGTTTTGATAGGAACTTTTTCATGCCAACATCTCGTAGATTTCCTAGAGAACTCTTTGAGAGGTCAATAAATTCTTACTTGGTAGAGTTTCTGATGTAGTTGGTAAAAATCTTCTACGTTTTACTTAAATATAAGTTATCTGTATGTTGTGCATTTGGAAATTTTAATCCTGTATTCATTTATTTCTTCTCTTTGGCAGAACTGTTTTCAGAGAGCTTATTTGGTTAGGGAGAATTAAAAATTACGTTCACTTTTAGGGTAAGGGAGTTCCTTTACTGTAAAACAAAAATCGAACGAAAGAGGGCAAGAGTTTAATAAAAATTATGTTCTCACATTGTATTATAATTAACATAAAATCATAACTTCAAAGTTTAAATTATTGAAAACGGAATTAACTTCAAATTTAAAATTAATAAAAAATATTTCTCGTGTTCAAATTTTTAAAATTGCATTAAAACGTATATGAATTCTTTTATTAATTTCCTCCTATTTAACTCATGAAGGAGAGCTTCGAAATTGAAGAATTTCAATAAAACATAAAAATGTACATTATAGTTTATTTAGTCTTGGTTTGTGTAGTCACGAAGCATTTCGTAAGCAAACATTCGGTGACGTCTATTTGAGTATCCTGGCGATGCGCCTCGTCGGGGCACTGTGCCTTTTCCGCTCCGCACGGCCACCCGCTCCGCCCGCCCCGCCCACCCGCCCGCTCTGTCGGCGACAAGGCCACAGGCGGCGGCGGCGGCGGCGGCGTCGTCTTCCTGATCGTTGCTCGGGGCGTCGCCGGCTTTCTCGGCCTTCTCCCTTCCCCACCCTGGGTCCACCCGCCCGCCTCCTGGCCGCGACACTGTTGAGCTTGATGAATACCCGCTTTTTTTGGCGTTGCCGCCGCCGCTGCGGTGCGGTGCGGCCGCCCTGCGCGGGGCCGCGGGGTGGGGCCGCGAAGCGAAGGATGGGGATGGAGGAGCGAGGCGGGGGCGCAGGGCGGGGAGAAGAGGGAGCGTGCGCGCCATGGAGACTCGGTGCCGACGCCGGGGTCGGAGACGGAGGGCGTGGACACGCCCGCTGGGCAGGAGCGGGACGAGGGCAATGACGCGGCGCGGGCGCGGGGGTGGGATGGCTGGGAGGAGGCGCGAGGTGTCAGTGGTGGCTAAGGCGATGGCATGAAGAAGGCCTTGGGTGAGGGGCAGGGCGGGCCCGTAGCGGGGCGAGGGCAATGATACAGGTAACAGTGGTAGTAGTAATAATAGTAATAATAATAATAATAATAGTAATAATAATAATAGTAATAATAATAATAATAATAATAATAATAATAATAATAATAATGCTGTCACGAGCGCGCGGGAAGCGGGCACGGGGTGGGCGTTAAAAGGGGGGACGGGGCGCGGGTCGGGCGCGCGGGTCGGGCGCGCGGGTCGGGAGCGCGGGGCGGGAGCTCGGGTCGGGAGCGCGGGTTGGGAGCGCGGGTCGGGAGCGCGGGTCGGGAGCGCGGGTCGGGAGCGCGGGTCGGGAGCGCGGGTCGGGAGCGCGGGTCGGGAGCGCGGGTCGGGAGCGCGGGTCGGGAGCGCGGGTCGGGAGCGCGGGGCGGGAGCTCGGAGCGGGAGCGCGGGTCGGGAGCGCGGGTCGGGAGCGCGGGTCGGGAGCGCGGGGCGGGAGCTCGGGTCGGGAGCGCGGGTCGGGAGCGCGGGTCGGGAGCGCGGGTCGGGAGCGCGGGTCGGGAGCGCGGGTCGGGAGCGCGGGTCGGGAGCGCGGGTCGGGAGCGCGGGTCGGGAGCGCGGGTCGGGAGCGCGGGTCGGGAGCGCGGGTCGGGAGCGCGGGTCGGGAGCGCGGGTCGGGAGCGCGGGGCGGGAGCGCGGGTCGGGAGCGCGGGTCGGGAGCGCGGGTCGGGAGCGCGGGTCGGGAGCGCGGGTCGGGAGCGCGGGTCGGGAGCGCGGGGCGGGAGCGCGGGTCGGGAGCGCGGGGCGGGAGCTCGGGTCGGGAGCGCGGGTCGGGAGCGCGGGTCGGGAGCGCGGGTAGGGAGCGCGGGTCGGGAGCGCGGGTCGGGAGCGCGGGGCGGGAGCTCGGAGCGGGAGCGCGGGTCGGGAGCGCGGGTCGGGAGCGCGGGTCGGGAGCGCGGGGCGGGAGCTCGGGTCGGGAGCGCGGGTCGGGAGCGCGGGTCGGGAGCGCGGGTCGGGAGCGCGGGTCGGGAGCGCGGGTCGGGAGCGCGGGTCGGGAGCGCGGGTCGGGAGCGCGGGTCGGGAGCGCGGGTCGGGAGCGCGGGTCGGGAGCGCGGGTCGGGAGCGCGGGGCGGGAGCGCGGGTCGGGAGCGCGGGTCGGGAGCTCGGGTCGGGAGCGCGGGTCGGGAGCGCGGGTCGGGAGCGCGGGTCGGGAGCGCGGGTCGGGAGCGCGGGTCGGGAGCGCGGGTCGGGAGCGCGGGTCGGGAGCGCGGGTCGGGAGCGCGGGTCGGGAGCGCGGGTCGGGAGCGCGGGACGGGAGCGCGGATCGGGAGCGCGGGTCGGGAGCGCGGGTCGGGCGCGCGGGGTGGGGGCATGGAACGAGGGTACGGGGCGTTGGCGTGGGTACGTGGGGCGGGAGCGCGGGTCGGGAGCGCGGGTCGGGAGCGCGGGTCGGGAGCGCGGGTCGGGAGCGCGGGTCGGGAGCGCGGGTCGGGAGCGCGGGTCGGGAGCGCGGGTCGGGAGCGCGGGTCGGGCGCGCGGGTCGGGCGCGCGGGTCGGGCGCGCGGGTCGGGCGCGCGGGACGGGAGCGCGGGACGGGAGCGCGGGGCGGGGACATGGAACGAGGGTACGGGGCTTTGGCGTGGGTGCGTGGGGCGGGGGCGCGGTGGCGGGGGTGGCGGAGAGGGATCGCGGGCCATGGACGCGTGAGGAGGAGCGTGAACGCAGGGCGTGGGCGTGGCGCGAGGAGTGAGAGGGGTGAGGACCGTGGCGAGAGCGCAGGACGGGTGCCCGGGCGGTGGCGGTGGGCTGGAGACGACGGTGGCGCAGGCGCGGAGCCGGGACCGCGGGACTGCGGAACGCGACGAGGGGCGAAGGGCGGGGAGGGCGGGTGCAATCCGTCTGGGGCTCCGCCCGTCACGCGTGGCGCCTCCAGTGGCCGTCGCCCAAAAAGCCTCCCACGCGGCTGCCACCGCAGTTCCCCTTTGATATTGTCTCCTCTGCGCGGCGCGCCGCCCACGCCGCCCTTTCACTGCGCTGGCGGATGCTCTGCTTTGTTCTCACCAAACACACGAACATGTAGGGTAACAGTGGTAATAACAATTATAATACATTATTTGTAATAATGTTTGTCTATTTATACTAGGTTTCTGTAAAATACTTCTTATGTATCACATCATTAATAATCGAAGGAACAAATTACCGAAACAAAAAGATAATTAATAATGTAAATGGGACCTCAAAGAATAATTTTTCACACATTCTTCACAAATAAGTTATTTAAAATACCACCACTCAGCCACTCTTTCTCGTTTTTAATGCAATGAATATGCACGTGAAAAATCTAATTACTGGGATTCTTACAAATAAATTGTACAACTTTTATGATTCTCAAAGCTGAGTTTGTCTACAATTTTTTTCAGTTAGAGTACGAGATTATAATTGCAGCACTTGATAAATTCCTTATCAACACATAAGGGCCTTGGGCATGTCTTCGATGTCATTGTCATGATGAAAAGCATCTTATTGATCAGAAGTGCGAGCAGGATGTGTAACTAGCCTTGGAGATATGAGCACTAATGTGATTCGTTCAATAAATGCAATTAGCGTCAGCGTATCAGGTTCTTGACTTACAGATAAGATTGAAGCCATGCATTAGGTATGCTTTATTTCAGAAACGTCTAATAATAGTGCGCGACATTTGTATTTTGTCAATATGATCATTCTGGTTAATACTATTAATATTATTATTGACGCTGTTGTTTTCTCGATCGGCCACCTACATACAGGGTTGCCTGATGTGCTGCGAGCTCTTTCCCCACCACTATTACAAAATTTCCTCTCCAAATAACGTCTCCAATGAAACAAAATTCCCCAACTTTGAAACGAAAAATATTCTTCAAATTATGGACAAACGACATGAGCTTTTGGGGGCGATTCCATTAGCTATCCCCTTAAATTCAAATAATTCATATGAACCAATAATCGTCCTTTGAGCTTTTGGAAACCCTCTACCATTTTTTTCTCGTGTTTTTCTTTCACTAGGCCTGTCGTTTATTTCTCTTTTTTGAAACATAAAAATGACAGAGAATAACGAATGTTGTTTCTTTTTTATTCATAATAATTGAGAGAGTAATATTCCTAACTCGAATCCGGATAAAAATAAAATTTTCCCGAAAAATCCCAAACATTCCCCGTCCATTTATATTCCCCATTTCTTCCCCACAGCGAAAAAAAATCCCCATTTCAGGGACAAAAATCACCAATCTGGCTACCCTGCCTACAGACCGTATAAACGGCTAATACAAGTTTCAATACCATTTATTAGGCACGTACCTGAAAGAGTTGTAGGAACTATTGGATTTAATCATTTCAGTTTTGTGAAGATGGATGGTCCGTTTAATATTACATTTATATGTCCAAAATATGGCTAACGCGAAACGTAGCCGGTTAATTTGCGCATTAGCCAGACGGTGTGGATAAAGTTGTGTGAATGATGAATTGATTATTTCGAATTTCGTCCTGCAAATGTTCGTATTAGCCACAGAGAATGAGCTAAAGGAAGGAGATTTTTCGTTGGTGAGGCGTGTTATAGGCTCGTATTTTGACATAAAAGTGCATTGAAATTATGAGTTCAAAAGACTCACGATTATTTTTTTCTAAATCGGGAAGACCGGGCCTCGTTGCCCAAAAGCGTTGCAAAGCGTCAACTGAGGGATAGTGAGATTAAGTTAGTGGTGACGTGTTAATTGTAGAGTGACTCATTGGAACTCGAAACTACACACCTTGCCTCGCACTAGCTTTAGAAACTTCCCATCAGCAGTCTGATCCCTGTTTATTACGTGTTTAGCACACATCTGCTATCCCTTGTCATCGTAATGTACTTCAATTAGACTAGCCAACTCATATTGTGTAATGCGCTCTTTAGTGGGCTTAAGCTCGAAGTATGCCTCGAAGCTGATCCACCTTCAGACTTCATCCACCCATTTTGCGTAATGTAAACAACGATCTGATAATTCGGCAATAAGCCATATTCGGTATTTAGGCGTAACATATGCTTGCCATACTTGTTAATTAACCCACCCACTCATTCACACTTACATACATATCATACATACGCACACAAATAATATGTTCAAACTTGATACCCTTCCGTTTAAAGCGTTATCAAGCAAATTTAAGTTAATGGTGTCGCAAATATTAAGGAATTTGAGTTTGGAGGTGTTGCAGATATCCAGGAATTTGAGCTACAGATATTGAAGGAAATAGTTATGTGTTCCAGATGTCTAGTAATGTGAGTTCGAGTTATCGCATGTCCTACATTTGTTTCCATTCAGTCCTTTACCATGAGTGAACGCCCATGAATAAGAAAAATAGTATTGTGATAATTGATTGTTTGATAATTTCGGGCGCGTCAACGGTTAAGGTAATTATTATCGTAAGTGTAGTGCATGTTTCCTGCAATCTCCCAACAGTGGGGCACCGCCACAGCCGGGACAAGATCTAAGCTCATGACCGGTCTCCCGGCAAGTGTGGTCTCGTAGTGCATGCAAGTGTATAGGTAAAAGGTAAGAATAGGATAAGGAAGAGAAAGGAAAGATCGCGCACGAACCGTGTCCTGATCGTTAGGATACTGCTTCGGCTTTCGCCTGGTTTTGACCGGAAAAACCACGGAAATCTATCGATCAGAGTAGTCGCTGGCTAGAATTCAGCCGCTCTAGAAAGCGACTGAAGCTATTTAGCTAGAGTCGAAAACCCCTATTACCGTCGAGACGTGGAAAACCTACGACCTCCCGGTCAGAGACACTGCAGTGACAGCAGTTGACGCTCTGAGCGAACCGGGAGGTGTCTCCCGGTCAGAGCAGTGTGAAAGTGGCAAAGTGCGGACGTGGTTCGGTCAGCGCGTCTTCGCCTCCGCTTGGCAGCGCCCCCCGTCACCGCAAGAAGCAGGTGTCCGCGTCACGGTCAGCGCGTCCTCCCGCGGAATCGGAATCCATACGGTCTCCTTGCGCGGATTATGCGGTGGCCGCCTGCGGTTTCACTTTCCCTGCCGCCGGCTCGCAGCGCCGCGCCGCGGCTCGGCGCGGACTTTCAACTGGTTCATCTGTAACGCGCTCGAAAGGTCAACCGGCATCCACGCGCGAAATACCCGCGTGTGGGGAAAGGGGAACGAGCTGTGTTGACAGGTGGGCTTTGAGGTCGTTTGCCGCAAAGTGGTTTGGAATCGGAAGGGGGACGAAGGAAATTCGGAATATGAAGGCATTCGTTGGATGTTTTTGTTGTTCATGACAACTAGGTGAATGATTAATTATTTAATTACTTTTCTTAGTACATTTGATGGAAATCGGTCATGTACCGACTACGGGAGATGACCACATCACTAAACATCAAACTCCAAGATTGTGAGAGAAATTTAAAGAAGTCGGAGAGGGTGTTGTACTGATTACTGGATCATCGTAATTTGTTCTCTTTACAAATAATGGTCTATAATTTTTGCATTCGGTTTTGATGTATTTTAAATTATGCTATTGCAATTATTGTTATCAAATATTTACGCTATATACTTAAGTTTCAAATATGCAATTATACTCGACGTCATACACATAATGTTGGCTAATTGAATTCATTTTCAGGAAAGGTTATATTTAATTAAACAGATATGTTAGAAAAATAGTACTTGCATAATATTCATCATCATGTATAAATATTTAATTAGGGATATGCCATTTTGCTCATAAATATTCAACACATTGATTGAGAGAATTAAGGATTATTGTATTAAATTCTGTATTCCATGAACTATTCTGTATTTTCAGAAAAGTATGTATCTAAACTGCAATATTAATATTTCCGGACATTATTGTGAATATGATTTTCTATGTATATATGCGCTTGTATGTGAAAAACGCACCTTCTCGCTAGAATATAACAATCCACTAATTTTGATTTAATGGATTAATTACGTTCCTTAAAAAGTCCTTTTAATCTTGGCCTAATAAGTCGGACGGAAATCTTGGCCTAATAAGTCGATACATATCTAAGCATTTTTAAAGAACATAAAATCTTCGAAGGAGTAGACCTTCATTAGAGTAGACCTAAGATAAATCGGTCATTGTATTTGTTTCTTGTAAAGAGGATACAATTTAAACGTTTTATCTATTTTTTCGATGCCTTGAAAACAAGAGTAAACATGAAAATATTTCTTGCAACTTGCGAACATATAATTTTCCTGATATTTATGTTTTTTCGGATGATTTACCTTGAAGGATGAATTTCCTGTAGAAACCCGCTAGAAATGCGTTGACGATCTTTGCGTTGGCAAAAAGTCAGCCGCAACTTCCAACGCTCCAGACGGCAACATAGGTTGCCTGTGGTTTCGGCACAGTTGCGTTGTGGAAGGGCATGCCCAAAAACAAGGATTGTGAAGTAATGAAGTTGCAAGAAAACAGATTCAGACGCAACCTTTTCTTCCCACGCCAATTCCTTTTTATTCGAGGTTAGATTTTTATGGTCACGTGCGAACCGATTTGGTGCAAGGATTTCAGGCAGGAATCCAGAAGCAAAGTTTACAATATAGGAAATTATGTCACATGGATCTCTTTCACCCAGAGGTTTTTATTGTAATTTTTCTTTCTTTGTCAGAATATGAAATGACATAAAACAGATTTTAGAGGGTACTTTAAAAAGTAATCAGGTTCATACGTTTGACATACGTACGATGAAAAAATTGTGTCTAACACATCCGTGTCTGTTTTTATACAATAGCCTATTCTGTAATGGCTACTTGTCTACGCGACATATCTTTGCCTACACCTTGTTGACCACACTCAGGGACTAGGAGCTTAAAAGAGCTTTATTGTGTGTTGAATTTCAATTAGTTTACTTCATTCAGAATTATTGCTTTTTGAGCAGTTTCGTAACTCAGTCTCAACCTCAACAAATTAATTCTTCCATTTCAATGTTGCCTATAGAGAATTATATATAATTTACCATATCTTTGAAAGTAAGCAAGTCTTGAAATAAAACAAGAAAACTGATCTTTATGCATATCAAGAGGCGTTTGGGGAATATGTGATTTTTTCAACCATTTTGTACATTTTCACCAATTCCTCAGTATGTTAAATTTAAAAGGACTGAAGTCCTAGGGTTCGAGTCCAGGAATTTCGACACTAGCTAGATAACTGGGTCAGATTCAGGCGCTGTCTGGAGGAGAATTCTAGTGCCCGGGCTTCTCCTATCAATAGGCGAATTCCGCAGCCGTAACGTAACGAAACGGCCACGGACCGCGCGCGATCTTTCTTTCCTCTTCCTTCTTCTATTCTCACACCTTACACGCGCGCACACACACACACTCACTCACTCACGTACACACAAACTTACACGTACTACACTACCACTCATATCGAGTGACCAGTCGGGAGATTAGAACCTGTCTCATCTGGTCGGTGATAACTGATTAGACGATTAGGTCGGCGCCGGATCGCACCATTCAGCGACGAAGAATCACCGCCACCTCCCATGATAAAAACGTACCTTATACTCACGAGGTTGATGATCTCTGTAGTTGACGCACCCGTGAACAAGAAATAATCAATGAATCAATTTGTAAATCGACCGATCTCGGCAATCCTGCCACATGAAATGCATTGCTTCAACAGAGACTACGCTTCGTGCAGAGGTGACGAGAAAAGCGCGAACGGGTTAGGGCGAGGCGGGGCGGGGCGGGGCGAGGGGGGAGCGGGGGTCCGAGGGGCGGGGCTTGGCGCAACGGCAGAGTGATGGCTCGCGCGTGCCGTCTGCGGTGCGTGGAGGCGGCAATATTGGGTTACGCAGCAGCGGCCCGACAGACAGCCCGGGAAACGCTATTAAAAGTTCGCTAAGTAATAAAAGAGGCGGCGCTTATATCGCAAGGTTCGTTCCGCGAGTTTTGTGGGACGTGAGATCGGTTGTTTCCACGACATTAAACTTTTGCGCCACCTTCTTCCTTGCCTCGCGGGAGGGGATGGCGGTCCGGTCGGATGGCGGAAGCGGAGGTGGTGGTTGGAGAGGTGGCGGGGATGGATGGGATGGTGGAGGGGGGACGAAAGTGGCGGAGGTGGGGTGATATGGAGGTAGCGGGGGGAATATGGTGGAGGCGGGTGTGCTATGGTGGAGGCGGGTGTGCTATGGTGGAGGCGGGTGTGCTATGGTGGAGGCGGGTGTGCTATGGTGGAGGCGGGTGTGCTATGGTGGAGGCGGGTGTGCTATGGTGGAGGCGGGTGTGATATGGTGGAGGCGGCTGTGATATGATGGAGGCGGGTGTGATATGGTGAAGGCGGGTGTGATATGGAGGAGGCGAATGTGATATGGAGGAGACAAATGTGATATGCAGGAGGCGGGTGTAATATCGAGGAAGCGGGTGTGATATGGAGGAGGCGGGTGTGATATGGTGGAGGCGGGTGTGCTATGGTGGAGGCGGGTGTGCTATGGTGGAGGCGGGTGTGATATGGAGGAGGCGGGTGTGATATGGAGGAGGCGGGTGTGATATGGAGGAGGCGGGTGTGATATGGAGGAGGCGGGTGTGATATGGAGGAGGCGGGTGTGATATGGAGGAGGCGGGTGTGATATGGAGGAGGCGGGTGTGATATGGAGGAGGCGGATGTGATATGGAGGAGGCGGGTGTGATATGGAGGAGGCGAGTGTGATATGGAGGAGGCGGATGTGATATGGAGGAGGCGGGTGTGATATGGAGGAGGCGGGTGTGATATGGAGGAGGCGGGTGTGATGGTGATGGTGGGGGACACGGAAGAGGCGGGGGAAAATAAAGAGGCGGTGAGATATATAAATGGCGTGAGGAATATTGGTGGCTGGGGGCTGAGGGTCGGGGTCAGATGGGGAGGCGGGGTGAGATGGGGGTGGCAGGTGAAAAATGTGGGGCATGAGGGATGAGAGTGGGGGGGAATGAAGATGATAGGGAGTGGGGGTCACGAGGCGAGGTGGGGGTGGCGGGCTAAGATGGGGGTGGCGTGGGGGAAGTGATGAAAGCCATTGGAAATGGCGCGGTCGGTACTCGTGGCGGAGCGGCGTAGGCGCCGGGGGCGGCGAGGGAGATGTGAACTGGAGAGGGCGGTGGGTTCGGGGCGGGGCGGAGGCGTGGTGATCGGGCCGTAACGAACGTTTCCCATGGGCCGACGATGGCCGCCCGCGCCAACTCGGGCCTCGGCGTCGGCTTCGCAAGCGCTCGGGGAGTCTCGCTTCTCAATCGGGGTCAGCGGGATCTTCCTTGGCAATGTCCCGCTGCCGGAGGAACTGCAAGCTGGCGTGCAACATGCACTGAATTTACTGAACGAAAAGAAAGTGCTGTAATGGTGTTTTATGTATCAAAACAAAGTATTCAATCTAAAGTATCCTTTGTAGCATGATCTATAATAATATAAAAGGCTTGGGGCAGTAGCAGTATAAGCCATAAATCGTAAATGTTAATATCTCTATTTTCGTAAAAGTGTGGCTTATCTTGCTAATATTTATGTCTGTTCATATTTATGAAGGGCTTTGGGCAGTAGTCAGAAGAGATACCTTCGACCGATTTCAAGATATTAACATTTACGTACAACAGAAAGCTTCCTGGGGCTTCTGTTGTTTCAGCCCCAAGCTCTTCATATTCATAATTGATCTAATTGGTTTTATAGGATTTTGGCTTGTCTCCCTCATTTATTATTGTACCCTCGAACTTGTGACAAAGTCGTAACTTTCCAGTACGTGTTCCAACAGGAACGAAGTTGTTCGAAACCTCTTTGTTCGTTTACTTTTCTGTGCCTGATTGTAGTTTATTAAGTTGTTTAAGTCAGAAAAAGATTGATATTTATCACACATTGTAAAAAACAAATTAGTTTTTATGAAGTGTTTGAATATTGAAAAATGAAAAAGAAAATGAAGTGAAATCCATGGTATTAGAAACGTTTGTGGATTTATAAAAACAGAACGGAGCATTAGACTGAAGAAGTGCCTCGAATCTAGCTAGGATGTTTTTGTTTCTTTTACAATACCTCTGCTATTGATAGTCATGGGTTTTCTTCTTCAGGGACAAACAACTTTGATATTTCCCAAGATTCGTCACACCAACACGAAATGGACAGCGGAGGCAAGCAAATTCCCTCATTGGTTTAGAAAAAGTCATTTGTTTTTCCTTACGCGCATGCAGTTATAAAGCGGAATCTTCAAAATCTACGATATCACATTCAGTTATCAACTCGGTGAATGGAGGCTGTCGATTGCATCAGGCCTTCCATTCCGTTTGTCGATACAATAGGTCGTAAAGCTCTGACGTAAATGGGGAGGTTGCAAACATTGTACTTGATGTCTGCGGATCTCCCATGACCGTGGAAAACCGTTGGTTTAATGGTAATCCTCTTCCCGTGGGAAGGTTCGCCGACCTGATATGTGTATCGCAGTCTGTACCGAATGATATTGGCAAACATTAAACATTCGTAAGGTGAGAGAAGGGAAGTTTAATTTCCGAGGACACGGAACGAAACGAATCGTGCCGCTGAATTATGAAGACGCTCCAGGAACACATGACTGGTCACGCATTCGAGAGGGATCTTAAGTTCTACTTCCATGACGAATTTTCTGTAATCTAGCATGTAAGAATGTTCACGTAAAAAAAGAGTGTTCAAGATCACTAGAGAAACTAATACGATAAAGTATAATTAGTGCAGTGTGGAGAAACAGGTATCCGCGCTGTTCTCGGAGAGTGTAGGTAGAACGTACCGCGGAAATCAATGAGATAAAGTGTGGAATCGTGATGTTGAAATAGTCATATTAAAATATACTGTTTACAACTTATATAGTTTTATTAATAAAACTTTGGATCTCTGGAGAATGTCGTATTTATCGTAACTTTATTAATACAGTTGACACGGGCAACACCACTTCGAAATCTGTTAGTTAAATGCAGAGGCTGGAATTTTTAAGACGTCTTATTTCTATACTATTATCTAACATATTTATGGCTTTCTTATTTTTGAGCGTATTTACTATATATTTTTCTGTTGGCAATTAAAAATCACTGTGAATCACTTCTTTTCGAACCTACAAGGAGACATTGGCAGTGTTTGTTAGTACATTTTAGAGACTGAAATGTTTGGATGATTTGGATACTAAATTTGCTAGTGGTACCCCAGATTTGCTTCCAATAGGTCCAAATAGGCTTTAGGAAATATTTATAAACAATTGATTTATTGTCTAAACCTAAAACTTGAGTTTAGACGTACAACCAATACTTTTTTTGATATTTTAACTAGTTCTTTTCGTTTACACATTTGTTGTGGCTTTACAACAGAAAATACCCATATATAACCATACTACTTTGTCGTTACTCTCCGAACAAGATTTAACTCCAGCAAGAGATAACAACTGTTATGACACTTTTAAATTGTTTTAGAGCGATACACTTAAAATAATCATCACATACGTGCAACTTAATATGCTTCTGGCATTCAATCATTGTTATTGCTCATTTCCACGTTGCGAGATTATTGTATAGCATTCAAAGTCTTAAGAAGATGGCTATACAATTTGTCTGTACATGCGCCGATATTCTTAGGTTTCACCGTCTAGTCTTGCCTCTTGCCTACCTCGTTCTGATCCCTCCATATTCTTCCATTCCACCAAATTTTCCTCAGGTCCAATTCACGACATCTCTCTGGTCATCCGCATCTCTTCATCGCCATTCCTATTTCATCGACACTTCGACCCTCACTCTTTCCACCCCATATTCCTTGCGTTATTTTTCTCCATCATACCGTCCTGAATTGTGCGAAACCTTGGCTCCCGCTGCGCCGCCCTGGCCTGTCACAGCCGCCTCCGCGGGGTTGCGGCCTGCCACCGCCGCCACATCGCGCCCTTCTGACACTCGGCTCGCAGTCGCTCGCTCGCGCGAGGCCAGGCCATTGTGCGCGCGACGGCGCGGCTTTAGACGCGGGCTTTGACGCGGATGGAACGGACGGGGGCGGGGCGGGGCCAAGTAGGATGGGCGGGACAGGGACAAGTAGGAAGGGCGGGGTGGAGTAGGAAGGGCGTGGCAGAGTAGGAAGGGCGGGGTGGAGTAGGAAGGGCGGGGTGGAGTAGGAAGGGCGGGGTGGAGTAGGAAGGGCGGGGTGGAGTAGGAAGGGCGGGGTGGAGTAGGAAGGGCGGGGTGGAGTAGGAAGGGCGGGGTGGAGTAGGAAGGGCGGGGTGGAGTAGGAAGGGTGGGGTGGAGTAGGAAGGACGGGGTGGAGTAGGAAGGACGGGGTGGAGTAGGAAGGGCGGGTGGAGTAGGAAGGGCGGGGTGGAGTAGGAAGGGCGGGGTGGAGTAGGAAGGGCGGGGCGGAGTAGGAAGGGCGGGGTGGAGTAGGAAGGGCGGGGCAGAGTAGGAAGGGCGGGGAAGAATAGGCAGGGCGGGGAAGAGTAGGGAGGGCGGGGCGGAGTAGGGAGGGCGGTTGAGTGGGAAGGGAGTTATAGCTAGAGCGGAGACACGAGAACTGGGGGCGAGAAAGGAAGAGCGAGAAGGAAACACATGGTAGAGCGGGGCGGATAGAGAGGGGGGATAAAAGGGATGGATAGGGCTGGGCGGGTCGGAATTGGAAGGGCGGGGCGCATGGAGGAGAATTGGCCCTGCAGAGGGGAAGGAACAGTGAAGGGTTCAGTAGTCGGAGTGAGAGGGGCGTGGCGGGGAGAGAACAGGGCAGGGAAGAACGGGGCAGGAAAAGGGCGAGGTGGGGAGAGCACTAGGGGTCGAGCCTCCCGTCGGAGCGCCTTAGAGACAGGAGCGTAGCAGTGGTGAGGGGGGAGAAGGTGGGTGTGGCAGCGTGCGGGCGTTGGCGGCCGTCTCTTTTGAGCGTAGCGGCAAACAATGCCTATGTCCTGCGTCGTCTCTGCGGCCACCGACGCCGACGCACAGTGGGCGAAATCCCTACTGCTTGTGAAACTCGATCGTTAGTCATACTTTTAATAACATGGTCATTCTGCATTGTGCGTGCTGGTCTATACTTGCATCTCGACGGCTTGCTTCGGTTTTGTCCCGATTTCGGCTATTTAAGAATCTCAAAATTACTTTGATAGTAGCAAAATTCAAGCAAGAAAACGTTGGTATAAGACAAAGAATGATTTAATGTCCATTAAGCATTTTCTTTATTTGACCTTTGTGTTACTCACGGAGCGAAAGAAGTATTTATTTTCCGACACTTTTCGGCAACGGAGAGTCAACCGCCAAACTTTTCTCTTTACAATACATTTTTAAATGTCTACTATAGTTTTACGTTTTTTTCGCTTTTGTGGATTTCAGTAACGAGCTTATAATGATTTCGGCTAGAATTCGCTTGTTTTATTTCTGAGAATCTTTTCAAGTATTGGAAATGTTGACTTTTTTTTGTACAAATTCTCTTGTTCACTATTTAGAATTCTTGGAATTATTCGGTTTTCCTCAAAACGAAAATGTCCCGATGTATGGGACGATACAGACATGAACGCGAAGCAACGCAACATACCGCCGGTAATGACGCATTTTGCAATAAATGTATGCGAGTAAGAGATTGACCTTTCGCGGTGAGTTCAGGTGTTGCAATGCGAAAAGACTCCGCAGTCTAACGACGTTTCGCAGAGAAATTTAGCTCATCTCTGCTCTTGAAAACGAGGAGGGCACTTAAAAGAACTTCCCCGCACTTTTCATGACGCCTTGGTAGTGGAGGAAAACTCTTGACCACGTCACAGCTTATTGAAGCCAAACGACTGGCGCTAAGAAAGCGGGCGCCCTGTCCCTTCCAATGTTAAGGTGTCAATTTTCAATTTTATACCTTTTTCTCAGAAACTGTTCGATGAGTTCTTTAAAATATAGTTCTAAAAGATTCAACCTTCCTCTGAAATAATTTTAACCCATTGAATTTGCAGTATCTGCCTTACTGTTAATTTACTGTTATTTGAAGTTAAGATAAAAACGTATTTGTTTAACATTGAAAACACTACAGTTGAATATGTTGTAAGTCATGTTTTACCACATTCAATTATAAAGTTCAAGAAACCTTTATCAAATTGCTGTTAACAAAATCATGAATTTCACTTAGAAATGTCATACATTTGTCTTAAATACCTTTTAAATACCCTAAATTTGTGTTAAAACCCAGTCTTTCAGGCAGGTACATCATTTCATAACCTATATTCGTAATTTTGTTGCCAGCTCTAGTAGCAGGGGTGTTAAGGCACTTCTTCAGAATCACTTCAACCCATTTCTAACTATATTTGGTTGATTTAATTTTTATTGGATAGTGTGACGATGTGTGTTGGATTATTGGCTTATTTTCAATAAGTAAATCATCTTCAACAACTACTACTTTTATTTTTACTGTTATTGTCGGTACGTACATTCCTGTATCACGCTCGTTTTTGTTCTAGCACTTTATGAAGATAAATGTACAAAACCCGAAAAGTACATTTGTAAGGAAGTCAGGAAACATACTACTCATTATTCTATTTAAACTCATAAAGACCTAAAAATTGACGCGTATTAAATAGTGGTTAAATTATATCGTAACGACCTTGAGAATTTGGTGTAGAGAAAGTAAAGTGTTAGGAGAACATCTACTCACACCTCAATGTATCCAACCCAGAAGATATATATATTAAATTCCTATTTTTAACTTTTAACTTCTGACTTTCACAGTCCAATAACATGAGAGTTTTCTGAACTAGAACAAGAATTTTTGATCTGTCATCGACATGTGTTGTTAGCAAGGGTTCTCCGCTTCCCAAGTTAGAAAATTGATTTTCGCTTCTAATCATCACTTCAAACTTTGCAGTCTTGAAAGTGCTGTGTAATTTACTCTCTCAAGTTCTGAGACAGAGTATCTTCGCGAATGCTATTTCCATACAACTCTATTAAGCACTATTCATGTTAATGAATTTCAAACACTTGCGTTGAAAATGTGAATGTAACAGAAAATGGGTACTGATGTGGAGAATGAAGGTTTTTACCTTAAGTTCATTGGGGAATGTTATTCACTAATATGCCTTTCGCGAATGAAAGAGATGAGAGAGAGAGAGAGAGAGAGAGAGAGAGAGAGAGAAACTCACGATAAATTTAAGCTTTCTATTTTAACTTCTTGTAATGGTAGGATTCATAAATTAACAATTCATTAATTACTAAGATTGTATTGTTAAAAACGATTTCCGTGTGATGTGAATTGCAAGTAGAAAGAAAAACGCAGTTAATTCGTGGGTTATGCCAAATTTAAAAAAAAAAAGCTTTTAGTCGTAAGGAGTCTAAGAATATAACAATTTCTTTCATTACGGGCCACGATATTAATTATTATCATTGCGTAATATTCCATTTTTAGGCTACAGAGTGAACTGGCACTACTAAAAAAATAATATTGAGGTTTAACAACACGTAGATCTCCATTGCAATGCCAGGAGACTTCAGACTCCGAACAGCCCCCGCTGTGGTCGCAAGGGATTGACTCACTCTTTCTTTTTGACTCCAAGCCGCCGCCGCCGCCGCCGCCGCCGCCGCCGCCGCCGCCGCTGCCCTCACCACTTCCTCTGTTGCCGACGTCTGCACCCCCACGACCCAACGCAGCCAACGCGCAAGTCCTCCGGCGGACACTTGGCAGCCCCTCTGGGTGCGGCTCTTCTCTGCCACTCGACAACACTAGCCATCTCGCCGTCTCAGATGTTCACGCCACCATTCGTAATGCCACAATAATCGAGATGAAACATGCCCCAAATGGAAATTATTGTATTTATACGCAAACTCTTGTATTTATACGCAGTTCCCTTTTTAGTTCCCTTACTGCATATTTTCAATCCTTATTGTCAATCGTCAGCTACCTACGTCGTCTTTGTGCCCCCTCTCTAGCTCATTCTGAAAATTCTTACCACTCTTTTCACATCCTTCTTTTCCCCTTTTGCAACGCCTTTCCCTCTCCGTCCGTTGCTTCTCGTAGGCCGTGTCATAGTTGCCTCATTCCATTACCCCTTGCACTTTACCCCCTCCTTCCACCCTGTACTCTGGACAGAACTTTGTGAGGTTTGTCACTTCATATTCTCCTTCTTCATTTCCCGATGACTGTACACAGTCTACAGAATCATTTACACTTTCGCTGTCTCCCAACCTCATAGTGTAGTAGAATCACAATATGTCATGTACCATATTTTTAAAATCCTTTTCTTGCTTACTCCCCCCACTTGATCCCTGCTTTTAACTCTGACTTGTGACATCTCGCATCGTATGTCTTCATTCCTTCTGTCAACTAATCATGTGTCCTCATCGTCCGATCACTTTCGGAGCACTCCCTGTTGTTTCATATGGCATATTACCAGCCATTGGCCAGCCATTACAGTCAACCATCATATGTGAAAACCTTGACCCTCCTGCTGCTTCGCTCCTGCAAGTATTTCACTCTCTCTTTTCGTCAGTTTCTTCTTTTTCTTCCCTCCTCTCTTTATTTCCCTTCTTTCCTTCTCTTCAATTGTTCATTTTATTCCCCTCTCTCGTTCTATCTCGTGTTTTCTTGTATCTTTTATCTTTTACTCCT